>CM008342.1:46210022-46223735 GCA_002525835.2 Ipomoea batatas | reverse complement strand
AACAATAGCGGATGTGCAGTTTTGTACTAGTGGAACTTTTATCCAAGGGCTTCAAACGCATTCCTCGTTACAATTTCTCAACAACCATTTATAACCATCAGGTTAGCAGCTATTACGTTATCCTTTTAACCTTACATAGTCAATAGAGACAACACCAGTTGTGAGAAATTGTTTAATTGTATTCTGTCTATGACTTATAAGTCTAGACTTACCATGCAACTCTATACTCAACCAATTTTGGCTTGACTATCGCAATGCACACACATTGGAAGTACAAGTTTTCTCAATTAGGAATATTCTTAATAAAATGGCATAGCCATTCAGCCTCTTAAGGCTATCAGCTCCGATTCCATCTAGGATCTAGCTCTCACAGATTATTTCAAGAATTTTCGTACAATCGACTACACTAGCTCACATACACATGTAGTCACTCATGGACTTAGCGTCCTTTTGATATCCGATTAAGGTGCTATACACTTCAAGTACAACAGGATATTACACATAGTATAGTCCCAAGTCATGAGTATATACCGTAAGTATCTCATAACTCTCACTATTGCCTTTTTGTGCGTATCACTAGGGTTACTCGTATAACTACTGAGTTTGTTAATCGCAAGGCAATATTCGGCTAGTACAACTCATTAGATACAATTAAAACTACCAAAATCTGAGTGTATTCTCCCTGACACATACAATCCCCGTGATTTTTGGATAGTTATACGTTAGTATCTAACGCTGTCCAAGCTACTTGATTATCATTCTTTTGCAAGGAATTAATCAACACACTGAGATTGGCTTCACACGAGACCATCAGGTCTTTTCACGATCTTAATCCTGAGGATTAAATTTGCAAAAGCCATATCTTTCATGTCAAATATCAAATTTAACATGATCTTGGTAGACTTGATCATTTGATCGTTACTACCCACGATGAGTTTATCATGTATAAACAAATAGTGATATCACCATCTCATTGACAGGATGTGTATGTGGTGAGTGTGAATGTGAAGGAGGTATGAAGGGTGTTAAAACGAAGAGTCATGAACTCCCCGAGTGTCGTATCTCTCGCGGATGGCAAATTGGAAAATATACGGCTTTGCTACCTTGGTTTGTTTGAATAACGTTAAGATGGATCATGTGGATTTTGGTAAAAAGGAAATGTTAAGAGGGCAAAGGTTTATGAAATAAAGAGGTAAGCAAGGGGAAATAAAGGCGGATGGGGCTAAGATATCATGGACATTGGTTAAAGGTAAAAGGTAGAGTATTGATTTTCATTGAGTTACGGTTGAAGGAGCTTGGAACATTGTCCTGAGTGGCGTCACACTCAATTTCCCAATCCTCAGTCGGTTGGGGAATTTTATCAAACACTTTGTCTACAAGTTCCCTCCGGATCTCATCTTCTCAGATTGAGAGCGGGAGATGTGGGTAGTGGGCTACATCTCTTTGCGATATCTCGCCAAAGAGATGATCCTATACTCTTGGAGAGATCGGGGCCCTCGATCCAACAAGATCATGCAAGAACATACACACAGATTCAACATTCCCCAAAGAAATCAAAACTCATTAATCAAATTAGATCATGAACACCAATCATCCATTCAATCTAGCCCCTATCCTAGGGATTAGCCTCTCATAGGCTTTAACAACATTAAAGCATCAAAATAGAAAAGCATATCTACAAGATCAATATAAAAAGCAAACAACTTTAAGGAAAAAGGAAAGGCAAGAGAAAGCCAAAGAGAAAACAAGTCTTTAATGAAAGAAGTTATCCAAAAGATCTTCAAGGCTATGGAGATCTAGTTCTATTCTCCAAGGAGCTCCTCCTTCTCTCCTAATCCTATCTAAACCTAACCTAAAATGTAAAATAGAAAATGTGACAAAAGACTCCCTAAACCTAGCTGAAATGTCCCTTAAATACTAAAACATCGCGCATATTTTCTGGTGCCGCCCCACGTCTGCCACACGCGTGTGGACTGGCGTGGACGGTTACTGGAATATTTCCACGCCAGCTCACACGCGTGTGAGGCTCGTGGGCGTGGTTTCTTCATTTTCGTTTCCTTTTGTTGTTTCCAGTTTGGTCTTCGTGTGCTCCCATGTGGATTGATTCTTCCTTTCAATGGTTTATGCTCCTTTTCGGTTGGTTTCAGCCTTCATTCCTGTGTGAATTCTTCAAAACACTCCACACAGAACTCATTTGAAATTTGTTAGTAAAATAGCATGTAAACACGTAATTGCACTCTTTAAGACTTATTTTTAGCAAGAAATCAACTTACTGAGTTATAGATAAATAGGTACTTTTGGCGTCTATCACTCATCTTCAAATATTCAAACATCTATAACTTCAAATCTTCAATCCAATTAGTATTTAGTATTTATATTTAATTAATTATCTATATATATAATTCTATATATATATATATATATATATATAGCGACCTTTCGAACCGGATTAATCGTTAACCGAAGTTTCAAGATTCTTTTAACCATTAACGGAATCGAATTTTTCGGTTCGGTTAATGGTTAACTGAAATTTTTCAATTCGGTCGGTTAACCAAAAAATTTCGGTAAATTGGACACCCCTAAGAATGGGGGTAATAGGGACATGGTTGGGGTGGAGTATATTTCCATGGATTTGCCTCGTGGTGTGGACAACTATGGGGGCATATATATGCACTCATTGGTAAGCTTTCAAATACTTTTTACCAAGAATTTCCCTGCAAAAAGCTTAATCAACAATTGTCTTGCAACAAGTATCGGTTGCAAGTGAGCTGATAAGCTCCCAAGACACCTATATATTTGAGTATTAATAAAGGTAATTGTTAGCATTTTTAGCATCCTTATGTGATAATCTTATGATACTTTGTGCTTTAAAATCGTTAACCACACACAGAGCTACCTTTGGTACATTTTAAGACATTTCATAGGTCTCGGGAGCCGTTAGGAACAAGGAACGAGCAAAACAAGCAAAACGAGCAAGACAGGAGCCCCGAAGGACCCGGAATGAAGCATTCACGCGTGAAGGTCGCGTGAACACTTTCCAATAGCTGTCCACGCGAGCCTTCACCCGTGAAGGACGCGTGAACGAGACATTGCGGAGAAAATATTTTTAGGGCGAAATTTCGGAGACTATTTAAGGAGGCTTGATAGAATTTCAGGGAGGATCCCATTCCCAACCCCATTTTCTGATTTCTTAGTTTTCCATTTTAGATTAGTCTAGATTTGCATTTCCTCCTTGTAAATGAAGATTTGAAGCTTGGATTGAAGAACACATTTCATTTACTAGGTGATCTCTATTATAATCATATCTATTTTACATATCTTGTTTTTGGATTGAATTAGCTATTGATCTTGAATTCTTGATTATGTGTGGCTAGTTTAATCTAGGGCTTGGATTGTGTAAATCTATGTTGCTAGTGTGAAGATCCTATTTCTTATTGTGGATTTGATTGCCTTGTTGGAAAAATCTATTTTTGTCTATTGATTGTTGTTTTGATTAGATCTTGTATAGATTTGGTCAATCTATTGAGAGATTGAGACCTTGACTCTATCATGGTTTTGATTTGAGTTGAGTTGAAGCTTTTTGCGATCATATATCCTATGGAATTCCATGATTAGGAATAGTAGGAAAGTGTGTAGCTAAGGTGTTTGTTAAAATGTCTCTTAGGGCTTTTGGTTGCTAAAAGGCACTCCTAAACCTAAGATGCCCTAGTACACAAAGGTGGAAAAGGACTAAGATGCCACACTCTTGAATAGCCAACATCATTGCATGATTTGTCCATTACTTGAGACACACTAGGATGCAACATAGACAAACACGATCCAATCCCTTATTTTCTTATTTCTTATTTCTTATTTCTTATTTCTTATTTCGTATCTCTTATATTTTGCTTCTCATTACCCCGTGCTCATTTACACTTCACATATGCCATTCACCACATTCACCATCTATACTCGTTGCATCGCATGATTCAATTGATTAAAAGTAATAGCATAGATACACCTCCACGTCCCTCCTTCGAGACCGACACTCGGGGAGTCGTAGACTCTTCGTTTTATCATTACACTTATATTCCACATTACATGACACCTCACCCCTATGCACGCAAGTGTTGTCAAAATGGCGCCGTTGCCGGGGAGGGCAATAGGTTGTCAATTGTTTTGCTTTTACTTGATTGAATGATTGTGAGAATTTGAGTATTGTTAATCCATTTTATTTTATTTTATTTTATTTTCTGTTTTATCCGTTTTTGTCACTTACCCCAATTGGCTACTTTTAGTCAATTGTGGATTGTTTGCTGTCTTGAAGATCTTAATAGGTGAATGCACACAAGAGCGAAAGGAAACCAAGGCTTATTTCCTTACATACCGGAAATTAACAGAGCAACGAGAAAGAAAAGCATCTGAAAAGAACAAATGGCTTCTACAAGCACTACGAGAAATTCCCAAGGAAGAGGAACAACTATACCAAATCCACCACCAGTTCCAATTAATCCACCTGGACAAGTCATTCAGAACGATCCAATACTAGAAGAACCGCAAATCAACAGAGTGAATCCACCTGAACATATTCGAGAAGATGAATATTAGAAGTACCGCAAGAGCAACAAAGGTCCATAGTAGATTATATGACACCAGATTTTAACATGCATAACTCCATTTACGTACCCCCATTGGAGAACGTAAACTTTCATGTGCACCCGGCCATACTCACTTTGGTTCAGAACAGCCAGTATTCAGGATTACCTTCAGAGGATCCACATGCGCATATTACTAGATTTATTCGAGCTTGCGGGATGTACAGACAGGAAGGAGTTAGTGAAGAAATCATCAGACTGAAGTTATTTCCATTTTCAGTAATTGGAGAGGTAGCACGATGGCTAGAAAATCAGGATGACCATCATTTCAGATCATGGCAGCAGTTGCACATGATACCTCATCCCTATGCACGCAAGTGTTGTCATGAGCAAAAGGATATAACAAGTGCAAATGCTCACTTCTCAACAACCGATTCAACAATATAGCTTAAGATGCAAAAGAAAAACAAGTTAAAAGAAAAGCAATTCAAGAACTCTTAGCAACAAACTTCCTAAATGTCAAAGCACACAACTCAAATACCGTTTTCCATACCCGGCAACATCGCCATTTGATTGTTGTTGATTGTGGAGAGGTGATGGGAAGTGTAAATGAGGAATGAATTCCCCGAGTGTCGTTCTCTTGAGGATGACAAATTGGAATCGAGTCAAATGTGTGGCATTTAGGAAGTTAATAGGCAAGAGTTACAAGAATTAATTAAGAGCAAAAAAGTCATGGTGCAAGAGTTTGAACAAGTGTAAGGAAAAAGTAAACAATCAACTAAATTCTTTTAACGAGGTTTTCTCCTCACCCTGTGACCCTAGCCGGCAAAGGACCTAACCAGCCTAGGTTACCCATAGCTGACCGGCTCAAACCTAAGGGTTTGAGGATCGAACCTCCGACCTCTCAGTTGTAAGTAGAGCACTCTTACCACCTGGGATGTCCTTACGGACAAACAATCAACTAAATTAAGCAAGGAGATGGATGCTTTCACTAGGTCTCATGCTTGATGTAATTACGGTGAAATCAGGACAACACAAGCAAGTCTCGTTCAAGGAACCTAACAACACCTACACCAAGCGACGTCACGCTTAAACTCCCATTTCCTTAGTCGGTTGGGGGTCAAACACATGGTCTACCATTCTTTCCGGGCCTCATCCTCCCGGACTAAGGGCGGGAATGTGGTCAAGTAAGACTCATGGAGATCTGATATCTCGCAACCCCCACTTCCTCTCTTTGCTACCTATCATGGCCGGTAATAGGAACAAATCTCTCCAAACATCAACCACACATGAACACATGAAACCTAACTCGCATTTCTCAATTTAATGGAATAATATAATTCAATCAAACATGATCCCTGGTGTGGAGCATCCAACTCCCAAGTAAATCTAGTTAATCATAGTAGGAAGTTCAAAGCAAGATATATCTAGAAGCTCAAATGATAATCAAAAGGAAATTGCAATTAAAAAACTAAAAGCAAATGTAAATCAATGGCTAGGAGTTACTAAAGCAATAGTAAATGCAATCCACAAGTTCTTCAAGCTCCGATTCGTAACTAAGATCAACTATTCTAGATCTAACCTAGCTCTACAATCTCTAGAAATCTTCCAAGATGATGGAACTCTTTTCCTCTCCTTTTCCTCCTCTCCTAAAATAACTCCATAGGCTTTCTTAAATAACTTCACTCTCTTGTAATCTTGCACTCTCTATAGGTATCTTTGGCACCTATCAAAGTAGGTTATAATGGATAAAGTATTTCAATTTATGAAGATTTCTGGTTTTGTCATGAAAATCAATTGACTTAATGTCTTTTAAATTGATGGAGTAAAAGTGAAGCTCTATCATAACTCACAAAGGAAACTTTATCAATATAATAATGGTAGGAAGTTGTTAGATGTTTTGTATATAAAAGATCATCCAAAAGAAAACATCTCTAATAAGATGTTGAATGAAAAAGTATATGTGTTTGAAGGATAGTGGATAGGTTATTAATATTCAACCCACGTATGCCCCAAAAGAGTTAAGAGATTATTGTATAAAATGATAAATTCTAATGACAATCCTGAAGAATGTACCATATCCATTCTCTACATTTTTTTTTTTGAAACAATGAATTTACTCTAAGCCATGTAGAACTTGAAGATTGTTATCTTCAGGGGTAGACATGAAGTACATTTACTCGAATCAATCTTGAAGATTTGGACTTAAAATCCTAAAGATTGGGTCTTAAAGACTATAAATTATATTCTTTTAGTCTGTGGAAACATGGGTATCAAATCTTTTGATGATTTAGGATGTTTGGAAAGATGGTTTCCTGTAAAAGTTCAGATATTTTGGAGAATAACTGTGAAATTTTGAGTTTATTGGTGACTAAACTAGTTCTGTAAAGATCATAGAGGCTATGCAGGACTGCAATAGCACAAATCTAAAGCAAAACTACAGAGACCGAATTGCTACCATTGCAATTTAAAGTTTTGACGGAGGAGTTTCGGTCAACACCCGCCGATGATGATTACGTGGACTGAAGCCGCCGTTGATTCGTGTCGGAAGAAAGGTTTTAAAAAAAAAATTCACTTCTACAATTTATCATTGAACTAGACAATTTTTTATTTCAAAAGCAAATAATCATATTTATCATGCAAATATGATTTCGAAAACTGAGTATAATTTTTCCTTTTCATGCCAATGTGTAGTTTTCTTCCCATAATGCATAAATATTTATGATACATATATATATACATATATACATATATATACATATATACATATATATATATATATATATATATATATATAGAATTATAATCAAATGAGATAAGCTATTTAGGTGAGAAATGCGAACTAGTACGTGAGTGCACACAGTTTACTACGCGGATGCACACATCCCGAAGTGTGTGCACTTAGCCTACATGAGTGCACACAGTTTAGGGTGTGTGTATTAGTGAAGTAGACTATGTGCACTCACGTTGTTCGCATTTCTCACCTAAATAGCTTGTCTCATATGAAGTCAACCCTATATATATATATATATATATATATTCATACAATAAATAAATAAATAAATTCTATGCATATACTATTTTTTAGAAAAATATTTATTGATACTAGAAAAAAAATTTATTCATCTGAAGAATATTTTTTATATTATACGAAATTCATGTATTTAAACATACTAAAATCATATATGCGTGCGTGCGTGCGTGTGTATATATATATATACAAAAAGGGTTGCGTGCGTGCGTGCAACCCCCACTTCCTCTCTTTCCCAGTTCCAGACGCAGATAGTTATTATTATTAAAAAAAATAAAATTATTTGATAAAAATTTAAATTGATAAGAATAATAAATACAATTTTTTTCCTGTACAAAATTGATAGTCATTACACATTAAATCCACAAAAACCTCAATGAATAATCCACAAAATTTCAAAAAAATAAATATTTAAAGAATTATTATGCTAAAACATGCCCAGTTATCAATAATAGTGAGTAAAGCTCTTCCAGAGTTTGAGTTGGATCATGAATGTCTCTGCCCTACATAAAATGAACAGAATATGTAATAAACAAGTCAAATTAACAATCTAACAAGGAAAATGGTGACCTTTTCAGGACCATACCCTAAAGCGTTTCAAGGAAAATAATATAAACTGGATCCAAAAACCAAAACTTTTAGAAAACTTTTACAAAGTCAACAAGAAAAGGAACACTTCCAAATCCAATTGGTCATTTGAAACAATGCACCAATCCTCATACAGGAAAATTGCTGCAGCAAGTCAAATATTTCCATTCCATTCCTTCAAGTAGCACAAATTTTCATCACAAATCACTCCCTACTGCAATTAATCAATAAACAATCAGACCAAACAGATTCTAAAAAATTTCAGTAAAGCAAGTGTACTTGGAAATTTAATACGAGCATAAAATTTGTAAAAGACCAAATGTTAGCCTCAAGTATTATTCCCTAGCTAAATCAATAACTCTTTAGCTATAGAAAAAAATAAAAAATATGGGAACCTAAAGAAGAATGAAAAGTATCAAATTCAAAATCATTAGATCTAAAGGAAACAAGAGATGCCAATCTGCTGCCACTATGCTTAAAAGGCATTAAAAGAGACCACTATGCTTACCACTATCATTATTTCATTGTTAAGTGTAGACTAAAACCCTAGGTTAATAATACAACAAGATTTAACACAGAATCTTAAAGAAAAAGTTCAAAAAAAATACCAAATCGTCATACAATTACAATAGAGTTGTTGTATTTACTTAGAGTTAAGAATAAACCTGTTGACTAGGAGTGTAAACGAATCGAATCGAGTCAAATACTTCAGTATTCGATTCGAATTCGTTTAGTGTTCGAATCCTAAATTCCGATTCGTATTCGATTCGACCAATTTATTCGAATATATTCGATTCGACTTGAATATTCGAATTCGAAATGACTATATTGCCTTCGCCGAATGACAGTGGCCGTGAGGAATTGTTGCCCTACCTTGTTGAGTTGCTCTCCTTGTTGTCGTGCTTCCTTGCCACGACGGTAGTCTGACTTGAAAAGAGGAGGACAAGAAGAGGGCGAAGCATTTGGTGGAAGAGGTGAAGTTGGGAACTGCGACTGCCGAATTGGGAAGACTGAAGGGTGAAGCACTGAAGCGGTTGCTCTCACTTTTATTGTAGCTTAGGGTTTATGCCTTTACTAGTTTATATATATATATATATATATATATTCGAATATTCGAATACCCCTATTCGAATTGAATCTATCCTGATTTGTATTTGGATTTGAATAACATTCGAATCAAAATGTGTATTCGAATTCGGATTCGTATTCGAATATAACTATTCGAATTCGGATTCGTATTCGAATATAACTATTCGAATTCGAATAACGAATCGAATCAAAATTATTTGATTTGTTTACACCCCTACTGTTGACCAGAAATACGTGGACGAGGGTGGCTGGGGCGAAGGCGGTGGAGTTCTGATTAGTATTATCCGATTTGAAGACATGAAATATCACATGGAAAGAAGTCATACCTACTTAAGTTGTGAAGTAAGAATTGATGATAAAAGATGGGGTAAACATTTCATTACCTGCAAACCGACTCTAGGAATTGATGACGTGATGTTATGTTGGATAGTCATAATAATATGATCTTTAGGTGGTTCTGCAAGGTGCAGATAAAGGAGAATGAGCAAAGGTTCCAATCACACTAATCAAACTAATGATAGGATGTTGAACCAATCTGAAAAGCAAATACACACACATGTAAATAGGGTCAATCATCAAGGCTTCTAACAACTCAGTTACCGCTAATATCTCTCCTTATTCCATGACAGGTAAGCAACTTGATTAAAGCACCCAGTGTAAATACAGTAAAAGGATACATGCTCTTTAAATTAAAAAAAAACGAACAAATGCACTCCATAGTACAAAAGAAATATAACAAGGGGAACATAATTGAAACACTGCATCCTAATCTATCTTAAACTCCATTACCACTTAATATGATGAGTACCAAATTGCTTAATGCATTTTGAAGCTAGGGAGACTGCATAACCACACATTAAAGACAATTAAGAGTATAAAGTATCAAAAGGAAT
Source organism: Ipomoea batatas (assembly GCA_002525835.2). Taxonomy (NCBI): domain Eukaryota; kingdom Viridiplantae; phylum Streptophyta; class Magnoliopsida; order Solanales; family Convolvulaceae; genus Ipomoea; species Ipomoea batatas. The sequence goes on along the minus strand of CM008342.1, from coordinate 46,213,560 downwards.
GAAGTAAGAGAAGTGGGATGTACTTGTAAGCACCTCAGATGTTAATTGGTGGCATTAATTGATAGTTTTTGTATAACACCTAGTACACATGTACATAAACATGAAAATAATAGAGAAGAGAAACAAAGTAAAGATTTTTTAAAAATTTATTTACTTATCTTGAACAGTACGTGTAGAAGCAACAGGTTATGATGTGAAATAATCATACCCTACTGATGGAGGTTCACTACTCAATCTTAGGGTAAACAATTAGAGACAGATATATGGACTTTAAAAATATAATGGAGATGGATTCAGACAAGAAAATAGTAATCACCTTCTCGTTATGGTAAGATTCTAGCATAGGTGTTGCAGCAATCTCGGCATCGAATTTCTCCCACACTTTTGACATATCACATAGGTGTGTATCTGTTGCACAATGACGGGATATGTTAAACTACATGCTACCAATGAAAATGCGATACCTTATAGATAGGACATAAGTTACTGGTAGTGCTCCTTCATCTCCTTTAAGTAGTTCCTGTGAAGAGTGTGGCCACAAGGCAAGACTGTAACATCATTTCTTGACTCGAACAGGTTCTGTGATAAGCACCAAGAATAGCATTTATAAGGGGTCTTTGTTAGATTAAAAGCGCATCGTTTTGACATCCAATTACAACAATTGCGTGCATTTCAGCTCAAATGCGATCAAATTCTTCTAACAACATTTCCAGAAAGAGTTTTGAAGTATTTCAGAGGCTGGAGAGGGATTTGAAGCTAAAATGGAGCAAAAGACAAGCAAGCCAACATGCAGTTACGCCCCACGCAGCCTCACACGTGTGTGGCTGGGCGTGGAATTATTCCAGAGAGCCACCACGCCACTCACACGCGTGTGAGCAAGCGTGGTCGGGCCAAGGGTTATTTTGGGAAAATTGTTCCTTTTCTTTGCCACCTATATAAATCCCTTTTTGTCTAAAACCTAGGGTGGAGAGCTTAGATCAGAAAATTCATAGAATAGGATAGTTAGATCTAGAGGGTTTTCTCCCCTCTTGGGGGAAAATCCCTTCCATTCATAGTTAGAATAGATCAAGGGCAACGAGGAAGATTGGGATTCAAGATCAAGGTTGTAAGATCCTCTTTTTCAAGGGGTGGTAACCATTCTCTTTAATTTCTAATTCAATACTTGTTACTTTGAATTCCCTTCCCCTTTTATTGTTTCTTAGTATGCTAGAGTAGATTAGAAAGGGGATTGGTGGCCCCATGGTAGATCTATGTGGATGTTTAATATTATTGCTTTAATTTGTGAATTGCTTGCTTGTTGGATGTTGAACTTGTGTGGATGATGTTCTTTAAGCTTTGTGCCTTTTGTGGCCACATTAGGTAGAAAACCCAAAGGAAGTGAGTGTGCGCGCGATAGCGGCCACTCACGAGTCTCACTCACCCACATCTCCGCTCTTTGTCCGAAAGGACAAGATCCGAGAGGAGTGGTAGACAAAGTGTTCGATGAAATGCCCCAACCGAATGAGGATGTGGGAGTCCAAAGTGTGACGCCACTTGGTAGTGTGCCATGAACTCCCTAGTCTATTCCACAACTTGCATTCACAAAACCAACCAAAGATAAACCACATGGAAAAGCCTAAAGCCCCAATCTCCACTTTACTTTTCTTTACTTTACACAACATTTTATCAACCTTACCCTCTTACCAATGAATCCAACTCCTAGCCATTCTCGTAACTCTTTTCCTTCAACCTCTTAGATGCCAACACACCCATTCATTTCCCATTCGTCATCCTTGAGAGACACGACACTCGGGGAGTCTTGAGTCTTCGTTTTACCACATACACATTCACCTACACCTCCCACTGAATCACTCAACCGTCATACTGTCAATTAATATTTTCATTCAGGTTTGAAAAAGAAAGGAAGAAACTTATCTGATTTAATATATAAACACAAATCACCTCGGGGGAGATATAATTTGCTACTTTTCATACCTCAAAACAAATAGGGCAGTCATGGTGCATGCATTGATCCTTCAATACCAGGATGGCTATTCTTCAAAATGATTGAATAGCAACATCCTGGACCATACATGCATTTCAGTAATTCAGTGCAAGATAACATCACGTTATGTTTTATTCTATCATATCACTGCCAAAGGTGATTGAAAGTTGGGAAGAAACTAATACTCACCACATTTAGAGCAGTGGAAGAAATTTTTCTTTCCACCAATTCTGTAGACAAGAACAAGTATGAGCATAGGTTTCTCAAAGAACTTGATGCGGCACATGAAAAATGAATTTTATGTAGTCAAATACTAATTAAATGGAAAAGAGATGAAAGAGAATCTTTTATTTATTATATTAATTTGAAAATGGAGATTAATGCTTAAAGAAGCACAAGTATACCAACAAATGCCACATCCACCACAATGATACTGTCTTTTAGATGTCTGCATTTTGGAAAAAAAGAATAGTAATCAGTTAGCATCTTTTCATCAGGTAACAAAATATACAGAACATTGATTAGGTTTACTAACAAAATATACATAAAACCATAAAGAAACACTGAAATGCAAAATATGACACAATTCAAGATACAATTGCTGCTCAGTATCACACAAAACACAAACAACCTGCAAAAATAAGTTAGAAAACAGCTTCAATCCACAGCATTGGCACTCAACAAAATCAATCAGTAAACAAAAACCAAAATAATAAAATGTTGCAAAAGTATACATCTGCATCTAATCGATTTCCCAACTGTTTTCCCATTTAGAGCTTCTTTTTTTTTTTTGCCTTTGTATGCCAAGAACAAAATACAACGTACACAGCCACACACACTTCTCCCTCTCTAGTCTCTAGCACAAGTTTTGCATTTATAGATCTAAGATCATTTTCAGAGTCAATATAGCATAAACTGAACGATCTCCATTAATTAGAAATCCAATATCCATTACCTGGAGACGACGGACGAGGTAGAGCAGACTGGCGAACGGCGACGGCGGACAGACCAGTGACGAGCGGCAAAGACGATGCAAGGATGAGAAGACGATGAAGACCGGACGGTGGTGGAGGTTGGGCTGAGTGGTGGGAAGACGATGAGAAGCTGTGGCCTGCGGCGATGTGCGGTGCGGAAATGGAAATTCGAAGATGATGAGATCTAAAACCCTAAATTAAAAAGAAATAAATAAATGAAAGGAAAATAATCCTGCGTCCGAAGTAGGCTACTTCGGACGTAGATAGTGTAAAGCTACTAATCATTTGCGTCCGAAGTACCCACTTCGGACGCAGATGCTCATATATTTTTTTTAAAAAAAATAAAAAAGAAATTAAATAATGAAATTTTAATTACAAAAATGCCACTGCGTCACTTTAGGCGTCCGGTGTTTTAACTCCGGATGCAAATGGTCTTATATTTATTGTTCTTTTTGTACTAGTGATTCACCGAAGTAAATTGTGCGTAGTAAAACGCATAAAATTATTGTTCACCGGTGTTGAGCGTGCTGATAATGTGTTATGATTGGGTGCTCGTTAGTCCTTAGCTCCTAACAAATGA
>CM008342.1:46168330-46179819 GCA_002525835.2 Ipomoea batatas | reverse complement strand
AATCTGCAGGTGTTCACTGAGGAGGACCTGATCAATGCAATAGGAAAAGCAACAGGGGAGATGGCAGATTGTCTGTGTTTCATTGAAGTCATAGTCCACAAGGACGATACCAGTAAAGAGCTACTAGAATGGGGTTCCAGAGTAGCATCTGCCAATGGCCGCCCACCCAACCCTCAGTGAAAGGCATTCATTGCTAGGTTTCATCAAATAATTCATGTACCTTTCATTCAATATAATCATTCTCAAGAACATCATGTGTTTAAATCATAAACAGATTCACACTGCACTCTTACAATTGCAACTTTTTTAACAAAACCGCAACCAAAATTTTCTCAAAGCTTGAGAGTAAGAGATAATATCATAATCATTTCTGATTTGCAGATAATAATGCTTTCATTCAATGGTCATTCTCAAGACTATCATGTGTTTAGATGAATTGAGCACTACTGCACTTCTATAATAACAACATTTTTAACCAAACAGCAAAAACAATTTGAGAGATTAATCATTTCTGATTTGCAGATAATATTGCTTTCATTCAATGGTCATTCTCAAGACTATCATGGGTGATGAATTCAGCACTACTGCACTTCTATAATAACAACATTTTTAACAAAACAGCAAAAAACAATTTGAGATATTATTCATTTCTGATTTGCAGATAATATCGCTTTCATTCAACGGAAGACTATCATGTCTTAAGACGAATTCAGCACTACTGCACTTCTATAATAACAACATTCTTAACAAAACAGCAAAAAATCAAAAAAAAAAAAAAAAAAAAAAAAAAAAACGATTTGAGAGATTAATAATTTTTTATTTGCAGATAATCGCTATAGTAACGAGACAAAAGGAATAAAATTGAGAGAGAAATATATTAAAGCAACACACTCTTAAGTTCACTATGTAAAACTGAAGATAGCAATCTCGACTACTCCACAAAGCAGAAATTATAGGATTACAGACCGACATGTTACTAAAACGTTCCGAAACAAAAACAGAAAGAGCACAGATAAACCTAAAAAGATGTAGGTAGGAGGAAACAGATTCTTGCTTCTACTTGGATCTCTGCCTCATCTTTCGGCGCTTCCTCTTCAACCTCCTCATACGCTTCTTCTTCCACTGCAAAATTCATGTAAAAAAAGTATAGGAACGACGCCATAACTAAAAGGTGGAGATTACAAGTCATGCAGAAAATCGATGAGCGATTTCTACAGAAATTATACCTTAGCTCTCATGTTGAACTGCTGCGCTAGGTTTCACTGCAAATCTCTCCTCCGCTGCCGATAAAGAAAAGCTTAATCAAATTACAGAATGACGAGATCTTATAAACGAAACCCTAGTGGCGATGTGGTGGATTGGTTAAATGGGCCTGGGCCACTGGAGCCTGTCATTTGAAAACAAAAAGCAATTGGGCTCTTCGTTCCTATAGAACTAAACAAATGGGCTTTTAGTAAGAACTCTTCAAAAATTGATTTCAGAAGCCTGCCTTAAGCATATTGCAGTTGTTATGCCATGGACCCAGATCCATGTTCACAATTTCATAACTGCATGTTCACAGTTTCATAATTCTATGTTCACAGTTTCATAACTCTACGTTCACAATTTTATAACTTTATGTTCAACAGTACAAGTGTATAACACAATTTTTGAAATCTATATAACAAAATTGTGAATATAGAGTTCAAAAATTGTGAATATTGAGATTTAAAACTGTGGATATAGAGTTCTAAAATTTTGAACATAGAGTTCTAATTAAATTTGTGAGCATAGACCCGGGTCTACCTTGCAAGGTGGACCCGGGTCCATAGCATAATTTGCCAAGCATACTGGCAAATTATGATATAGAGCAGAATCTACTTAGGTCCATGTTCACAATTTTAAAACTCTATGTTCACAATTTTAGAACTCTATGTTCATAATTTTAGACTTCTATATTCACAATTTTAGATCTCAATATAGAAAATTACATTACTCGATATTCACAATTTTGTTATATAGGTTCAAAATTTGTGTTATACTATTGAATATAGAGTTATGAAATTGTGAACATAGAGTTCTGAAATTGTGAACATAGAGTTTTGTAATTGTGAACATAGAGTTGAAAAATTGTAAACATGGACCAGGGGGTCAGCATTGCAAGGTGAACCCGTGTCCATGGCATAACAGTCGAAGCGTGTCGGCAAATTTTATTGTGGATCATGGTCTACACACCTGCATGGATCATGGTCCAAAACGGTGTCGTTTAAAAGAAACGGCACCCATTTCGTGTAATTAGTTCTATTTGTATAACATATTTAGTTTCATTTTATATCCATTGTAGTTTAATTTCAAAACAACTAAAGTTTCATTTTGTTTCAACTACAGTTTCATTTGACATTATACATACAATAATCTTATTACAAAGAGACCTGTTATTGAATTTCATTTTATACACACTGTATTCTTATTACAACACGATATTCAACTACGATTTTATTGGACAACGTACACTCAAATATGTGAAATTGTTATTCAGTTTCATTTTATATACATTGTAGTTTCATTACAACACAAATAAAGTTTCATTTTGATATAACTACATTTTTATTTGACAATATACATTCAATATGTGAGACATGTTATTCAGTTTCTTTTTATACATACTGTACTTTCATTTCAGCAAAACTAAAGTATCATTTCAATTCAACTACAATTTTATTTGGCATTACACACTCAATATATGAGACATGTTATTCAGTTTCATTTTATATATACTGCAGTTTCATTTGAACATAACTAAAGTATCATTTCAATTCAATCACAATTTCATTTGATAATATAAATATAATATAGGCTAAAGTGCCATCCTGCACCATGAACCTTAAGTCATTTGTCATGCCGCACCCTGTACTTTCATAAGTGATTATTCGATCCACAAACTACAAATTTTTTTTCTTCTACAACTTTTTGCAGGTTTCTTATAGGTTACCGGTAATATATGATGACATGGAATTATTTATTTATTTTTTATTTTTCTTTTTTCATATTTTTCTTGGGCGGCCTGCTGCGATTTGGATGCGAAAATATTCCGGCTCCGGTGAGGGCAGAATTGTTAGACACTATTCAAGGAGCTCTGCTTCATATATCCAATCCTGAAAATCTAATGGGCATCTCTGAGAAGTTATTGACGGAGAAGAAACCTCATCATCATCGTCATCGTGATTGGCCACATAAAAATGGATGACTCAATAGCTAAGCTTGCAGGCCGCCGGACTATCAAACTCTAGCTAAGCTACCATCATCACCAAGCATGACCAAATTTAGAAAGAAAAAGTTGTCGTACCACATCTAAAAGGAAAGAAATAATAGAATCTGGAATCGGTCTCGGCAGCTCAGGCAGCAACTTTGGAAGGTGCTAGGGGCTATCTAGAGGCATGGCAAAAAGTACAGGTTTCGTCCCCGTCACCTCCGGCTCAGCATTCTGTTTGGACGAATTAAATACGGACGCCGCGATTGACATCAATTCCAGGGTGTATGCTTTGGTTGTGTCTTAAGGGACTCAAGGTTTGTTCGTGGCTGCTATGTCATCCTCTTGTACGGGAGTGCTCCAGGCAAAGGTGGCGGAAGCCATCTCTGTTAGAGATCAATCAGGTGGGCGAAGGAGATTGGTATCACGGAGCTACAACTTGAGAGTGTTCTTTACCCAATCACAATACTCCAAACTTTGATAGATTGACCTTAGCAAAACCAGGAATTGGACCCAAGAAAAGACATCCTTGATGGTATCAACAACCAGGGATCGATCTATCAACCACTCCAGACATAGTACTACGTAAAACATCATATAGACAAGCAAGGAAAAAGATCGATAGATCGAATGTATAACAGCGTTAGCAACACGGTGATATGTTTCTTGAACCTCCTAACGCTATTAGCGTCCATTCCGATCATCGGCGCCCGGCTATGGATGGCGAGGAGCAGCACCACCTGCGAGAAGTTCCTCCAAACGCCGCTTCTCGTCATCGGATTCGTGATCCTCATCGTGTAGCTAGTCGGATTCATCGGGGCGTGTTTCCGTGTCACGTGGGCGCTCTGGAAAGCTCTGCAATCAGGGATCGATCAACCACTCCAGACCACCCATCGGAGGAAAGCTCTGCAATTCCTTCCGGAGCTTTAGTTTCTGTGGTGGTCGGAGACTGGAGAAGGGAATTATTTGTCGGGTTTTTTGCGTTCTGTCGCACTGTGTGTGCTCTACTCGGACAATAGCTTTGCCGGAAAATGACAAGGTGGTGACCGGAATGGAGGTTCGCATGGCCTGGTAGCGTAAAAAATGGAAGATTACAGTTGCCATGAGAGAGATGACAGTCAACACTCAAATTGACTTTAAAAAAAATGCCACATCATCACAATCAGCACATTACCGGTTCCATGTCATCACTTAACCTGATAACCTGCAAAAAGTTCTAGACGAAAAAAAATTAGTAGTTTGTGGATCGAATAATCACTTATGAAAGTACAGGGTGCGGCATGACAAATGGCTTAAGGTTCATGGTGCGGGATGGCACTTTAGCCTATAATATATGATACAAGTTATTCAATTTCATTTTAGATATATTATAGTTTCATTTTATTCTGAACACACCAAAGTACAGGATTTGTTAAATTTAATGGTTGCTTAAAGAAACAACGCGGTTTTCTGACCATGGTCCGCACAACTGTGTGGAGTATGGTCCACCATACAAAACCCGAAGCATACTTGGCCCAAAATGGGTAGAATGACATAGTCCACATAATGTTATACGGACCATAATACAAAGTACATTTTTAAAAGTATATTATTTATGGAGTTCTATTGCATAAAATCTACTGCATGTACATTTTTAAAAGGCATATGGAAATTTTGGGGGATTTTTGACCGGCAACCATTCGGGTCGTCGGCGTCCTCATTTTTCGGCAACCTCAATTGCCGCCATGGGGCGGTGTGGTCGCTAGTGTGCCTCTTTTCCAGCCAAACAGTTTTTTCCAGCCAAACAAAAAAAAATGTTAAACCTGTTGAATCTTCGATCGGGTCAGGCGATGGCAACGGCAAGGCGAGGTCTCCCGACGGCGGCGTTGGCTCTCGCGTCTGAGTAGCAGCAGCGGCGAAGCTGGTTTCCGGCAAGATCAGGCTTCCTTGTTCCTCTCTCTACTGCTTAGCCGATGCTGTCTCTGTCCTGGTAGTCGCCGGTTGACGATGCGGCTGGAGGGGCGGAGGGGAGGAGGAGTGACGGTATTGAGTCGCTGGTGAGGATGGCGAACGACGGCGGGCGTTTCGTCGGTGGTGATCCCCGGCGCTGAGGCGATCTTCCTTTCCCCTCCCTCTTCGTTTGCGTTAAACTGGAGCCGACAACAGCTGTGCTAGGTTTTGTGGGTTGTTATGCCGTGGACCTTGGCACTAACTAAAGAAAAGAAGTGATAAGTAGACCCTAAGACAACAAGCAACGGATATTCACTTAAAACAGAAAACAAATAGATTCTAAAAAGCTTATTCGTTACTGTTATAAATAACAGGGCTGACGCGAAAGAACAAGCAACGGCTTCTAACGCTACTTAGCTATATGTTAATAAGAAGCCGTTGTGCGTGAGTATAAGTCTAAAGACTATAAGCGTCTTCCTTGGTTTTTCCTATGCTTATTATTCTGTTCGCTTAAAGCAATAAAGGAGGAGATCACTTCCCAGTAATATAAATCAATTGCTTATAAGGATACTAAAAAAGACTGTCTCTTGTTCTTCCTTTGGTACCCTAACTCATATTCTAACTCGCTCCGTACAAGGGAAGTAGGATTCATGAGACATCCCCTTATTACTTATTCTATTATATTATATAAGTGGGAAGCTGAACCAGAGACAGAGTAAGGTGTGAGTGAAAGCGGCCTTCTACGGGTCTCCTTTCTAAATAGATACTTGGTCTTCTGGTACGGGGCACCTCTTCCGGTCGAGGTATAATCTCCTGCTTGAGTTGCTTGTCCNTTTTTTTTTTTTTGAGGTTGTAGAAAATACATACTAAGCTATTATTTTCGTATCCCTCTGAATAAAACGGACCTCTCTGGACTAGCTTATGATTCAAAGTATGCATTTCCACTCTCTTTCCCTAAAGTCTGATTGGTTGTAGGATGTCTTTTCATTCTATTTGGCATTTGAGCCGGTTCTAGGGCAAGGCTACGTGTGGAAAATACACAAAGCACCGGAGAGTGATAAATGGGAACTGGCAATGAGAAGCTATCAACTTTGGGAGATCCTTGCCAAGAACATTGAACTTGAAGGCATGGATCCTTCAGAGATATTTGGATGGAAGAAGACAGGTGCTTTGCTATCTTGATATGTATAACTGCTATAAGCTTTGCTATTACTATCCATCCCACAAATCTGAGAGGTATTCTTATCATCAGGAAGCTTGTTAATTGGTAGAACTTCTGAGGAATCCTCTATCTTGAGAAGGAAGGTCAAGCAGCTATCTGATTCTGGTGTCAGAGCAGAATTCTTGACAAGAAATGACTTGCTCTCTGAAGAACCTGCACTTCTGATTGAAAAGGAAGGCGGAGCAGCATATGCACCAGATGACTGCCAATTGGATGCTCGATGTGCGGTTGCATTTATTGAGAAGGTTTATTTTATTCTCTTCTCTTCTATTTATTTACCTCTAAAATAGTTTCAGTTGTTTGCAAATATTTCTAAATCTCTACTTGCTTTGTTTAATGCATTTAGGTGTTATATACAATGTGCAGGGTAATAGGCTTTTTGCTGCTGAAGGTAGATATGCAGAGTTCTATAATGAGCCTGCTACTTCCTTATTAAGGTTTGACAGCTTCATTTTTTAGTTTGTTAAAAATTTATATCAAATCCAAGAGATTAATATGTTGGTGTGTTGGTTGTAAATTTTAGGTCTGCTAACACCGGGGAAGTTGAAGCAGTTCAGACTTCCAAGACCATTTTGCATAGTAAGAAGGCTGTTATACTTGCAGCCGGTTGTTGGAGTGGTTCTTTGATGCATGATATGATTAAGCATCACAATATTGAAGTGGATCTCCCTATCAAGCCTCGAAAGGTATTATCCGATAGTGAAGGACATTTCTGTTGAATAGACATCCCTGCTGAGTGATAGATACTTCATATCCACTTCCTTCCCATCTCAATTCATGTGCTCAGAGTAACTAATGCTTTAACAATTAACAATATACACATTCCTCCAATCTCGCATAAGAGACAGCTTATGCTTAATGTTTAGAGAGTACATATTATGCTCTAGAGCATTATTCTGATGAAAAGCATGATTGCTTGTAGAAGTGAGAAATAGCTATCCTGAGTGCGACCTCTCAAAATTTGCACTGTATTACTATCCTGTATATGATGTTAAACTTCTTCTCTTGTCTGTATAATAACAGGGTCACCTGCTTGTGATAGAGAACTTTAAGCCCTTTAAGCTGAATCACGGTCTTATGGAAGCTGGGTATGTCAGCCATCAATCTGCTACTCTGAAATCTGCTCCTAATTCAGGATCCATTTATGATGCACAAAGTACATCCGTCTCAATGACAGCCACTATGGACACGTCTGGTGGTCTTGTTCTAGGTATGTATTCAGTCCCCAAAGACACTCTCTGAAAACAGTATAGAAATGGCAGATGGATATGGCCAAGAGAGACTGAGAGAGGATGAGTTGACAAATTTTCACACTTACTAATTATCTCTCTTTGTTCCTAATTTAGTATTGGGGAGAAATTATTATTTAGCCTCATTTGATTATACTTAAGTTATGGTGGTCTTACATTTTAGATGATCTGAAACCCATTCTGCCAGGTAGCAGTCGACAACTTGTTGGCTTTAGCACTGAGGTGGATGAATCTATCATCAACCGGATATGGGAGCGAGCTGGAGAGTTTTTTCCTTTGCTGAGAAAAGAATCTCTAATAGATCTGCGTCAAAACAGAGAAGTGAGAGTGGGACTGAGACCCTACTGTAAGTATAAACACTAGGAATTTCATCTTAATAAAGATCACTTCTGTAGTAATGCTGATTGGAAATTGTCTTAAACTGTCCAAGTGCCTGATGGGAAGCCGGCGATTGGACCTGTACCTGGATTCTCAAATCTGTTTGTGGCAGCTGGCCATGAAGGAGAAGGACTTACACTGGTAATCCTGCACTTCTCTTAGCTGACTTACAAAATGAGCATTCCTGTGGGGTTTTATATCAAGCCGGTTAAGCCATAGGCATAGCTTTTAGGTCTACAGTTTTGCCTGATGCCAATTCCTTATAAATTTTCTAGGCTCCCGGAACTGCTGAAATGATTGTTGATATGGTGCTGGGGAATCCTTGGAAAGTTGATCCAGCTCCATTTGCTGTGCAAGGTCGTTTTCGTTCATGAAATGTGGTCCAGAGTACACATTTTCACTGCAGAGTTTTCAAAGGTTGTGGTCACAACACATTTTTATGGGTTGTTATATCTTTCTCCTTAATAAACCTCAAACATTCTAAAATGAAACACTGTTTTGTTAGGAATCTATACAAATTAGACTTGGACTTTGCATATCTGTTCTGTAAAACAACCATCTGATAGATATAATTTGGATTTATTTAGGATCACAATGGCTTCCTTCCCTGTCCTTCCGGGCTATCAGCTACCATCATTATGATCTTTTCAAGTTAGTACTATTGACTCTATTACAAGTAATATATGTTCTATACTTTCTCTATTTGTTGCAGTTTAAAAAGTTAATACCCACTACCGGAGTTTGATCTTGTGATCTTCCCAGAGCCCGGCCGCCACCATCACCCTCTTTGGTTTTATTAAATTAATAATTTTTTCAAATTCAAATTTTTATTTTATTTTATTGATTTCAACGCCAGATTTATACACACCCATATACCAACGGCAGGAGGAAAATACATAAAATAGTTGGGCTAAGCCGCTTAAGGGAAAGCTTAATTCTCCTTTCCCGTTTTTGAATTCTAGGCTTCCAGTTGGCCGCCGGCGGCGTCGGGGCCACTAGCACGGCTAACATATACGCTGATGGCCACGAAAACGTAGATGATTATTCCGGTCAACGACAACGGGATCAAGAACCCAACACTCACAAGGGTCGATGCAGCCATGCAAGAAAGCACTCCCAGCCTCAACTCGACCACATACACCACAGACACCAGCAAGAACAAGCACCCCACCATCGACGACATCGCCGAGAAGAGGACTCCCGTCGTCAACCATAACGACTCCTTTCCGGCGGCCTGCTCCGGCGGCGGCTGGAGATCGAGCGAAAGCTTGATCGACTGCGCGACGAGGGAGGAGAAGAGGTAGAAGCTGAAGGAGATTATCTCGAAGACGATGAGCATCTTGGCGGTGTTGGCTCCCGGCTGGCACTCCTCCCGGACGTTAAGGCTCTGCAACTCCCCCGGCGAGACCAGCTCATTGTCCAGCCCTAAAAACATGGCGATGGTGAACAGTGAGTTCACATCCACCACACTCTCCAGTGCCGTCACGTGCACGTTCTTCTTGGTATGATAATGCCCTTTTCTGCATCCATGCAACCATTTAAGGAGAAAACCGATCAATTAAACATTATTATTTGCAAAAATCTTCAATGAATTAACCATGCCTAAATTATTAGGGTTTAGCAACAATATTTGATGCACCAACGTTGTGGTTGTGGTCCACCAAAAGTGCATTTGATATTTTCCCATATAATATATAATTTGTTTGTCTGCATTATAAAAGAATGGGAATTTAATTTACGTTTTAGTAGCGGACGATGAGTGTGGATTGGGCATGGCTAGCTGGTGATAGTGTGAGGGGATATGAGATAGGTGCGTAGAATATGGTAGTAATTTAATGTTGTTTTGGGGGATTTTATTTGTGGTTGTAATGTTCCAAATTCCTATTTCTTCCTAGGACGTAAAGTATAATTTTTGCTTTGCCATAGGAAAGGGACAGGATTTTACAGATGGTAGTTAAAGCCGGAAGCCTGGAATAAAGTAACAAACAATTCCAACGTTATAAAATACGACACGGCCGGAAGCCTGCGTTTGGGCTTCTAGTTTTGCCTTGTGCAGTGCTGATACTGCGAACCATGATTCACGTGGCAAGGAGAATCACTGATACAAGCTTGTTTTGAATATATTGTAAGTTCATTTTTAGGGTGTGTTTGGTAATCCGTAAAATGACTTCCAGAAAATGTTTTCCGAGTTTTCTGTGTTTGGCAACGTCCGGAAAATGTGGTCAACGGAAAATGTTTTCCGTTGACCAAGAAAAATCAGTTCATTTTTCCAGAAAATGACTTACGGAAATTTTTTTCCGTAAATCATTTTACGGGATCGCCAGAATAGCTGTTTCGCATGTTTTCGACCAAAACCAAGTCATATCACCCATGATCGTGGACCAAGGAGGTGGGGAAACCGCCGAAAACCTTTGCTACAATTTTTAAATTTTTTTTTTAATAATTTTTTTAAATTTTTTATTTTTTATAAATTCTATTTTTTATTAAATACCATTATTTTAATAACTATTATAATTTTTTATATTTTAAATAAAACAATTACAATGTTTAATTATACAATTCTATCCATTTTCCAGAAAACGAACCAAACACACAAAGACAGTTTTCCATAATACATCCAAACACTAGAAATGAAACTGTTTTCCGGAAAATGACTCATTTTCCAGAAGTCATTTTCCTGCTTTCCAAACGGACCCTTAGTGTGTTATATGTTCATTTTGACTTGTAATACATCAAAAAAGAACGTGTATCAAAGTATGGGCATATGGCAAATCTAGTTGGGTCTTATAGGCTACCCAACAACTCAATAATTTTGAAAAGATAAAAATTGTAAAAAGCTCATTTGGTACTTAAAATATTAGCGATGTGTAAATATTAGCAATATGTAAAAAGTCCAACCTATCCGTTACATGACACTACAAAGCTTATCCTTAATTGTCTTCAATTTGGCACAATCCTCTATCCAATAAGCACTGCCTCTGCGCGTGAGGAATCCATAAAACGATATGTTGCTTTACTCTATTATGATCTTTATAAACAAGTTATTTTGGTCCCTTACATCACAATAATATAGTTTCAAATTAAAATTTTGCATGTATTATGTAAAAAAATAAAAATTAAAATGAATTGAAGAATTATAATACAAGCAAATTTAAAATAAAACTAATAACTACCATAGTGAGTGGTATATATACATTGGCTTGATAATTCTTAATTACTCTTATCCTATATTGATTGTAATATAACAGTAGAACTTTATGCGTTATTAAACAATACTCCGTAATATATAAATAATAAATGTACAGTATAATTATTTAACTAGTGTTACGTATGGTCCATCAAAAAATAACCCATAATATAACCTAATTATCAGCTACACCTAAGATGGATGTCAAAAAATAATGCGCTCCTCATGAGCAGTTCAGTTGGCCAATAAGGTTTGAAAAGAAAGAAATAAAAAGAGTAATGTAAAAATCAAATC
>CM008342.1:46153093-46165046 GCA_002525835.2 Ipomoea batatas | reverse complement strand
ATTATAAAATTTTAATTTTTTTTTTTTGTTTTTTTTTTTTTTTTGAAAGAAGCAGAGTCGTTTTCCTTTTGTCAATTGGTATAGCCATATTATATACGTGTTAATTCGTTAAATATTAGAGTGTATTTGGAAATCAAGAAAATGATTTATGAAAAATGTTGAAAATGATTTATAGAAAACGTTTTTGGAAAATAAGTCATTTTTTAATAAATAGTTTCATTTTTAGGGTTTGATTGTATTCTGAAAAACTGTCTTAGTGTGCTTGCTTCATTTTCTAAAAAATAAGTAAAAGTGTATAATTAAACATTTTAATTATTTTATTTAGAATGTAAAAATATTTATAATAATATTAAATATAATTAAATTTTCTTAAAATTATAATTATAATTAAATTTAAAAAAAAAAAAAAAAAAGCACCAGTTTCCGCTACGGAAAGCCAAACCTATGGTTTCCGTCGGAAACCTTGTTGTGAGTGCAGTGAAAAATGACCATATTTTTTCTAAAAATGTTTTCTATTGATTGAATTTTTCAACCACATTCATATCATTTTTCGAGTTTTCAAACATACCCTTAATCGGAATTCTTAAAAATTCTTGACAGTTAATCAGACTAACAAATATTAATCGAAATATTTATACGGATTTTGCGCATCCTTATTTACAAGGGATTCATTATGTTTGTTGATTAAGAATGTCAACAGAATGATACAAATAATTAACCAAAATTATGGGTTTGATCAGTTAGCTACATTTTCACCGAATTATACACACATTTAATCATTTATTTACAAGGGATTCATTTGGTATGCTGATTAAGAATGCCAACAGGATGGGACAAACAATTAACCAAAATTTAGGGTTCAATCGGTTAACAACAATTTCACCGAATTATGCACACCCCTATGTGTGTTAATTGGGAATGTCAACCGGATGGCACGAAGTCCCGTCCCTGTTTCTGGTTGAGCTTGAGTGAAACTGCCATCATTAGTGTTAGTATTGATGTGTTTAAACAAGAATGCGATAAAAATGATGTTACAATACAACCATATACATGCTTGAAAATGTGTATAGGCAGAAGTTAACTATGGCTGACAAGAGTTACTAAACATTTCAAAGGGAAGTTTGAGACCAAAAACCTGTGCAACAACTGAGAACCACGACACCAGATATCTGTCGACAGCCACTCCGCCTAGCGCCACTGCAGAGGCGTCGCTAGTAAATAGTAGCTTCATCCACTCACTAGTCCCGCATGGATGTAAGGTGAACCATGGTCGATTCAAGTAAGGGTGCTCCTGCAGTGATTTCAAGAATTTATCGTGTACCAGTTTAGGATCTGACAAATGGGGGGAAGGAAGGGGAAGTATCGTACAAGATGAAGCTAAATAAAGAGATTGAAATGCAAATTGTAATTGATGAACACTCTAGCATGCTGAATGCTGATCTTCTAAATGGCTTGTTAAAACTACTGGGATGAAAATAACTAGAGATAACAATGTTGAAATGAGTAATAACCTCCTGAGTTATAAAGGTCCATTTGGATACGTTTAGCTCTCGTAGTGTGCTTGCAGGGATGTCATTTTCCACATCACCCAATGCCAAAGGTTGTCCATCTATGGATAAGAGAAAGATCGGTGCATTATTTCTATCTCAGCATAAAGCAAACACCGGACTTGGTACTGTTCATTGCAAGTAAACTTAATGTGTGTTTTAGAATATAAAAACTTTGCCTGGACTTCAAATGATGATGGGCTTATAGTCATAATATGTTGTTACAACACTACTTCAAACGTGATCACTAGTTTGAGTTGATAATATGACATTAACAGAGACAATGTTAAGCACTCAAAGGGTTTTAGAGGGGTAGAATGTAATCCATAAGACCAAACAACCTACTGTTTTGAGCGCCAAATATGTAGAATTAAACATACCACTCCAATATGCACGGAAGTATAGCACAGGAACCCTATAAGATAAGCTGTACACAACATGGAAGTCATAGTGGCACCTTTCATGCTTGTGCTGTTGAACCTTCAAAAGAGAAACATCAGGCTGAGATGAGGATTGATTAAATCTTTGGAGGATGTTATAATCTAAGATTGGTTCAAGGTCACTCAACTGGGCTATAATACACATGGGCCAAACCACACTAAAAGACTGAATCCAATTAATTAGCTAGTCTAACTCATGACCTTATACACTCATATCCATATGTTTCTCTCTTAATTTTCAAGGTGAGACTCTTACAGAGGGAAATAAAAATGAAAGTTGTTAAGTGAAAGATAATGGATAACATAAAAGTTTAAAGGAAATTTTCCAAAAGACCAGCACAAACAGAATCTACATACCAATACAGCACTATCAATTAACTCCTCTTCCTCCAAGCAAACCATCTCTTCTACTCCACCATCACCACATTCATGATTACCTTCCTATAGAGAGAAAAAAATTAACGACATTACTAAAGTATCTGTGTGTGAAGTCATGCTCTCCAGAAGGTGGCTAAACTGCTAAATTAAATTAAATGTATGAAGCACATACCATTGTAGACCTGGGAAGAATTACACCATCCATGCATAGATATCCTTCTACCTGATAAAATAACGGGAAATAATTAGGAAAATTCATTACATAAATATATCAAAAGTTCCAGCATGGCAGAAGCAAGCAAAATATGTATAGTGACTAACTCTGGTGGCAAGAACCCCATGAGGCTTTGGACATTTCACCCATGACCATTGAGGAAGACCGGAGCTAAACTTCTTCCACTGCTCAGCAAATGCACAAGCGGCGGCATAGAACTCTCCAAATGAAATGGTACCATCCCATGACTTCATATCAATTATACTCTTTTCTGAAGACATTACAGTCTAAATAGAACCTGACAGACAACTCAGCACACTATCTGAATGTAATCAATGTTCAATGATAATAAGATTACGGAGTAATACTAATAACTAATTGTGACTATCAGCTCAAATATTCTGATAGGCTTAAACTGTTCTTTCCTAGAGAAGAGGAACGCCAGAATTACTTTAACCTCGAATGTATGCATACATAAAACATGAAAATGAACAAAAAAAAAAAAGAAGTTCTTCTATGAAGCAATTCATCGAACACCTAAGAGAAGCATAAACAGTCTGCGAATTGAAGTAGACATACATAAGCGTAGTGCATATAAAATTAAAAAGTACCGGATGGAATCAGTCCGACGGTCACCTCTCTAATTCTCCGGTTGGGCAGAGGGAAAGACAATCAATTCCGGAATCTTACGAGTTTTGAGTCAGATGATCGTTCGGAGAACAACTCTGTTGTGTTGGCGGTTGCTGAACGAATACCTTGTTATGCCGTGAGTGGTAGGTACAATTAATAGCACGACGTCGTACGAGGCCGCTGCTGGGTTAATTGGGCCCGCAGTGATTTGTTCTATCAAGTTGGGCTGATCATATTAATTAGCTATGTCTAATTGCCTAATTGGTTTCTTAATTATTGGCTTGATTAACTAGTTAATTATTCGGATGAGGACGAGGTGGAATACGATGTGCTGCCATGTTCTTCGGGAACAAAATCAGGTTGCCGATTGGCTCGCTCGGAACTGTGGCAGTGGATTTGATTTTGATGTGGTCTTCTTGCCCTCCTGGAGCTATTGTTACGTGTGTTAGGAGAGATGCGGTCGGTGTGCCAAGTGCTCGCGGAGATCGATCTCCTATGTATTTTTCTATTTGGGGCTTCGCCATTCCTTCTCTTCCAAAAACTAGTTAATTATTCACCAATTACGTGATGGTTTACCGATTGAAATGGATTATTGCATGTGATGTTAGTCTAAAATAGAATTGCTTTGGTTGATTCTGAAGTGCATGTGGCGTGGATGAAGAAGCTTATTCAGGTTTAAGGATTTGATTATGTTACATATTTAAAGTTAATTTTAACTATGTGATCATGAACTTCAACTAATGGTAGCCTAATACCGATATAATATGTCTCAACTTGCAATGACAATTTTTATAAGGGTGATCGGAATGAGAATCAAATACTACGTACTTAATAATAGTATAAGTTTTGGTAAAAGTATTTTGCATGTTTGATAGTAAGGTGAAATTGAAATGATTATCAATATTAATGTTTGGTCATGTATGATCAGGAATAAAGGTTTTAAAAATAAAAAATAAAAATACTTGATCATAATATAATGATGACATTCAAAGCACTAATATTAGAAAAATCAAAACAAAAATCTAAAAGCACTAATACAAACTTTAAAAATTATGTCACCAATAAGATGGAATGATACATTTTTAAATTAGGGAATAATTTTTTAACTGAAGAGATAATCAAATCCATAGTTGTGTTTTAAAAAGTTGTCGACCAAACACTAACTATGACTTTGGTTCACATTCCTAGTATGTAAACACATGAACCAAACACACCCTAACAGTGGAATGAGAAGGTGTTCCATACAAAAGGCACGTCATCAAAAAAATAAATAAAACTAGAGAAAAGATGAAGATAGTATCCCCGAATGGCGGATGCAACTTTATCAGTTGGTCTTGGAGCCTGGTGAAGGAATCATGTTTAAAGCCTTCAACATGAAAGCATACGTGAAGGCAACTTCCTTGAGCTTTTCAAACCTGCACCAAGCCAATAAAATTGGCAATTAGAATGACTGCCATAACGATGACTTTTTGTCACCAAATTGAATGATGTATTTCGTATTAACTACAAGATTAAGCTAAGCTTATAATGAGATTACACATTTATCATTTATATATAATATATATATATTATATATGCTCAACCCCGATTCGAAATACTTTTAAAGGTCTGCAGAAGGGAGTAGGAGAGCAGCACAAGCTTTCAAGGGAGTTAAAATAGCATACCTTCCTGATTTTGAAAAGTGCCCAGCACTGCATTCACATTTGAACAATAGCATATTGTCATCAGTCTTCATATCCCTCAACTTGGCTACAAATTTTGCTGGTTCCGAGTAGAGAACACGTGGATCTGTCACAATATACCAAAGCTCATATTAAATATTTAAATCCAGAAGGTAAAAGTGTTTTGAACAGACCCCAATATAACATCAAATTTTCAATTCAGTGATTTCTACAAACATGCATCCACCTATCAAATAAGAACCATTTGGACAACAATTATATGTTTGGCAATTCTAATTCTACCACCCAAATTGAAGTTTGCAATTAACACAAGAACTACAAGCTGATATGGTAATCGAGTTCCAAGATCCTTGGTTATGACAAAACATAAGATATATAAAAAAAATAATAATAATAATAAAATAAAAAATTATCTAACTATTAGATTATTGAGCATCAATGTCATGAAAAGGCGAAAAGCTGAAGAGCTGATTTTATTCTCAAAATGATATTGGATAATCAGCCAGAGTAAATAAAGTAGAACCTCAGAAAGATGTGTGTAGGTAGATTGCCCAAAGGCGATGTAACACAAGCTGAAGATAGTTTGAATTACCAGCATACAGTCTGATTTAAATGAGAGTATTAAATATTCTTTGAAGGAGATTCTAATAAAACTTCCAACATTGGACCTACTGTTCGTTTACTATTAATTTAGCATCAAATCAGACAAAAATTGAGGTCATTACATTATAATGCTANTTAAAGTTTCACACATTTTTTTTAACAATCCGAGCAAAAATCAACAACTGTATGGAAAAGATTAAGCAAAATGCATAAAAGGGAAGTAATTATTACTCATCCATGGCGTCTGAACTGATTATTGAGATACTGATTGTTGTTTGAGCTAAAAGCTAATGCTCGATCGGAGATTGTGATTGCTTCAAGGGTTTTGATGTATTGGATTGATGCGAAAGGAAAAAGGTGAGCTAATGAAATTGAAAAAGGGGGAAACTTTTTGCTTTACACATTTGATTTCTGTGTTTTGGAAGTAGGTGAGAGAATAAGGGAGTCGGATTTCATGGAGCGAGAAGAACACGGAAGGGCTCAATTAGTTAAAAAATCCCTGTCTTTATGTTTCAGACTTAGCATCAACTACATTAACTAAAATTTACTACTTTCTTCTCACATCTTATCTCTCATTACTATTATAGGTCAAATAAACTTTCTTAATTGTACTCAAAAAAAAAAAAAAACTTTCTTAATTATTTATTTTCTTTAATATTTTTAAATTTAATTTTGTATATTTAATAGTACTTTTAATGTAATTTTTAAATATATAAATTGCATATATTAACATTACAAATAATAAAATTAAAAATAATTTCAATCAAGTCTAGTTAACTAAACTAGATACATAAAATGAGACAAAAAAAAATTTGTCCAAAAAAGTGTGATTTAGTTAGGTGGAATATGATTTTTGTATGAAAGATCAAGTTCACATCATTAGATAATAACCATGATTTTTTTTTCATCTAAAAGAATTGAGTATTTTTATATATGAAAAAAATGTACTCGATACACACAATCGAATAGTAGTTATGAGTTTCTTTAATTATCAAAAAAAGAAATTGAATAGTTTTATACCTGAAAAGAATGATCAAGTGGATAGAATAAACTTAAAATTACAAATCAATTTTTTATTTGTAATTTGTGAACTATTGCATTATTAATAATGTGAACAAATGAATAGTGTGAACAATAATAGAGACAAATGAAGGATGTAATACGTATACGCTCAAACCAACTCATAATTTGATTACATAAATCACATTTAATAATCATATAATAAGTCTTGAATTTAAGCTTTTTTCTCTAAAAAAAAATATGTCAACTTTTTGGATCACGGATTTTTTCTTTTCAAAGTTAATTTTTGCTCTTTTTTTTGGATGGTTAAAGTCACAGAGTCTTTGTTTTTCTCTTTTTCGATTTTGGTTAAGTAGCGGAGTCGTTTTTCTTTTGTCAATTGGTATAGGCCATATACGTGTTAATTCGTTAAATATTAATCGGAATTCTTAAAAATTCTTGACTATTTTTTTTTTGAAAAAAAAAATAATTTCTTGACTATTAATCAGACTAAAACATATTAACAGAAATATTTATACGAACTGTGCGCACCCTTATTTACAAGGGATTCATCATTCATTATGTGTGTTGATTAAGAATGTCAACAGAATGACACAAATAACTAACCAAAATTATGGGTTTGATCAGTTAACTACATTTTCACCGAACTATACACACATTTATTTACAAGGGATTCATTTGGTATGCTGATTAAGAATGTCAACAGGATGGGACAAACAATTAACCAAAATTTAGGGTTCAAGTTAACCACAATTTCACCGAATTCTGCCCGCCCCTATATACATGGGATTCATTTTGTGTGTGAATTGGGAATGTCAACCGGATGGCGCGAAGTCCCATCCCTGTTTCTTGAATTTTATCATTGTCCTTGTCCCTACCGGGGCGGAGAATCATGTTTCTGGTTGAGCTTGAGTGAAATTGTCTATCATCAGTGTTAGTATTGATGTGTTTAAACAAGAATGCGATAAAAATGATGTTACAATACAACCATATACATGCTTGATAATGCGTATAGGCAGAAGTTAACTATGGCTGACAAGAGTTACTAAACATTTCAAAGGGAAGTTTGAGACCAAAAACCTGTGCAACAACTGAGAACCACGACACTAGATATCTGTCGACAGCCACTCTGCCTAACGTCACTGCAGAGGCGTCGCTAGTAAATAGTAGCTTCATCCACTCACTAGTCCCGCATGGATGTAAGGTGAACCATGGTCGATTCAAGTAAGGGTGCTCCTGCAGTGATTTCAAGAATTTATCGTGTACCAGGTTATGATCTGAATATCGTACAAGATGAAGCTAAATAAAGAGATTGAAATGCAAATTGTAATTGATGAACACAATAGCATGCTGAATGCTGATCTTCTAAATGGTTCGTTAAAACTACAGGGATGAAAATAACTAGAGATAACAATGTTGAAATGAGTAATAACCTCCTGAGTTATAAAGGTCCATTTGGATACGTTTAGCTCTCGTAGTGTGCTTGCAGGGATGCCATTTTCCACATCACCCAATGCCAAAGGTTGCCCATCTACGGATAAAAGAAAGATCGATGCATTATTTCTATCCCAGAATAAAGCAAACACCAGACTTGATACTGTTCATTGCAAGTAAACTTAATATGTGTGTTTTAGACTATAAAAACTTTGCCTGGACTTCAAATGATGACGAGCTTATAGCCATAATATGTTGTTACAACACTGCTTCAAACCTGATCACTAGTTTGAGTTGATAATATGACAGTAACAGAGACAATGTTAAGCACTCAAAGGGTTTTAGAGGGGTAGAACGTAATCCATACGACCAAATGACCTACTGTTTTGAGTGCCAAATATGTAGAATGAAACATACCACTCCAATATGCACGGAAGTATAGCACAGGAACCCTATAAGATAAGCTGTACACAACATGGAAGTCATAGTGGCACCTTTCATGCTTGTGCTGTTGAACCTTCAAAAGAGAAACATCAGACTGAGATGAGGATTGATTAAATATTTGGAGGATGCTATAATCTAAGATTGATTCAAGGTCACTCAACTGGGCTATAATACACATGGGCCAAACCACACTAAAAGACTGAATCCAATTAATTAGCTAGTCTAACTCATGACCTTATACACTCATATCCATATGTTTCTCTCTTAATTTTCAAGGTGAGACTCTTACAGAGGGAAATAAAAATGAAAGTTCTTAAATGAAAGATAATGGATAACATAAAAGTTTAAAGGAAAATTTCCAAAAGACCAGTACAAACAGATTCTACATACCAATACAGCACTATCAATTAACTCCTCTTCCGCCAAGCAAACCATCTCCTCTACTCCACCATCACCACATTCATGATTATCATCCTATAGAGAAAGAAAAAATTAACGACATTACTAAAGTATCTCTGTGTGAAGTCTTGCTCTCCAGAATGTGGCTAAACTGCTAAATTAAATCAAAAGTATGAAGCACATACCATTGTAGACCTAGGAATAATTACACCATCCATGCATAGATATCCTTCTACCTGATAAAATAAAGGGAAATTAGGAAAATTCATTACATAAATATATCAAAAGGTCCAGCATGGCAGAAGCAAGCAAAATATGTATAGTGACTAACTCTGGTGGCAGGAACCCCATGAGGCTTTGGACATTTCACCCACGACCATTGAGGAAGACCAGAGCTAAACTTCTTCCACTGCTCAGCAAATGCACAAGCGGCGACATAGAACTCTCCAAATGAAATGGTACCATCCCAGGACTTGATATCAATTATACTATTTTCTGAGGACATTACAGTCTAAATAGAACCTGACAGACAAGTCAGCACACTATCTGAATGTAATCAATGTTCAATGATAATAAGATTACGGAGTAATACTAATAACTAATTGTGACTATCAGCTCAGCTCAAATATTCTGATAGACTTAAACTGTTCTTTCCTAGAGAATAGGAACGCCAGAATAATTTTAACCTCGAATGCACGCATACATAAAACATGAAAATGAACAAAAAAAAAGCTCTTCTATGAAGCAATTCATCAAACACCTAAGAGAAGCATAAACACACTGCGAATTGAAGTAGACATACATAAGCGTAGTGCATATAAAATTAAAAAGTAGCGAATGGAATCAGTCCGACGGGTACCTCTCTAATTCTCCGGTGGGGCAGAGGGAAAGACAATCGATTCCGGAATCTTACAAGTTTTGAGTCAGATGATCGTTCGGAGAAGAACTCTGTTGTCTTGCTGAACGAAGAATACCTTTGTTATGCCGTGAGTGGTAGGTACAATTAGCAGCACGACGTCGTACGAGGCCGCTGCTGGGCATTTAGCAGGTTAATTGGGCCAGCAGTAATTTGTTTTATCTATTGGCTTGGGCTGATCATATTAATTAGCTATGTCTAAATGCCTAATTGGTTTCTTAATTATTGACTTGATTAAGCTAGTTAATTATTCCCCAATTACGTGATGGTTTGCCGATTGAAATGGATTATTGCATGTGATGTTAGTCTAAAATAGAATTGCTTTGGTTGATTCTGAAGTGCATGTGCCGTGGATGAAGAAGCTTATTCAGGTTTACAGATTTGATTATGTTAAATATTTAAAGTTAATTTTAACTATGTGATCATGAACTTCAACTAATGGTAGCCTAATACCTAATACGTTTTGGATAAGTTCGATATAATATGTCTGAACTTGCAATGACAACTTCTATAAGAGTGATTGGAATGAAAATTAAATACTTGATAATAATATGAGTTTTGGTAAAAATATTGTAATGAAAATTAAATACTTGATAATAATATGAGTTTTGGTAAAAATATTGTGTATGTTCGTCAATTGCCGGTAAGGTAAAGTTGAAATGATTATCAATATTAATGTTGGATTATATTATATATGACCTATAATAGAAATAAAGGTTTTAAAAATACAAAAATAAAAAATCAAAACAATTAATCATAATATAACGACATTCAAAACACCAATATGAAAAGAAAAAAAAAATCAAAACAAAAATCTAAAAGTACTAATACAAACTTAAAAATCATATTACCAATGGAATGATACATTTTTAAATTAAGGAATAAATTTTTAATTGAAGAGGTAATAAAATATATAGTTGTGTTTTAAAAAGTTGTTAACCAAACACTAACTATGATTTTGATTCACATTAAACACATGAACCAGTCACACCCTAATAGTTGAATGAGAAGGTGTTCCATACAAAAGACACATCATCAAAAAACAAGTAAAACTAGAGAAAAGATGAAGATAGTATCCCCGAATGGCGAATGCAACTTTATCAGTTGGTCTTGGAGCCTGGTGAAGGAATCATGTTTAAAGCCTTCAACATGAAAGCATACGTGAAGGCAACTTCCTTGAGCTTTTCAAACCTGCACCAAGCCAATAAAATTGGCAATTAGAATGAGAGTGCCATAACGATGACTTTTTGTCACCAAATTGAATGATGTATTTCGTATTAACTACAAGATTAAGCTAAGCTTATAATGAGATTACACATTTATCATTTATATATATATATATATATATATATATATATATATTATATATGCTCAACACCGATTCGAAATACTTTTAATGGTCTGCAGAAGGGAGTAGGAGAGCAGCACAAGCTTTCAAGGTAGTTAAAATAGCATACCTTCCTGATTTTGAAAAGTGCCCAGCACTGCATTCACATTTGAACAATAGCATATTGTCATCAGTCTTCATATCCCTCAACTTGGCTACAAATTTTGCTGGTTCCGAGTAGAGAACGCGTGGATCTGTCATGATATACCAAAGCTCATATTAAATATTTAAATCCAGAAGGTAAAAGTGTTTTGAACAGACCCCAATATAACATCAAATTTTCAATTCAGTGATTTCTACCAACATGCATCCACCTATCAAATAAGAACCATTTGGACAACAAATATATCTTTGGCAATTCTAATTCTACCACCCAAATTGAAGTTTGCAATTAACACAAGAACTACAAGCTGATATGGTAATTGAGTTCCAAGATCCTTGGTTATGACAAAACATAAGATATATAAAAAAAAATTATCTAACTATTAGATTATTGAGCATCAATGTCATGAAAAGGCAAAAAGCTGAAGAGCTGATTTTATTCTCAAAATGATATTGGATAATCAGCCAGAGTAAATAAAGTAGAACCTCAGAAAGATGTGTGTAGGTAGATTGCCCAAAGGTGATGTAACATAAGCTGAAGATAGTTTGAATTACCAGCATACAGTCTGATTTAAATGAGAGTATTAAATATTCTTTGAAGGAGATTCTAATAAAACTTCCAACATTGGACCTACTGTTCGTTTACTATTAATTTAGCATCAAATCAGACAAAAATTGAGGTCATTACATTATAATAATGCTATTCATCTCAAATTCCTCTTTTTGAACTCCAAAGTTTATGGGAGTTTCACATATG
>CM008342.1:46140238-46152488 GCA_002525835.2 Ipomoea batatas | reverse complement strand
GTACCATTGTCTCCCCATTTCACCACCCCCACGAATATGAGCAATTGCATAAATGAACCCTCGGTCCAACAAGGACAATCTTGATGCCTTAAAATAGGGATCAATGCAAACCTGTTCACTAAGTGACATTAGCAAGTGTTATATGGATAAAGCAAATTTTTTTGTGGTACATTAAACCCTAAATAATTTAAATTTAAAGCCCTTCCAATTTCTTTTTCTTTTTTTTTTTTTAATTGAGCCTTCATATAAATGATGCAGAGGTATACCCATTCAAGAGAGAGAAGTCAAAAAACTCGCAATCACAAGTCCCATCAAAGAAAGAAACAGACAACTTTATTTCAAAACAGAGCAATAAGAAATTTTTGAATTACACTCAAGCAATAGTACTTTATCCACATTAATAATGCAATACCTCATATGACCCATAACCGTAAAGAAGAAGCGGATCTGAACCGTCAAGCTTCACAAGATTCTTGTTATAAGTAATTGATATAGGTATTTCAGTGCCATCTGAGGCAGTAGCCTGTTGCCTTTCAGTCACATAATTTGATGAATCAAATCCACCCAATACCTGAATCATATGATACAGTAAATTATTATGACTGAACATATGAAACTATAGAGAAATAAAAATGGTCCTTCTTTCTTCTTTCTCTTAGGAAAAAAAAAAAGTCCAAAAGTACAAACAGCAACAGCCATTTAAATTGTTCCAAAAATCAACTATGTTTTGTGGAACTTCATAAAACAGCTAAAAGAGTAGAAGTAAGATGCAAAACTGATTCAGGGATGCAATGACTCAGCCAGGTAGGATTTAAATGTTCTTTTAACGAGGTTTTCTCCTCGCCTTGTGACCCTAGCCGGCAAAGGACCATAAGGAGGTAAACCAGCCTAGGTTACCCATAGCTGACCGGCTCAAACACAAGGGTTTGAGGATCGAACCTCCAACCTCTCGGCTGTAGGTAGAGCACTCTTACCACCCGGGCTGTCCTTACGGACATGTAGGATTTAAATGTTGTTAATTACAACTCACGATCATTCATGACCTCTCTAATAACTCACCGGATCAATCTTCTTCAAAACAGAAACTCCTGTGTCCATGTCATAGTCATATACAGAAGGAGGAGTTTTTAGGGAACTATAGAAAAACCTTAGGATGCTGGATGAAAACTGTGATTCTGATGGATCCACAGAGTATATTGGATCAACAAAATCAACAACCCTACCACCTTGAAGTTCTTCCAGTGGCTCCCCAGCAGCAGGAAGGCGATATACAGTTATTTTAGGCAGACCATTTTCACGCTCGTAAACAGCAAGATGGTCAGTAAAAAGTTGCATTTCCTGGATCTTTATGCTGCAGAAAAGCTAATTATGATCACTGAATTGCTTCAAAGTATGAATATCTAGAGCATCAGGGAAACCGCTAACAAGTATAAAGTAAATTTTTGTTTTATATATGGGTACAGTGATGTACGCAAAGTGGAGAATATTTTTTCTAACCACCGCCACTCCTTAAAAAAAAATCACAAAGAGAACTATCATAGGGCAAGACGTCCTCCAAAAAAAAATGAAAATAAATAAAAGGAACCAAAAGAAAACACCACTATGCTTATGATGACAAGAGACAAACATCCATCCATCATAATTTTAATATTGCCATTAATATTTTTTAACAGTACTATATACAGGCAGGTGAAAAAACCAACACTTAAAGCACTGTTAAAGATAAAATTAAGGTTGCTTCCTATATAAGCATAAATGTTGAGTTATTACCTAGGCCTGTGAGGAAGAAGAACACTTGTTGCTGATATATTCTCCACAGGGCATGCAATCAATTCTGAGTTAAAACATTCATCACTCTTCCTCTGGATAAAAAAGTGATTTCCCCGATGACTAACATATGTTTCAATTCCATTTACTCGCTGTGTCAAAGGTAATAATCCATCATCAAGTTTTGAAATGTCTAGATAGAACACAAATCTTGTAGTTTTACTCTCGGATGCTACAAACAAATATTTCTTGCTCTCAGATGCCTGAAGATCCAATGAAAATATGTCATCCTTTTCATGATAAAGGCAGGTGTCATGAGCTTGGTCTGTTCCCAACCTGTGCAGCCACACCTACAAAATGTAATATCAACAAAAGAAATTTCATTTATAACTTTACCTAATAGGTCTTGAGTAATACAAAAATAAGCCTACCACAAAATAGAAAACTTTAATTTTGGCTCCTATGTAAGGGACATAAGAACTATGTAGATTGAGAAACATCATCAACTGTGCGCCTTGGCATATTTCTTTTTACCCATAAATATAAAACATAAGTTTGAATGTGCACCTTATCGAGATTGCCAAAAAAAAAAAAAAAGAGTAAAAAGCACCATAAACTTTCTCAAATTAACTATATCAGACACTATGCACACTTTATAGTTAAATTGGTCCCTTTTGAAAAATATTTGATGCTAGTTTGTTCAATTCTAGAAAGACACTTGGACAAAAAAAAAATCGTCCATTAGCAAACTTGGAGATTGGGATCAATATGCTATGCCTTCACTGAAGAGATGTGTTAACTAAACTTGGAAACCAATGACTTCCAGCTCAAAGTTTTTTACCAAACACCATCTGTTGGACAACTAAAGCAAACCTCATATCTAATGAAAACAAAAGATACAGACTAGAAAGAAATGTGATAGGGTTTTGTAGAAAAAAGTCACTTCATGGCATATTGGTCTAAGGCCAAAACCTGTACCTTGTCAAGCCGAAGAATTTCGTCCATTGTGACATAAACTAGGGCCTCATCACCTGCCCACTCGAGTTCTGATGTCATACGAATAAGAGGCTCTCCAACTGGTGCTCGAGATTCAATGTCAATAATATGAACAGTATATATTTCATTTCCTATTGTGTCTTCAGCATATGCCACCAACTTACCATTAGGACTTACCTGAGAAAAGGAAACTGTGAGGAAGACAGAGGTATAGAACCCAAAAAATAAAGCAGAAAGCCCAATAGAAGAGGATTAAAGCAACAAGTCCTTACTTTAAAAGCACTGATACTATAAAATTCTTGGCCTTGAGCTTTGACATTCTCATCAAGGATTACATGCTCTGGTGGGGCATCAGGTCCTATAGGCATGGTATCATGAACAGATAATGAAGCTTCATGATTGGGTGCAAGGCGTCGACAGTGTTGGGCATATTCCTTGCCTTGAAGCGTCCTTTGGTAGTAGTAATAAGGCCCCCGTCTTATAGGTGCTGAAATGTCATCTTCCTTGATTCTTGCTCTTATCTCAGCATAAATCTCATCTTCCAATTGTTTTGTACCTAAAGAAGTCACCTAACTTTTTTTAAACCATTATCCAGGATAAAACTTAAACAGAATCATTGAGGGTTAATTTGATGATCACACATAATAATACAAGACAATGCTATTATATCCTTCAATAGGTAACTCTTTGAAATTCAGATGTAGCATTAAAAATCATAACAAAATAATTGATTTCTAAAAGCTAAGAGGAGTTATCTCCAACTTTCCAAGCTCTTCTTCTTTTCCTTGCAACAACCTGAAGCTCAACTCCACAAATACTTCAATTTGTTTTCCTCATCCATAACCAATAACAACGTTTTATGCCACCAAATACTCTACACATATTCCTTTGCCGCATCATGGAGTGGTTGATTTGTGAATGGCAAAATTAGGGGTAAATAGCATTTTCCATTAATAAAACACAACAAATAATAATACTAGACAATGCTATTATATCATTCAATAGATAACTCTTTGAAATTCAAACGAAGCATTAAAACTCATAAGAACATAATTTATTTCTAAAAGCTAATAGGAGTTATCTCCAATCTCTTCTTTTCCTTGCAACAAGCTGAAGCTCAACACCACAAATACTTCAATTCGTTTTCCTCGTCCATAATCAATAACAAGTTATACGCCACCAAATACTCTATGCATACATTTCATTACTTTTTGTAACAAGAAATTAATCGGAAAGATTAATGTCTTTTCAGATTAGAAAATGAATAAAACAAAACAAATAAGATATGGAATAGAGGAACACACGGACCAGACATGACGCGATCAGTGTAGTCATTTTCCTCCTTGAGATAAGAGAGAACCTCAGGATCAGAGCGATGGTCGTCGCGGAGCCAGTAGTAGTTGTCGACTCTCACGTCGCCGAAAAGCTCCATCTCGTGCTTCACCTTCTTCGCCACCGGCGGAGTAGGTATGCTAGCTGAAGCGTCGTTGCACATTGTTCGAGCAGAAAGTCTACAAATCCTCTTCGAGATAGAAGTAGAAGCAAGAGGACGGAGTAGAGGAGCACTGGAGCTTAATATACTGCTGCGTAGAGGTTGAAGCATTCTGGGACACAATCGCTTGCATTTCGGGTGTTAAAAAAGCAATATGGGGGAAGAATTTTAATTCGTTTGAAAAGTTGGGATCAAATCTGTAATTAGGAGAAAACCCAATCAGAATAACCGGTTATCAATCATTGCTATGAAAATAAAATCCAATTATGCATTTTCTCTTTTTTATTTTTCAATATTGCAACTAAAAGTGCCAATAATATCTTTTTGGGATTAAAAAACCCATGTAATCACTATATCAATTGGAGCAGATAAAATATCAACTGACACAGAGACTAGACCATACTGTCGTTGGTGATACTCATTTCTGATCTCTTCTCCTAAACTTTAACCTGTGACCAAAGCTGCTCTGATCTCTTTTCCTAAACTTTACCCTGTGACCAGTGCTGCACATGCGGACAAAATATCTATATTTTAGAAATAAAATTGGACATTGATAAGATTAGAATGTAACCTAACTAGTCAAGTAATCAAAATATTAAGTTCAATATAACCAACTTAATTGACATGTGTGACCGTACACTTTTATCCCTTAAAGAAATGTCGAGAGTATAAACTCCTCCTAATATGGAAAAACCAGTTTGGCCACTACTTACACTCTGAGAGCTTAGAAAACCAGACAACCATAGCTATCTAATGGAATTGCCACAAAATCTAACTGATCAGCCATATCTGTGAATCAAAATTCACAACGTTAGCCCACTTACGATATGGAATCATGGCACACATGGTTGTTTTTACTTTAAATACATTGTGAATTTGTGATACAATTTGATTGAAGTAGCTTAGAACTGACAAGAATCACAAGATGGTAGTGCCTCTTATTCAATGTTATTATTACAATAAACCAACAATGGCAGAAAAGAATCTCATCATCAAAATTTGTACAATCCAAAGAAGTGGCGAGCAGTGCTCGCAAAATTCACAAGTGAAAAACAACTTTCCACTATTCATAGATCAGTAAAGTTCCAGTTGAAGAGCTTCTTTCTACTCCATAGAAATCAGCTTTTTTAGCCATAACCCTCCAGGGCCATATTCATCAATAAGATATCAATATCAGGTTGGAGGAAAACACCAACGATTTGGCTACTGATGGATGAACAATGTAGCATCAGAAGTAGCAATGGATGAAGTATCAACTTGAAGGCTTTGATGGAGTTGGAGATGACGGTGGCTTCAAATCTGGGTACTGAAATCCACATAGAGATAGATTAGATGCAAGGGAAAACAGCACATGCAAGATGGGAAGGCGGGGGATTGGGGGTATTGAATATTGATACTTGCACAATCATTTGAGCTTCGAGTTTGATTTATAATGTTAGTACAGAGAAGAAGATGTAGATCAACGTAGTGAATAACATAGCCAAATCATCAAAAAACAAATGAAAGCTTGTCAAATACATTAACTATATAACCCAAAATAGGAAAGGTGCGGCCTAGAAATTTGAAAGTGAAAGCAAAAGAAAAATGAAAGAAATAAAATAAACGAGGGATCCATATTCGGGATAGTTTTGATGGCTTTATGAAAATATACTAACAAGTTTTCATATGTGCCAGTGGCTGTGCAATTAATGTGGTTGTGTTTTTTTTTCTGAGAAAGAAGAGTTCATACATTTGGATAAGGGGATAATGGCCGAGCAGCACTTCTTGTTTGAGAGGTGGGTTGAACGGGCTTTGAAACAGATCCATTGGTAATCTCTTCACTTCTTTTTACACTGGAATCCATATCTTCATCTGGCTGGCCACCGTTACCTTGCTGTTCTGACACTTTGGCTTTCTTCTTGGGGTAGACACGAACAGATAAAGGGAGAAGCGATTCTTGTATTTCCTACAACAAAACAAACATGTATATGATAAAATACTGCATATGTATGTATGTATATATATACAAAAGAATTGTAAATCGGAACACCATATTATTATAAACCGCATTAGCTGATGATTGGTACACGACAGTCAAAAGCATTTCACACAATGAAAGGCCGAGGTCTGAACTAAGCCACGAGGATACAAATCTTAAGATTCCTAGAAGTCTCCATCAAAAAGTTGTTGGCTTATAATGCAACAGAGTATTACAATAACAAGAAAATTTTTACATCAACTAACTCTCTTCTATCAGTGATCATACTTTCTCCTAAAGAGTTAATGCAGCACATTGCAAGGTAATAAAAGTGTTCCTAACTTAAATCCGTTTGAAGATAGAGAAATCACCTGCCATCCTTTGTTGCCTCTTAGCCCACCCCGGATTGCATAGGCCTCTTTGAAGCCATTTTTCACCAACAATTCAGCCACTTTTAATGAGTTACCGTCAAAACTACCTTCCACACAGGAGTCAATACAATATTTGTCAAAATCCTCAAGCATCATTAAACACTACGTACTGCAATAGAAGACTAGATACAGATATATAACCACTGCTGGAACAACAGATCTTCAACAAATCATAAAGAGTAAATAATGGTAAATTGAAGATAAAGGCGAAACTGGTCCCTCTCTATGCCTCTCCATTCTCTTAGGCTTTTGTCCCTTTCCCCCTATTGCTTTAAATGTTTGACATAAAGTCACAAACAGAGCACAAATGTTACTGTAAAATCCATTGCTTTGTGCCTATGTCCCCCACTTAAGTTCAAAAAGTTATGATAAAGGGGAATAACCCCAACCAAGTTGGTCATGCCGTTAACTTGGTAGCCACAAAGTTACAAGTTTGACTCCCAACGGGAGCAGTCTATGGCTTTCTTAATTTGATACAGTCAACTATGGACAACCTAAGCTGGTTTATCTCCTTGTGATCCTGATTAGGGTCACAATGAGAAGTTTGCTCGGTGCACGATTAGTAGTTAAACAACAAGGTTACAAGTTCGACCTGGATTTACCCATTGCACACTAGTGGCTTGAACTCAATGCATTCAATTAACACAATTAAATATGCTATCCAATCAAATCAAATGTTCAAGCTATCCATGCAAGCATTGCATTCTTGTACCATAGAAGCAAAGCCTGCAACTTTCATTACGGCAGGAATGTTTGTTAGCTATAAGAACCAGGGAATGAAGTTTGGCAAAACTTACTTGTCTACAATACAAACTGTTGTGTTTTCCGGCTCCCTAAAATTCTCCAACACCTCCTTCACAAAAGCATCTTCATTTCCTTCAACAAAATGAACCTGCAGGGCACTCTTCTTCAAGATTTTCAAATTGGGGGAACCCAAATAGGCCAAACTCCTCTTATCCCTAATATCCAACAGCTCACAACTGGGCTCATCCCGGAGCTTCTTAAACGCATTAATGGCAGAGATAAACTTGTACTTTTGCAAGTACTCTTCGGTGAGCGGGATTACCACAAGCCAAATGAACGTAACCCCGGCAACAAAAAATGGGTACCTATTAAAGAACTCGTCAATTGAAACCAAAATTGCTTCTAAGTTGATCTTAGCGGAGGCTTGTTCAGTGGGCACAGCGGTTTCGGAGGCAAAGCAAGAAAGAGGGAAAGATAGAGCCGTACACAGAGAGAAGAAATGGGGGTTCAGAGAGATATGTCGGAAACGGAGAAATGGGGGCAAGTTAGGCGGTTTGCTGGCGTGGGTTTGCAGCGAATTTAAGCAATGAGAAGTGAATTTCCGGGTTGAAGTGAATCGGGGCTTGGAGATTAGGGTTCTGGAGTGGTTTAGGAGAGGCGGGAAAGTCGATAGGGATTGGGAAAGAGACTCCATTAGAAGCAGTCCAGAGAAAAAGAGAGGGTGGTGGAGAAGATGTGGGTAGGTGATTAGATGACAGTGATGAATTGGTGATAAGATATGGCGCCATTTGTAACGGCTTAATTGCTCTTTACCTCTTTGGCACTAAATTTGACCGGGTAAATGACAATTCTCTAGCTAACTTTGGATCCAATGGATTCCATCACAAGATAAATCCAATCAATTTCGATACTCAACATTAAAATGTACATTTCTTTCTAACTAATATCTATATATTTATGTTATTGTAAATTTGAGTTAATATCTAATTTAGTCATTTACTATAGTTATTTTTTCTCAATTTAGTTTCAAATGACTTTTTGTGCTTAATTAGGTTCTTGACTTCGGTGTTTTACCAATGTCCCAATTGAGTCCTCGGCTGTTAGAAACAATGACTAAATCAATAAAAAATCACTATAGTCGAATATTAAATTGGATAAAATCACTATAGTCGAATATTAACTTGGGTAAAAATACTATAGTTGAGGACTACATTTGGTATTAATAGAGGTGAAATTACTAAGTTATCTTAACAGATGACTCAATTGAATAAAACCATCAAAGTGGATGATCTAATTAAGCACAAAAAATCATTTATGACTAAATCGAGAAAATCTATTATAGTCGATGACTAAATTGAGTATTAACTTTTATAAGTTTTAACTCCAAATTTCATGACTCATTATCACTTTTGCCTTAAAGATTGACGAAGGATGTAAATCATCAGATGTTCGACTACTAGCAAAATAAAACTTATTAACTTATTTTGAGTTTATTGACTAGTTGAGATATATATCATGTCACATTTGTCTCATTATAATATGATGACTTATTGCTAGACTCAAGGACGGCAATGGTATGAAGTGTGTGCATGTATATATGTACAAAAATGTTGTGATTTTTATATGGCCATCTAACCTGCTTCATATTAATATTGATTGTGAATAGTATATTAAAAATATATTGTTTGGTGGAGACTATATAAAACAAATACATTTATCAATTACGCATAATTAGGAAATAAAGTTTTGCTACTCATACAAGTTATATAGTATTTGAGATAATATTATCATCACATGTTACATTTTCTTTTTAAATCAATAAGGAAGTGATCCCAACACAAATTTCACAAATGTCTCTAGATCAATTTCGTAGTAATAAACTAACAATCCTACCGGTCTCTCAATCAATTTTTGTATCCGTGTCGCTGCCAAATAAGCAAATGAATCTGCAACTTGAAATCACGCATTACACTATTTAATTTATATTTTATTTAAAAAAAAAAAGGTTGGAAAAACGTGTCCTAACCACTATCCAGCTAGTGCTACTTTGGTCATCTTCAAACTTTTGGTAAAGAGCAACCAAATCGGCCTTTTAGTGGAAGGTATGACCATTTTCTATGTTCTAGTGGAACTTGGAAATATCATCAACAATTATCACCCTATTAAAGCCAATACATCATGAATTCACGCCCTAACTTCGTGAGAAAGTAACTCAAGTCAATTTAATTTTAAAACTTAACACTAATCTATACATTTATACGCATAACGGCATAAGGAGTCCAATCTAAATCTAAGTCCTGCATATTTGTGGCATAAATCAAACACCTATTTTGCCATTGGAAGCAAACCTATAATGTATCATTTTCTTCTACTTTTATTTATTTATTTTTCAACAAAATAGGCACCAAAAAATAATATATAACATATGACCTTGAAAAGCTCGTATTATCTTATTGAACAATTTGCTCAAACTTAACAAGCAAGATAGCTAATTATTGCCACTTGTTGTCAGCGCAAATTGATGTTCTTACAATAAAGTCAAAAACTTTATTTTGCTCTCAATAAACATGTTTCGTAATAATATGTTTATCTTGCTTGCTTCCATTATGTTTGGCAAAAGACCTTGGTGCGAGATCTCCCCCCACCCCCCATTCCACAATCTCCTCTTATTATTATTACTAGTCTTTTTTATTTTTATGTGCAAAAACGTATGCCCAATATTTAAATTTTAAAAAATAACTAACAAATTCTTATTAATTAAAATCTAAATGATTTTTTTTATTATATAAATCCAATATATAAATTATACAAATATTATTATCATTATTTAATATAAGAAAATATATGGTATATGCATGTGCATGGTAAAGTTAATGGAAAAGATAACGAAAGTTATAACGGTAAATGTATTTTTGTCCATCAAATTGTATAGTACAACTCTAAAAATACAATGCACAAAATGGTTAGCACTAAACACATGAACATAAATGAGAGATATAACTTTGATTGATACTTATTATGTTTTTAAATTATTATTGTTATTATTATTATTATTATTATTATTATTATTTTGTTGACTTTAAATGCTCTATTATCATCTGCTCTTCAAATTTATGGATTTAAATTGAGTGTTAATCCCGACTCAATTAATATGAAACAAAATAAGTAACAATAAAAACAAATACCGAGGAATAGATAATTTTGTGAATAATAAGAAATTAAACGAATAATTTTGAGTTTAAAATACTATTAAATCATTTTTAAATGAAAAAAATAGCAAAATCTCATATCAGAACTCAGAAGCAACACAAATCCTACCCCTGGGAGAAGCGCCGTGGTATATAAGTAGTATTCAAAGTCAACCTTGAAGATTGACTCTATAATGTAGTCTTCTACAATTTTATTTTAAAATTTTTAACATTTTATATTTAACAAAATTCTTTGCTTAAATTAGAGCAAAAGTTGATGTTTTTACATTAATTTTTTGTGGGCCCCATCATACACTTTCTCATTCAATCTCAACAACTTTTTTTTTCTATTATTTTAGATGTTTTCCAACTTTTTTTTTGGACCCACCATTTTACTTAACTATATTTTAATTATTTAAAATAAGCATACCTACATATGATAATTATAAATTATCAAATTAAAATAAAACTACTAATTGCTTAAAAATTAAAACCAATTACTTACAAAACAAAACCAATTAATGATATTTTAAAATACAAATTAAAAATAAATAAATACAAAACACATCAAAAATTTATAATTATTTTAAAAAATTGGCTGATTGGCTGTTACTTGCCACAAATTGAGAGTGATCGCTAGTTGATAGTCACTCTCAATCATGAGTGCATGTAACACACGCGCTTGCTGGGTTGGAGGGTGAGATCGTGAGATGCAATTGCGCATCTCACATGTTTACTCTTTTTTTTTTTTTCTTTTTCTTTTTCTCTCTCTCTCTCTGTGCAAAATGTAGTTCTTTGCACGAGAAAAATTTCTTTAAAAATCAAGCATCCCATTTGTGAAAAATTACTCCATTAGATTTTTATGTTGCAAAATTCACGCCAAAAATTCCTATTAGGGATGATCTTATAACCACTACTCGATGAAGGCGATGATATATAAATAGTGAACTTCGCTCTTGTGTAATAGACTAATAGTTAACAAAGAAATGAAACAATACGTAGAAGATAAATCACACTAGAAAGATCATATATAACGAATTTGATCGGAAAAAAAACCAACAAAAATTATACGTATAATATTTGAATACAAAAATTATGTTCCACTCACTCAATCATTCATTTTAGAGTCCCGGCCTTGAAAGTCCAAAGTTGAATCGTGACTTTTGGGTGCTGAAACACATTCCCAGTGCCAAAAGTTAGCTATGAAGTGAACCTTTTTCACACTATAATTCTTTTTTCACACTATACCCCTGTGCGTCTCTCTATATATATAGTAAGGGCATTTTTGTTATTTAATTATATATTAATATTAGTTTTCTTTAAATTTCCTTCCTTTTGTAATTATATTCCCATTATCTCTATTTTTCATTTGTGTAAACCAAACGCCATGTATATGTGACTTTGTGTCGGGATTTGATAGATGAAGTAAATCAAGAAATGTATCATAATATTTATATATAATACCTTTAAATTTGATAGAAGAGATAAATCGTAAATGTGTCATAATTTTTAATAGTATACGTTGTGATTACCAACGAAATAAAGTCGTTATCTTATCAAGAATACGTGTAATATTACTCGGTTTCTTATTTGGTTCTAAAGCACTTTTTTCTTTCTTGTTTATTTTATTATTATTATTAAAAAAAAAAAATTGGTGTGTGAAAGGAAGTCAAGC
>CM008342.1:46009372-46020753 GCA_002525835.2 Ipomoea batatas | reverse complement strand
CTTCATTTGTGACAAAGTAACATAATAAAATAAATAAATTTAAAAAAATTCTACAAGTGAACTACATCTTTACAAATGACCAATTTCCAAACATCTTCAGAAAACCACTTATCACGGCTAGATTCAATCTTCTAAAGGACAAACTACTTAAACTTGAAAGTGTGTATTAGGACTTTATAACTTTATCCATCTTTGTATATTATTGTAACTCTACTAGGCCTATCTCTTGTCTCCCTATAAATATCATCTCTTCTTTTACTTTGTAAACACAATTTTTTTTTTTTTGATAATAATAAACCTTCATTAATAAACATTAGAAACAAGTACAACAAGGTTCAATGGAATGTAAAACCATTCCATACAATCTGATATAGAATTAAATTTTCTAGCTAAGCTAATAAAATTTAGATTCGCAGACTGTGTTACAAGAGAGTTTTGATCCTTATAGGACCTTAAAACTTTTGTCAAATGATTGATGGCCTTGCAGAATGTGTACAAGTCGACCTCTGGATGGAACAACTTGCAAACCACCTGAGTCTTTTTCTTCTTACTGAAGTCCATTGACAATTTCACCAACTGAAGGTAGATATCCAGCCTTGTGTCTTTGGCAGGTTCATCAGTGGGTATCCTCCTGACTGAACTGATGTTCAAGAGAGGCATTTCATTGTCTTCTACTTTGATCAGGATGAGTATCACACGAGCCATGGCCATATATAACTTGAAGCACTCCAAAAAAACGAACCTCGTAAAATAACGAGAAGGAAAACAAAACTGCAATAAATGCAGAGGAAGACAAAACAACAATAATTATTAGGAAACAATAAAAATAGGGTAAAAGACAACAAAGTTAGGAGCTCGAGGCGCACGGGTCTCAAGGCTACCAACCTATTACCCTACCCTACTAATATTTTATTATTATTAATATATATATATTATTTTATTTCTAGAAGATGGCCGAGGGAGGAGAAGGCAGCGGTTTGTAAACACAATTGATCAATAAAACTATGTAGAAATTCTTGTTCTCATCTTAGCATTCAAACATATGAAAATTCTCTTTTTTTCTTTTTTTTTTTCTTTTTTAATCCAAACCCATTTTGTAAAATCCTCATAAAAGATTAATACTCATGAGACAGTCTCACCAATTTTGTGCCTTACAAAAAGTTTAAAATTGATTCATTTTGAATGAGTTTAAAAAAACTCCTTACAAAAGAAAATCTCCTAGTTACTACTAACAAATTGAAACAAAATTGTTTACAGGGGCAGATTTTTTTTTTTTTATAGTACATATAACAAAGAAATAATATTCGAATCAAGTCTAACAAACCACTTAGTTAAATTCTAAATCCAAATTCTAAATCCAAACCACTAAGTTAAATTCTAAATCCAAAGCAGGTGGGTTGTTGGCCTTGATCTGCATTAAAGCATCGATGAAAGGTTTTGACAAAAGCTTGGACATGACAGGTTCAATGCTAAGACTAATAATCAAAACTCAAACCCCATGGGCAGGTTTACTTGCATTTTCTTTGTGTTCAGAGGTTGAACCACAAAAGAAGTAGATCAGAGTCCCCCCATTACACTGTGCAGCAAAGCTTTGCATCAATGGAAGCCAAGCATATGCAGAAGGCTTGGTAGCCAGTCATTGGATATCTGCAAAACAATACCACATCAATGAAACTTCTATTTTCATTTCTTCAGTTTTCCATTTCTCCAGTCAGTAAATGCTCGCACATGTTTTGGCTATTAGTCGAGCAATAGTGCTTAATAATGTGCTATGAATGAATGGATGTTTATTTACCTATAGTCCATCACATATTTCGCTTTCCCTACCCTTCCAAGTTGTAGTATTGTCTGCCTTCCATTCTTCTGGAGCCAAAAAAAAATGAAAAGATAGCAATTAAGGCCTAATACAACTGAAAATAGCCAGAATTCTTTAAAGATCCAGTGAAGAATTTGAGATAATTGTGTAAATGACTGAAGAATTTGAGATAATTGTGTAAATGACTAAAAACAACAGCCATCCACCCTCAATGAGTTCTAAGTTCATGTTCTTGAGAGATAGAATTCATCATTTACCTCCATTGTGAGTTGAAAATTCTTAACTGAGCTCTGGATCTTGAGACCTGGCCTTCCTCTGTCTCTGAAGTCTAATTCATACTGTTTCGAAATCTACAACATTTCCCAGAACAGTGAACACATGCAACATGAGTGACAGTTCATGTGTTAAGATCAGACAGATGATATGCTCAAACGAAATATCATTCTGTTGAGCATATAATATATAATATATAAACATTAATGTGCAGTCTAACTATCAACCTAGACTTTTAGTTGAAATCTAGTCTTACCTTGTTAAAGTGGGGAACCCTTGAGAACAGCTGATGAACTTTATCCATATGCTCCTTCCAATCGATTGGCATTCCGTTAATATGTTGGATCTGAGGTAAAAAGACGAAATCCCAAGCTGGGAATTAGTAAAAGTGTACATCTCGAAATCATTCTTCCTCGCATTGGTTGAACGTGATCACCTGTGCCGTGCTCTTCAACAGCATGGATTGGTGCTTCGGTATCCACGCTTTGATCCTTCTATAACTGCCACTCCAGGTGGCCACAGTAGCCATAAATCTGTGAACATGACACCAAAATAATCTCAATTCCCTTTCTTCTATTATGTTTTTGGTCAAAAGGACCAGAAGAAACTTACCTCAAAACAGCCAATAGTTTTGATTGTTTTGCCCCAGAATTAAGTTTTCCCTGAATGAAGTTCTCAGATAGTTACAAAATGTTGTTTGAATCAAGCAGAAAACTTTAACAATTCAGACCTCTGAACATCAAAAATTACCAAAGCATCAAAGAAAATGTACCTGATCCCATATGTGGTATTTTGATCCCATAAGATTAGCAGTCACTTTCCCAATTAAACTGTCTTCTGAACTCATCAATAGTCCCTTTGTATTTTGAGCCACTATGAATTCAGACTTCCCATTACGCCTTCTGTGATGAGCCACCGCAAGCTTCCGATTCTGTCTTCCTTGACCCTCCTATCATTTTTGAAGAACAATAACCACAAAAAAAGAACTTTAGAATGTAACACACAGGGCATGCTGAGTTTTGCCCACAAAAACAACAAATCCCAATGACCTTAGTATCTAAATGCTTGAAAACATACATGGCTCTCCAAATGCACTTGTCAATTACAACTAAACCAAGTAATAAAATCATTGGGATTTTACTAAACCAAGTAAAATCAGACTGTAAACAAACATTCAAAATTTAGCATTGAATTTCTATATAAACATGTAAAATTTCATACATCATATTTGCTAAGAAATTTTCACAGATTGTCTAAACCAAATAAAGATTTACACTTTAAGACACAAACTGAGACTTCAATTTTGCTTGAAAATGCTGATGACTAAGAATACACACTAGAGGAGTGCTCAAAAATGGACTTACATAGGTGTAGAGTGAGTAGAGAGTGCCTCCATTGAACCCATCTGGAGATGTTTCCTTCACAATAACACAGGTACACCTTCCTATATCAACAGGCAAAGGCCTACAAAGCAATGACCTGAGGAAACAAAAAAAAACACCCAATTCTTACATTTCCCACACATACAGAAAACTTCTCAATCTAGCTGCAAAAAAGAAAGAAATTCCTGACCTATTAGGTAGAGTAGACCAAGAAGAAGCAGGGGCTGCCTCTGAATCAG
Source organism: Ipomoea batatas (assembly GCA_002525835.2). Lineage (NCBI taxonomy): Eukaryota > Viridiplantae > Streptophyta > Magnoliopsida > Solanales > Convolvulaceae > Ipomoea > Ipomoea batatas. The sequence continues at coordinate 46,017,043 of CM008342.1, read as the reverse complement.
AATGGTCCCAAAGATTGCCAGAATTAGGCCCGTCTGCCTCAATGGGAGAAACAAATTTCGACCCGAAAGTGGAATCAGGTTCGTGCTTTTTCATGCACAGTTGAAGTGAAGATGGCTTCAGATCAGACTTAGCTCCAATTCCGGGAACCGCATTTTCTTTCCCAGAAAGACTCCATTTGTTGGGCTTATTCGGCGAGTCATTCTCTTTGTTATCAGACGCATTAACTAGAGGGTTATCATAGAGCGAATTGTAACAGTTTGAAGGGCGAAGGGGATTCGAAGCTTTCTTGAAGCCTGCCATGTTTGGGTCATCAAGAATTCAAGATTGGTTTCTGGGATGTTGGGAAAGACACGATTTTGGTTGGGTATTTTGGGTGGAGAGGCGGCTTTTAAGGTGGTGGTTAGATACGGGTACTGCTTTATCTTGTGCTATTGCTGCTGCTCAGCTGCCATTGATGGTATCAACAGAAATTTGAATTTGAAAGTTTGGCATTGGGAAATGCGCTTTAAGTGTGGAAATTGGAAGCATATGGTGTGGGGATGTCTTGTTTTAGGTGAAGCCATTAACGGTCACTATTGGGACAATGTTTGAGTTACTTCAATTTTGTGTTGTGTACATCACCAAAATTCTAATTCAAACCTTTGTATCCTATGTTTGTTCTATACTTCTTTAGTTTGCTTTTGTTGGCAAATACTACAACGTTGCCTCTTTCAGAGAGAAAAGGACAGAAGAAAGAAATTTATTGTCTTATTATTAATTAGAAAAATGTTTAGTTATATAGTTTTTTTTTAAAATAAACATAACAAAAAAAATTCAAAAGACATAACTTTATAATAATCATTGTCATTATTTGTGTAAGTCCATTTCATATATGTATATACCCTTAGGCCTTCCGCATTAGCAACTTTTGTTGAGTTTTTTACGACCTAAAAACTAGAGTTTGGGATTTTAACAAATGTGAGGTGGTAATTTTTTTTGGGTGTGTTTTTCTCTTGCAAATTTGAGATTTTGGCGGACTATGGTGGGGCCCCTTGTGAGAAAGAGTGCCTCACAGTGCGTGAGGCGCAGTTCTCGCGCCCGCACGGACGCGTAATTCCTTATTTATTTATTTTTTAGTTTTTTAGTTTTTTTTTCTTTTATTTTTTTTCTCCACTCCATTTTCTCTTTCATAATCACACATACAAAAACTTATCAAAAACCACACCAAAATTTTAATTATTGAGGAAGGCCTTACACAGTTAGACCATCATCATTCAGTCATCATCATCTCTCTCTCTATTTTTTTTAATAATCGATAATAATAATAATAATATTATTATTATTATTATTATTATTATTATTATTATTGTTATTGTTATTATTATTATTTTGAGAATGAATTGAAATTGTAATGATATGAATTGCAAATACGTTGATATGATAGTAGAGTTTATTTTTGAAAAAAAAAAAAACTTCTTGTTGTGTGTCGAGTGCACCATATGTGCCCGATGGGCACGTTAATAACTTTAAAACAAAAAAAAAAAAAAAAAAAACTTTTTCTCTTTTTTTTGTTTTTTTCCTTTCCTCTTACACTTTCTCTTATGTGGCGAAAAATTCAAAGAGCATTCCCAATAGCAGTTTTGGGAGGTTTAAAACAAATGAAAAGACTGATGTGTTAGTTTTTGGCTAATGGAAAGACAAGTTTTTGAGTGGATCTTCCTCCGGCAACAACTTGCTTTTTGGCAGGTTTTAATTTTTTTTTTTTTAAATACTAATGGAGAGAAGAAGTTTTTGTGATTGAGTGAGATAGTAGATATTGGGGCCTATAAAAGTCTGAGAAAAAACATCAACTATTGAGGATGCTTTAACCAAAAACTTGATGGATGGGTTTGCTCTAAAGATAACTTTACAACCTACTTATTAATATTTTTTTGAAAACACCTACTTATTAATATATCTATGCTTATCAACCTAACTCTCACCCTTATCTACCACCACTATGAACATGTTTAGTTATTGGCGGATTCACCAAAATTTTGACGGATTCGCCAATTTTGGCATTTTGACCAGGGTCAAAACCCAAAAGTAAATGTTTGGTAAGCCAGCGATTTGGAGTAGTGAATTGTTCCAAACTACTATAAACTCAAACGCTGCTATTAGAAGCGTTTTGGAAAAGATATAATTTTTCCAAAATACCCTTATTTTTATTATTAAATAAAAAACAAACAACTTAGAAGCCTTTAAGACTTCTTAAATGAGAGTCTTTCTGCTTCTCAACACAAGCAATTACGTTTGGAAGAGCAGCATTGCTCCTCTTATATAGAGCAGCTCAAGAGCTCATCTTCCAAACAATTTCAATGTAGGATCAAAATGATGATCCCCCATCATTTACAACGGGGAGCCTCTCTCTCTCTCTCTCTCTCTCTCTCTCTCTATATATATATATATATATATATATATATATATATATAAACAAACACATATTTGTTTTGTATTATTATTATTATTATTATTGTTGTTGTTGTTGTTGTTGTAATTGTTATTGTAAATTTTGTTTTATTATTACATCATAATAATAATAATAATAATAATAATATTATTATTATTATTATTATTATTATGAATATCATTTTAGGTCATTTTACATATTAACTGCTAATTTAAACAGCTAATTTTACCAAACATGTTTTTACAATTACTGATACAATCCGCTGGTCAAACCCGCTAACCGCTGATTGCCAAACAAGCCCTATAACTACATTTATTATTTGTCATAATCAAAATTAAAACTTAAACTTTGAATTGATTTGTAGATATTGAGTGAACTATGATAGGTTAAGTTATTGCCAATGATTTTGTGGTTTAATGGCACGGAGTTTCCCTCCAATATGGGAGGTCATAGGTTTGTGTCTCAATTGTACTAAGAAAAAACTATGATAGGTTATTGATTCAAATATTTTTTTTATTATATTATATTCAAATATGAATTCAATCCAAATATTGAATGCTAAATTTTCACATATACAAAACTTGAAAACAAAAACTATATATGTTTTGCTCAAAACACCACTCAAAAATTTGAATATCAAGTCTTAAAGCATCACTCAAAATTTTGAATATTTGATTAATTTTATAAAGTTATAGTTCTTTTTTTTTTTAGAGTATAAAGTTATAGTTCTAAAAATTAAATTTGGAAAATGAGTGCTAATAAATATATTTTCTTAACTAAAAAATAGAAAGTAGATAATGAAAAACTAGAAAATTAAAAACCTAAAATAAACACACCCCTAGTTGATGTATTAAAAAAAAAAAAAACTGAGTTGTCAAAACTTTGTAGTCTAGCAATATATATGTTTAACATTTTTTATAAGAAATTTTGAGATTAATTTTTAAAATTAAACTTTTTTTTTCAACAATAAACTTAATAAATCCTCACTTGAAAGTTGAACTGTTGAAGGAAGCTAGAATAAACCATTCCCTCTTAATTCTTTGGTACTCCAAAATTTGAAACCTCTATTATTATTGTATATGTACTTGATGTAATAGTGGAGTTGAAACTAGCAGTTTAAAAGGTAGAAACTTTTGTCATTCACAATTTTTCACTTCAAACTATGAGTCTTTGCATTTTATTTTTAAATCTAATAAAATCCTAACCATTTTCAAGATATCACAACAAGTTTAAAAAAATATATAGAAAAACAATAGCATAAAAACTTAATCAAAGAACATCAGGAACTTACCAAATAAGACCGATCGATCAAAACTCTTATACATGTATGTCATATTAAAAGAGTTATAAGTTGGACTTTATTTTTGAATAAGAGTCAAAATTTATTGGTGCAACGATAACATTTTTAGGAGGAGGTGGGGTCTGTTATCATTATATTGTAAAATGTGGACTGGGCGGTGGCATTCATCTTTTTGAGTTAAACGATTTATGAGGTGCAACGTGCAAGTAGTGTAGTGCAGTGTAGTGTAAATTGATAAAGTGGGAGGGAGGGAAGCAAATTTGAATGGGAAAAGCTGCATGCATGCAGTTATCATCATTACAAAATAAGTGCACAATTCCAACTGTAGAATTATGATTCACAAGCATATGTGGTTCGGAGCCATATATATGCTGCGCTATTTCACGCACGCACCATTATCAACATCATAAATGTTATTCTAATTTACTGTAAATAAAATCTTTTGAGAAAAAGAATTGTAGTTCCACTACATCATTTATTTATTTCAAAACAGGATTCCACATATAATTATTAAAACAATACTGAATAGAACTACCTTAATATTTGTGGTTCGGATCGGATATGCTGTTTGGCATGTTAAGGTGGAGATTGAGGATGAAGAAAGCATGTCAAACATTAGCTTTATTTTTTTTTTTTTAAAAAAAAACTTGAATTGGTAAAAGAGGAGGTGTCTTGCCGCCTTGGTTAGTAAATAAGGAAGATAATGCGTGAGACTTGATTCACAAAGCAGCAAAAATCTCCATCTCTTTGCGGTGGATGGCTAATGGATTTGTGCAACCCAAGCTCATCAAGTATTCAAGAACGTGTGTTGTATTGAGTGTTATTTATAGTACTACCTCCATTCCGTTTTGATTGTTTAATTCGTTTAACGAGGCTTGATTAAATTTATTTTTAATTTAATTTTTCATTATATTAAGTTTAACATTAATATATAAAATTTACTCGTATATATTTAGAAACTAAATTAAAAGTATTAAACACAAGAAATTAAATTTAAAAATAATAAAAAATTTCTAAAGAAAATAAGCAATAAAGAAAGAGTTGATTTGATCAATGAATAATAAATAAGACAGATAAAATAGGACAGAGAGAGTAATTTTTAGACTAAAAGTAGTTTTTTTTTGTTACAAACCAGATTATTTCACGTGGTCCAACATGTGATATCAACAACGAAAAATTAAGATAGTTGTAACAAACCTTTGGTTTGGTGTTATTCTAACAGTTGAGGAGGCTATCTAGGTTAATCTAGCTGAGCATGATAATCACTTTAATCTTAACGAATACTTGTCTTTTCACATATTATGGTTGAGTTAATCAAACTATCAATCGAATTTTTAATTTATCAGTTTTCATTCTCTGTTTTTTGTTTTTTTGAGATTTTCATTCTCTGTTTTCTGTTTAAAAAACTTGTTTATTAATACTTTTTTTTTTTTAAATTAACGTTATAAAATTAACCGTAAGTTTAATTTCAAGTGATTTTTAGACTTTATATTTAAAATATTTTAAAATATATTTGGTTAAATAGAATAAATATAATTTTTAATTTTAAGTTCAATATGTAAAAATTTTACATTTGATATCCGAACCAAATTTATATATGTATATAACATAAATAAGAATATATCCGAACCAATAACTTGTTAAGTTTACATAAAATTTAGTTTAGATAATATTAATATTTTGAACTAATATTTAAAATACGTTTGGATATATTAATTTGAATGACATGTATATAATATATAATTTTTATTTTGAATTCTAATATTATATATGTGAAATTTTGATATCCGATATCTGGACCAAACTTGTATTCGATATAACATAATTAAAAATATCCGAACCAATAATCAATTGAGTTCAATCAAAATATAAAACGTGGTATAGATTTCAATTTTTAATTTTGATAATGTGAATGATGTATAATTTTAAGCATAAACAAATAAGTTATGTTTAAATAAGTAATGCAAGTAGAAAAGATAGAACACGATGATAATTAAATGAAGATGATAATGAATGTAATCATAGTAATGAATAAATATGTAAGTAGATAATGGTGAGAATGTGGTTATAGTAACATATAGTCTAATAGATGATAGCTGATTCTGTTTTAAATTTAGAAAACAGCTTTTAATAGTGTTTCAGTTTTCTAGAAAACTGGAAAATTATTTCATGCTTTCAAAATGAAAAACTGTGTTAGTAAACGTGTTTTCAGTTTTCTATTTTTCAGTTTTCTAAATTTAAAAAAATCGGAGAAAATTTCCAGTTAGTAAACGTGCCCTTAGCTTTTCTTCAAATTTTAGCATATAGTACATAGTAGCCTACATTTTTGAAGATATATGAATCAATTTGGCGTTAAACTTATCCAGGTTCGGTTCAGTTCAAGTGGACGGATAGATGTCTAAATTAAACCACATGGTTTTCAGATATAATTATGTAAACCCGATCTTATGTAAATAATTTTCAAAATCTTTCGATTTTTGTGTACTTCAGTTTCGGACGAATAAGTCGGATATTCGATTTTTGATTATTTTGCATTTATAAAAGTACTTCGAATATTTTTGTCATGAATATTATTGTGTATGTAAAATCGTTGAAAAACTTATGAATATTATTTCAAGTCTTTTTTTTTTTTTTTGGATGTATCGAGCTTATAAAATAATCGGACCAGATCTATGAAGAATGTATAAGTTTCATTCTCATGTGATGATGCAACCTTGTGTGTCTTTGTGTTTGTGTTTGTGCGATAGTTGGTTGTGAGGAAGCGGAAGCAGGTAGGTTTGAATGCTCATATATACTGCAACGTAACTGCTACAACAACTACATACTATTCTTCTCATATCCATCAAACCAACTAACCAAGGAGCCTGCCTCTGTGATTGCCCACCCATATATGCCATTCAAATCTTCTCACTGTGTTCAAACTTCAAACATATATGTGCATTAATTAGCGGCAGAAATTTAAAATGAAAAAAAAAAAAAATCAGTCCACACCACGAAACAATTTGTTGCTTTGTCTCGATTTGAGAGGAGGTTTGCTCGCCATCACTGGAATTTTTTTCATCTATGGAATATAGTCTGACAAATTTTCATGGGGTCCTTATGAAGAATTACTGATATGTATGGTTTGTTAAACAAAATTTTAAAAATGACACATAATAGTCCACATAATAAAGAAAGATGATCAATACTTAACCAATGAAAAATACTACTTGAACTTCAATAGCGCAGCCTACTTCCAACTTTATTCCCATTAGGTGTTCAAATTTTATTATTGAAGAAAAATAAAAGGAATGGTAAAAATCATGACCACCCGTCCACCCACTTATATTAAGCCTAGCAATCAGTGCAAGACACGTAGAGAGCATCCTTAATAGTGAAGTTCTTTTGTGATTTTTTTAAGTGTGATTAGGAAAAATAAGATGGAAAGAGAAGAACAAAAAAAAAAAAACAAAACAAATACTGCTCTATTTTTTTTATAAAAAAAAAAAAAGGTGAGGGAGGTTCACGTGTCCGGCTGGACTTTGCCGTGCACGAAACGCGCACAGCTTCATTGGTTTCTTGACTTTGCTATCAGTGAGTTAGTGTTTCCAAAAACCATAACATTGCAAATGAAACTTCATTTTCTCTCACATGCATTCTCTCTCCTCCATGTGGCCATTTATCATAAAAAACCATGTAAAGACTCCTTAGCGTGGATGTTCTAAAAGTTGGGAGTGCATATAGAACTTTTCTTAGTTAACCTCAACAACCTATTATTTGGTCAAATTGCATGGTTTTAGCTTGCTTAGAGATCAATTATATTTTTTTTTTTGTTTAATGACGCAATTGTATTTTCGTTGAATGACCCATTTGATTTTTTATTTTTCACATGAATATAACAATGTTTTAATATTATATTAGAATATACTAATTAATATATATATATATATATATATATATATA
>CM008342.1:45947118-45960315 GCA_002525835.2 Ipomoea batatas | reverse complement strand
GCCCGCCCCACCGCGGACCTAATTTTTGGCAGGCTTTTGCGGGCCGGCCCGTTAGGCCCGCGAGCTAGGATTCATACAACCCTAGCCCGTCTCACGTTGGTTGGCGGGCGGGGCCCGCGGGCTTTTGGGTTTGCATTAAAAAAAAAAAAAACTTTGTACACAAATTAAAGTGTACACATGAATATATATTCACGTGTACAGTATAAATATATATTCATGTGCATGTATATATATATATATATATATATATATATATATTTTATATATAAAGTATATATAATATATATATGTTGCGGGTCGCGGGCTAGGCCCGCTTTTTCGCGGGCCACCTTTTTTTTGTAGCCCTAACCCGTCCCATTGCGGGGCGGGTGCGGATCAGCCCGCGGGCTCCGGCCCATTTTGACAGCCCTAGTTATGATGACTATCCAAAGCAATGCAAAGTCAACCTTGGATAATCATGGTTGTCATGTGATCAAATGAATCCATGTAGTTATATGAGTTTGTGTGGACAGATCTGTGCTATTGAATGATTGAGATCAATGGCTTAGATCTGGTTAATTGTGCAACACAAACTGTGCAAGTGAAGTGCACAGTTGCACAGTTGGCCAGATCTAAGCTATCGATCTCAAGTATTCAATGATCCATATCTGTCCACACGGACTCATATAACATGGTGGGCTCACAGAAACACTGGCATATATATGTTAAGGGCTCATCAATAGCAAGCTCTATTTAGGGAACTAATTGATATTTTACCAATTACGAAAAGGATTGAAGGAGGTAGCTAGGACTAAAAAAGGACTCTTGGAAGTCATTTTTAAAATTGTTTCATGTTTGGGTGTTCGCAGAAAATAAAGTCAAAAGGAAAATATTTATTTCGATCAATGAAAAAATGTTCAATTTGACAAAAAATATCTTCTTAGATTTTAGTCACAAGACATTTTCTGCATTCTTTATTTTCTCGTATCGTTCTTCTCTCTCATCTTTCTTCAACCTACTTTTTAGATCATTATTATTACCACCACCTCCACTAACATCACCAAAACTGCCACCACCACCACAACCACCTCCGCCACACCGCCCTCACCCCCACCACCACCGCCGCTGTCGCCAAAACCACAATCGCCTCCACCACCACCACTCTCACCCTCCCACCACCATGTTGCCACCGTACCACTACCACCACAACCACAACCACAACCAGGCCACCACCACCTCCACCTCCACCACCACTGTCACCACTTATTATTATTATTATTATTATTATTTTATAACAAATAATATGTTCATTTTCAGGAAAATGAACCAAAAAGAAAAATACAATTTCTTAATTTTCACCAACAGAAAAAAGATAATTTTGTAGCATTCATCCAAAGCTAAAAATTTAAAATATTTACTGAAAAATAAGTCATTTTCTAGAAATCATTTTTCAAAAAATATTTTACAAGTTTCCAAACAGACCCTAGAATAAAACTGCTAAAAATATAAGGTCTTGAACCAAGGCCTTAATAATTATGAATTGAAGCCAAATACTCAAGCCGATTCCAGTTGGTAACGATAGCCAGCCTACACTCACCAATGCACCAAACTTAACTAGTATAATAATTCAGCCCGAAAGAAGCAGAGGCGATGGCCATAAGGGAGGCTCTCACTTGGATCAAGAAGCATGGCATCAAGGCTGTCAACATAGAAACAGATGCCCTCCAGATCACTCAAGGCTTAGAGCAGGTCGCTGGAGACTCCTCCTTCGATCTAATCTTTCTTGATATTAAAAAATTGCTACTCTCGCTTATTCAAGTAGCTATTTCTCATATTAGTCGCACCGCGAATACGGTTACCCATAGACTTGCTAGGGAAGCCTGTTCCATGTCCGTGCGTCAGAAGTGGAGTTCTATCCCTCCTTCTTTTATTGTCAATGAGTTGTACTTTGATTTGAATTAATGAAGTTATGTTAAAAAAAAAAAAAAAAACTAGTATAATAATTTTGCCAGAAGTGCCCACAACTTTAGGATCCAACAAGTCAATTAGTTTCCTTTTATGTTCATTCTGTATTCATTATAGCCCCATTTTTTGACATTCGCTACCTACAATATAATGATTGAAGCATCGCCATGTTGAAGCAAAAGATGGATACAATAATTCTCCTCTTTTTAGTACTTTGTTTCAGTGTTTGTGTGCCTATTTTTGTTTCTTGTGTACATGGTATATGTGGTGTAGATTTATACAATAATGGAGTACTTAAAATTTTAAACAAGATTGCCAAAAACTTAAATAATATTTTGGTGTTATAGAGTTTAAAATATTATTTTAAGTTGATATAAATTTTATTATTTATTGATCTAGAATGCTCTTTGATTACCTAGTTAATTATTGAGAAGAATAATTCTACTCAGTTTTGATTTATATATTTTTTTTGAATGCTATTGACTCTGTTACAATGTACGTAATATCTGTTCGTACATACTTTTCTCAACCTAAGCACAAAGAGCCAATGTTCCCACTGAGGATCTGAGGGTCAAACTTGTGACTTCTCGCTTGGGAGGGCCACAACTATGCCGCTTGACCACAACGTCTTTGGCTTGATTTATATTTAAGATAGGGATTGTTTGGATTTTAATATATGATGATGTTTCAAGAAAAGCTTACAATAAAGTGTGGGGAATCAGCAAATTAATATCCTAATTAGTATTTTGGGTTTGACAATCGGTAGATATTTTGAAATGATAGATTTTGGGGTATTTGGTAGATATATTCAGAAGTCTTTGGGATGAAAAGAAAACTTTGGTTCGAGACTAGTAGACTAGCAAGGATGATATAGGTCTATTGAATGACCAACATACCCTTTCATGAAGGTCTACATGACCAATATGCTAGTTGACTAATAGAGCCTTTCATGTAAGTCTGACAGCCAAGTGTGCTATTGACAAGCATAATGTAACGTCCGTGCACCTTTGCTATATGTTTCGGAGGGTTACTATATCATTCTAGACTTTTCTTGAACTTTTACATAGTTTTTCACAGTTTATAGAATTTTTTAGAAGCTTGTATATAACACTAGTATTAGTAGCTAGAGATGTATGGAATATTTTAGAACATTGTAAAACCTTAAGTTTATGTAGAGATTTAGGGAGTGTTCTAGAGAATGATACCTAGTCGTAGCAGTTAGTAGATCTCCACCCTCCATTAAGGAGGTGGAATGTGTATAAATACCCCTCATGGGGCTCATTTGTAATCAACTTCTAGAATACAAGAGTTCAAGCAATCCAATACTTTTTCAACAATGTCTTCACCAACGAGTTTAATATGTATCAAAAATCTCCGACCATTATACTCTAAAACGAAGAAAAATACATTATTCACTATTATTCTTTTTAATAATCAACGTAACATATTTTGAATGGACTAAAATTAATGAACTGTGAGTAAATGAAGCACAAAGAGCCATAATATGCTTACTAATAGAAAGGGGATGCGCCCGCTCAAGCATGCGAAGAAAACTCTTCGAGCTTCTATTATTTTATATAATATTATAGAAAGGTTTGTAGAAAATGGCTTCTTTAAATATTCCATGAAGGAGGGGCTTCAAAGAAAGATTGTAGTTTAGGGGTTTGCAGTTTTGGAACCCACCGAAGTCAAATCAAGAGTAAATGAAGCACAAAGAGTCAATATCGCCTCTACTGAGACTCGAACCACCCCTCCCATGTGGGGTGCAACCGGGTGCCACTAGACCACAAAGTCTTTGGCAAGTTAATTACTTAATTAGTAAGGGAAGAATCGAAGAAGAGTAGAATACCAAACCTGGTGGGTTGTGGCTGGTGTCGAGGGCTCGAGGTGATTGGCGAGGGCCGAGGCAGTCATGCATAGGCGGACATGCAGTGGACCGGTATTAGCGCAGCGCCGTGGTGGACTGGTGAGTGGCAATGGAGTGGAGTCGGAGGCGAAGCAGTAGCTATGCAGAGAGAAGAAATCGCAAAGCCTTGAGCGTGGAAGAGAGCTGAACAAATGATATATATATATATATATATATATATATATATATAACAGTCCAAAACCACGTAACACAAGATTTACAAGTGAAAAGAAAGTAAAGTATTCACAGTTAAAGATATCAAATTGAAAAGAAAGGGAGTTGAATTGTTCAATCTTTGCAATCATGCCTCTAGTATCTTAGGTAGGATTTGTGATAGTAACTATTGAACCTCTAGCGAGGCTTACAACAATTCCGTCACCATTTCGATCTTAACGGCCTATCATAACTCAAGGAAGCACCCAAGTAACAACCTATCCCTATGAGTCATTTTATCAAACACTTTAGCTACGCCTCATCCCGGACTACATCCTTCGGATCAAAGGCAGGGAAAACAAGTGGACAAGAGTCTACCTTCCCTAGCAATCTCTTACCTAGGGTGAAAGTTCCTAAATCATCTAATGAGTTGGGGCCCTAACTCACAAGACACCATTAAATTAAAGCTTTCCCTTCCAACAAGAAGATAAACAATAATCACAAATCACAAATCCTAATTAGTCATTCAATTCACATTAGCATTTTGCAATGATTTCACAATTCAATCCCTAATGAATGTCTAGCCACCCATGCTAGCAAATTAAACACAAATTGAATTGAAAGATTACCACAATCCAATCTAAAATTGAGTTCAATCTACAATTGTAATCCAAAGCTCCAAGAATCAAGAGAGTTGTCAAGTCTCCTTCAAACCTAGGTTCTTCTTCAAATTAAGAGTGTTTTTAAGTAGTTAGAAAGATACAATTGAAATGAAAATGATTCAACTAAAGTCCAACTCCCTAACTCTCTAAAAATATCCTATTTATATTAATTCTTCATCATGGACTTTCTTCAAAGCAATTGCGCCACCCCCGTCACGACCGCCTTACAATCGTGCCCGAGACACTTAAAGTGTCCAGGACCCACTCACTATCATGAGCTGGCTCGTGATCAGGTCTGCTTCTCCCTCACGACCCCCGTCACGATAGTGGGTGGGGTTCTGCAGACTTGCTCCGTTTGCAGCATTTTTGCTCCTCCAATTCAATGCCCAAATGTCATCCTTTTGGCTCACAAATCCTTCAAAACACAAAAGTGTACACATGATAGGGTTTTGCCACACATTATCACATTTCCAAACATTTTACATTTTTACTCATAAATCAACGCAAAGGACTCCGCATAAGCACAAAATAACCCCTAAATGACCTTTAAAAGTAAGCATTTTTGGCCCGCACTTGCTTTAAAAAAAATAGAGAATATGAAAAAAAATTAAGAAAATAATTGAATGTCTTTTACGCATCCAACGCGCATGTACAACAAATATGCTTTATTTTTCTTTAAGCGGTGAGTCTCATAAAAAATTAATATTTGCATTAATTTATTTTCATTCTCTCTTCTCTAACTAAGCCTAGACGTTTGTAAAAAGGGTCACACTTGTGTGAGACCGTCTCACGGACCCTTATTCGTGAGACGGGTCGGGTCGGGTCGAAGCACCATAAGAATGTCACACTTATATGTGCAAATGTTATACTTATATGCTCAAATATAATACTAATTAGGAATACAATTTTTATTACTTATAAGAGAAAAAGTGTTACATTTTTCATAATAAGTAATGTTAACAATTTCTCCTTACTTATAAGGGAAAATATAATACTTTTGAGGAAAAATGTAATACTTTTAAATCGAAATGTAAAAGTATTATATTTTCCCATAAAAGTATTGCATTTATCATTATAAGTAACAAAATTTTTATTCCTAATTAGTATTATATTTGAGCATATAAGTGTGACATTTGTGCGTATAAGTGTTACATTACCTCATGACCCGACCCGACCCGACCCGTCTCACGGTGAGACGGTATCACACAAGTTTTTGCCTTGTAAAAATGATTGATGGAGATATTTTAAGAGTGTATACTCAATTAAAGTTAATTCTAAAAACATAATAAATGTGAATGAAGGTTATACCCATCATTTATGTCCGTTTTTCCGTTAAGTTTTTTTTTTTGTACATTATGCTATAAAAGTTGTACTACATAATATTTTGGACAAATATACCCCTACCGTTATAACTTCCGTTATCTTTTCCACTATTGTTACTATACACATGCATCCACCATATATTTTCTTATCTTCTTCAATATAATAATAATATATACACATTAAATATTAGAGTTATATGTTAGTTATTTTTTAAAATATAAATATCCAATTTATAAAAATATTTTACATTATTATTATTATTATTTACTATATTAAAATTTAAATAAATTTAAATATTTTAATATAAAATACTAATATTGGGCACCTATTTTTTTGCGCATCGCGCATAAGAAAAACTAGTTTATAATAATAAATTTCAATCTCTAATTAATAATTTCACCCACACTTTATTGGCTCATCTTCACCGAGATATGAAATGACATATGCTTGGATCACGGATCAATTACATGTAATTAAAAAGTGTAATTATTATATATAAGCGTACACCCATATATTCATGTTTTGATGTTGTTGGAAAGTGCATGAATTGAATTTGCTTTGTTGTGATCGTGATTCATCATTTATTACACGTTTAATTTTGTGATGTTCGATGATTTCGTTCTGTTTTCAGCGCCGCAACTAAGGATGGCATTGCCGGGTAAATTAGAGGGTAGATAATAGATAAATATTTACTTTCAATATATTAAAAATTTATTTTTTACGCAGTAAAATTTAAAATGAATTTTCAGTACATAAAAAATGAACATTTAAATGATTCAATGTATTAAAAATAAACTTTATGTCAGTAACTTATTTTTTAAAATTGACCATAATTTATAGTATAATAATTGTGGCAGCTCTACAGCGCGCTATGTCAGCTAATTAAAAGACCTATGCGTCATATTATAACCGTGATAACTCATATAATTGAAAAAGTGTAAAAATTTGTGTGAAACCGTCTCATGGATCCTTGTCTATGAAACAAGTTGGGTCAATATGAAAATATAATAATACTTGTACTGAAAAATGAAATACTAATCAGGAATGAATTGTTTGTTGCTTATATGAAAAAATGTGTAATACTTTTAGAGAAAAATGTAATAATTTTATATTTTTATCAAGAATGAAGATTTCAAATAGAGTTAATTGTAAAACTCGTATTTTATTAAAACCTAATGTGAGTACTGGTTATTATTTGATCCGATCCAATCATTTGAGGGGTGTCATTATCACTATATATCTTCACTTCTGATTGTCTCGACAATTTTTAAATATGAATAAAAATTTCGACATTAAACCTAAGAATTTTATAATCAATCCTTAAAATATAAGGTCTTGAAGACCTTAGCTTAATGATCCTTTAGAGATTTTTTATTTTTTATTTTAGTATTCCTGACTCTGTTACAATGCAATATCTGTTCATAGCTACTTTCTCAACCTACTGAAGCACAAAGAGTCCATATTACCTCTCTACTGAGTCTCGAACTCACCCCATCATATAAGAGTGCAATCAGGTGCCACTAGACCACAAAGCGATTCCAATCGGGAACAATGACAATTATCCGATTCAAAAATAACTAGGCAGCTTACAGTCACCACTGCACCAAACTTAACAAGTAGTATAATATATAATTTTTGCCAGAAGTGCCTACAACTTTAGGATCCAACAAGTCAATTACTTTCCTTTTATGTTCATAGTGTATTCATTCTTAGCCCCATTTTTTGACATTCGCTACCTACAATGATTAAAGTATTGCCATGTTGAAGCAAAAGACGGATAAAATACTCCTCTTTTGAGTACTTTGTTTCAGTATTTGTGTGCCCATTGTTGTTTCTTTTGTGTCTGTTGTATATGTACCTTCTAGAATCTAGAGTATGTTCTTTGATATATGTTTACACATCTTACTATTTTGTAGAGATTTTTTTTTTCTTTTTTACTTTTGATTACGATATAATTTATTACGGGGTACTAAATAGGAAAAAGGCGTACACTTTTAATCTCTTAATTAATTGGATTGTGGTATAGATTTAGTCTCAATCTCTTATTTACTTTTGTATTTTTTTGGACAAACTAAAAATTTAGAGGGGGTGAATAGACTTTGTTGAAGAACTCACCTTAGCTTCCAAAAAAGATGAGTTGGGATAGTAGGGCCTTATAATTCTTTGTTGCTAGTGAATTGTGGTTCTTGATCAATCTATAAGATTATATTGTTTATAGAGCATAGCCAGATTAAAGTCCCTAAGGTTTTTAAACCCCAGCCCCTTCCCCCCGCATCCACTTCTTAGGATAACAAAGCTGTCCTCGGGATTTTCAATGAATGCCCCATTTTCTCCCTTCCACTAGTAAGTATTCATAATAAATTTAATCTCTCTACACATCACATTTTGCAAGAGAAACACCCCTATGGCATAAGATAGAATAGCTTGGATATCACTCTATAAAAGCACAATTGTCCTAGCCCTAGACAGAAATTTATGATTCCACCCTTGTGTCGGAATTTGAGCATAAAATGGCATTGTAAGTGGCTATTTTGTGGTACAAATATATATGTATATGGGGTCCACTTTCGCTGATTTGGGTCGGGTCAAAGTGGATTTGCACTCTTCTCGGATGTGTCACTATTCGGTCAATTCAGATTTGACCGAGTAGTAAAGTTTTACTCTTTGTGGATACTTAGGTACTTCTCGAAGTACCACTTTCGACAATATTAGTTATGATTCTTAGGAATTAAATTAATTCCAATTTTAAGTTTTAGAATTAATCTTCAGATTAATTTGTTGGTAACGAAGGTCACAAATCTGAATTTATTTAAGATGTTAATGTCATTTTTTAATGCTATTAACTCCTTCTTCTCCTATAAATACTTGGTGTTTGGCAGATTGTTTGCGGTTGGATTTTGAACACTCAAAAACTTTGTTGTTTTTCTCTCTTGCTCTCTCAAAATATTTTCCTACGTTAATCTGACAACACTTCTGTAAAATAGCGAAGTGCTCATCTGTTGTTCTAGTTTACTTGACTTATTTGTTTGAGTGCTCAAACATTAAGTCGTGATCCATTTTATCTTGGGAGGCTGACGCTATAACGCTCGTAGCACCCTCGATAGGTAGCGAATCAAATTTAAGTAAAGTGTGTATTACACACGACTTGGATCTTTCCCCGTTTTTAATACTATACTAATAAGAGATTAAGAACCAACATGGTTGGCGTGGTGGTTCAACACCTTGTCCCTTAAGCATGAGGTTGGGGGTTCGATCCCCACCCAGGTGAAGGCAAGTCCCCTACCACTTAGTGTGCTAACCGTTGGGACGGAGGTTAGTCTTCTAGTTGTCGGCTGGAGGGATGCTTATAACGGGAACTAAAAAATGTTTGTCCAATTATTTGATGAAATGAATGGTTCAAATTATTTTGATTTGCCGGTCTACACTCCCACATGAATGATGGGAGTGGGTTCGAGTCTCAGTCGAGGCAACTGTTGACAACTGACTCTTTGTGTTTAAGTAGGTTGAGAAAGTAGTTATGAACAGATATTATAATGTAACAGAGTCGTACTCAAAAAAAATTATTTTGATTTTAGTATTTTTTTATTTTCCTACTTTACTCTCTATTATATTATTTTCTTCCCTTAAATACCATCACATTCTATTAGTATAAACTTTGGTAACGGAATATTCCGCGAACTATTTATTATTCATCTTACTCGATTTCTATACAAAAAAAAAAAAGAAGTCTTAGGTTCAAACCTCATCCCAATCAGAGTTGGCATAATTGTTGAACATACTACGAATATGTTAGAGTGTATTAAAAAAATACAATATAAAATTTAACATGAACTTTGATTAAATAATTAGCTCGATTAAATACATAACATTCAAGCCAAGGACCTTGTGGTCTAGTGGCATCAAACCCTTCCCTTTATACGGGAACTACATCTTCAATAGGTTACATAACATCCAAAGTTAATTAAGCATCAAAGATTAAAAATAAGGAACCTTGAAAATCATTTTCTGGCATTTTTTTTTAAGAAAAAAAAAAAGAAGCAAATTTGGGTTAAGTTTTTTTTTTTTTTCGTTTAATTAATCTTCTTTTAATTATTTAGAACCAGACTCAATATTTCAATTATGCTTTTGCATTATTGGGAATGATTTAGTTCATTATGGTATTAATATTTTTGTCTGTATTTCTATATTGGTACAATTCTACATTACTTTACAAATATTTTTACTATTATTTTTTTATTAGAAAAATTGTTCTTACATCATTGTTAGACTAACGTAACCTAACTACAAAATTGTTGATCAGAAATACAACTATACATGGACTCTAAACGGCATGACCATTGTCTAAAAAATTGACAATGTTGACATCCCACTAGCTCCAATTTAACAAGTTTACATATCATTCTCAGAATTTTATCAATGCATAAAACTTCTGAAGAAATTTGTAAGTTAATTTTTACTTTATCATTATAACAATATCTATTGTAATCATATATTTCGAATTATTTATCCACATCCTCTATTGATAACAATTGTGGATGAGTAATTGTTTGATATTATTTGCCTCGGAAGAATTAGCCTTGAAAAACACATAGCTATAATCCGCAAAAAATAGATAAGTAATAGGCCAGGGGTGCTGACCTAGTCACTATGATTCCATAAAGTTTTCCAATTCGTTCATAACTTGAGAGTATCGCACTAAAACCTTCTGCAATTATAATACATTTATTATTGCTGTTTATAATTTATTATTTATAAATTTGAATTCTAAATTTAAAAAACCTCACCGATAATGTCCTTAAGACTAGTAGATGAGGTAAATCACTGAATGTGTTTCAATTGGTTTACTAGCCATATTCTTAAAAAAATATTAATTGTTGAATTTTAACTATTTTAAAAATAAAAATAGAATTAAAAAAAAACTAGTTCCAGTTTGTCATTTTCCAGAACCGTGAATCACCGATTCAGAATCGAAAACACCATTAGGTAGTTCAAGTGGTTGTGCAATCAATGTTTAATCTTACTTTCAACGACAGTCATTGGAAGATTTTATTAATCGAAACCTCTCAAAAGTGTACATACATTGAAGAAATATAAAATCACTTGACAATTTGAGATTTACCTCCTTTATAAACCTTGAGATGAATTTATAAATCTGGTATATATATATAAATATAATATGACAAAACTAAGAATCCCGAGTTAGTTTGTTCAAAAAAAGAAAAAAGAAAATAAAGAATCCCGAGTTAGTTTAAAAAAAAATAAAAATTCTCAAAGTCAAACAATTCCA
This sequence comes from Ipomoea batatas, assembly GCA_002525835.2. Lineage (NCBI taxonomy): Eukaryota > Viridiplantae > Streptophyta > Magnoliopsida > Solanales > Convolvulaceae > Ipomoea > Ipomoea batatas. Next base: position 45,949,040 of record CM008342.1, on the reverse strand, counting down.
CTCACGCTTCATTATATTAATTGGTTCGTCTTCACAGAGCTATATATGACATGACATATGCATATATACAAATTAAAGTGAAATTATGATATAACGTACAGCATATATACATATGCATGTAATTTGTTGTGATGATGATTCATCATTATTACACGTTTTCTGCGGGTGCCGGAGATATTTGATGATTTTAATTCTTCTGATTTGCTTTCAGCGCCGCAGCGGCCTATGTCGGCAACCGCCGTTATATTACTGACCGGGGAATGGGGATAGATCGATGAAATCCAACTGGATATATATATATATATATATATATATAGTGAGAGGAATAATTATTTCAACACCTAGGATTTCTTTCAAACATTTTCACCCGGAAAAATCTAAGCTTTCGAACTTATGATCATTCATTTAGAATGGTAACCGGATGCCATCACAATACAGGATAGTTACATCAAAAAATATATATATTTTAGTACATTTAAAATATGGGTCACACTTGTGTGAGACCATCTCACAGATCCTTGTTCGTGAGACGGGTCAAGTCGGGTCAAAACATCATGCAAATGTCATACTTATATGCTCAAATATAACACAAATCAAGAATACAATTTCTGTTACTTATAAGAGAAAAAATAATACATTTTTCATAATAAGTAATGTTGACAAGTACCTCTTACTTATAAGGGCAAATATAATACTTTTTAGGAAAAATGTAATACTTTTAAATCGAAATGTAAAAGTATTATATTTTCCCTTAAAAGTATAAGTAACAAAAATTTTATTCTTGATTAGTATTACATTTGAGCATATAAGTATGGCATTTGTGCATATAAGTGTTACACAAGTTTTTGCCTTAAAATATATATTAAAATCATGAGGATAGCTTATATTCTTAGAAATGTTGTTCTCAAATTAAAGCTCGAGAGTTAAAACAAATGACAGAATATACATATTATTAGGAATGTTATTCCATTCATTATTTATTTTATGAACCAGACATATTTCATATATAATGGTTAGCGAGCTTTTGATCCACATGTTTACATGACAGAAGTGGTGAAGAGTCTTTAAGGGTGGGTTTTAAAATTTCAAATTATAATGGCGAGTTAAGTGATATATATATAAATGTAGTCACTGTTAAGTGATACATACTCTAATCCCTCATCGCCCGTAAGGGCAGTCGAAGTGGTAAGAGAGTTACACTTGCAATCAAGAGGTTGTGGGTTCAAACATCAAGCCAAGGTAACTTTGACTGGTTTACCTCTTTGTAATCCTTTGCCGGCTAGAGTCACAAGTCGAGTAATTTACTCACTACTCGCACAGTCAATCCTCATATCCCACCCCTTTAAATAAGACGATATATTTATACCTATTATTCTATTATGTTACATATTTGATCTGAGTTTTTAAAGAAATGTGAAATCTTAATATATGTATGGACATGCACACACAAAATATACTATAGAAAATGAAAATTAATTATCAAATGAGTTCAACATATTTGTTAATTTAGGGTGTGTTTGGAAATCCAGAAAATGACTTTTAAAAAATATTTTCTGAAAAATGAGTCATTTTTCAGAAAATATTTTTCTTTCCGGTGTTTGCCTGCACAACGAAAAACTATCTTTTTGTGTTTGCTTTATTTTTCAGAAAATGAGCAGAATTGTATACTTCATTTTTCAACTCAAATGGGGTTATTTTGATAATCAATTTTTCATTCACACATTATCTGTTTTGATCGTATAATATAATATGAATTTTGTAAGTTAAGACCACAAAAACAAAAAAAAAAAAAAAATGACTCGCGAAATAGCGGGCATAACGGACCTGGCCCGCTAAGGCCCATGACCCACGCGAGCTACAGGCCGGCCCTATGTATAAAAAAAAAAAAAAAAAAAAAAAAAAAAAAAAAAAAAAAAAAAAAA
>CM008342.1:45922907-45933365 GCA_002525835.2 Ipomoea batatas | reverse complement strand
AAAAAAAAAAAAAAAAAAAAAAAAAAAAAAGAAGAAGAAAACACTCCACCCCCAGGAACCCCAGATAGAAGATCTGTAGTTTTATTGGAACATGAATTAGAGGATTAGAGATGAAATTTTACGAGTTGGATGCAGCTACACTGTAAAGTATTTATATATTAATAGAACTCGCAGAAAATCTTGTTCATATTGATTCTGAAAAATTGTTGAGAGATTTTTATTATGTTCCACTTCAAACAGTCATGGAAAAGATTTAAAGCTCCAATCTGGGGCTGACAGATTGGATGAAAAGGATAAACTATATGAAGAAACAGAGAGAGAGAGAGACTGACCATGTTTGCGAGCTTTAACACGAGCAGAAACTGCAATCCAGACTTTTCTGACCGGAAAAACCATCTTGTGCCACCAATCATCCATGGTTTTAATCCTGGGTTTCTTCCTCCGATTCCCTCCTAATCTACTCAATATTCCCCGTATTCCGGCCAGGCCTCTTCTCTCTGATCTCTCTTCTGCAAAATTCTCTGCTCCCACCACTGCTACGATCAAGCGCTAGTGTACACACATGCACACACACACAGCGTGCTAAGAACCATGGACAGAAGAAGAAGAAGAAGAAGGGATTGTTGTTGTTATGTTGTTGAGAGTTGAGAGTGGCGAATGATGATATTATGATGATGAGGTGACTGAGCCTTTGAGTGGGTGATTTCTTCTTGGCATCTGCTTCTTTGCACTTTGGTTGGTCGGCTTCGATTTATATTTATTGGGAATCTAATCACCTCTATTCTACTCTCTATTTTATATATACATACATACATGTAAATTTACACGTTTCAAATATAAATTAAGAATAACTCCATTCAAAATGACTAAGGATACAAATTTGATCCTTGATTCATTCTCCCAAACTTCATCCTTATGATCAGTTGAGCTGTCAATGTGGTCCAGTGACATCAAATTCTTCCCTTTATACGGGAGGTGGTAGGTTCGAGCCTCAGTGGAGTCAATATTGACTCATGTGCTTCAATAGGTTGAGAAAGTAGTTATGAACAGATACTTTATTATAATAGAGTCAGTAGTATTAAAAAAAAAATGTTGTAAACCAAAGAGTTACTACCGTATCACTAAAGTTTGATCCTGTGACCTCCTTTCAAAAAAAGTTACAAAGGTGTTAATTGAGGACACGTAGTTTGGCTAAAATTTTGGAATTAAATTTAAAACAAAAAAGTTTGAAGGGAAGCATTTTGGGCTGTGAAATAATTGCGGGACGCGTGGGACGGGTGAGCAGTATACAACTTTTATTGTTTTTGTTTGACTTGATGAATGTGAACACGTGTCATGTTTTGAGTTGGAAATCCATACGTCACCTTGTAACGGTAATCTGCTATGGGCGGTTTGACTGCTTAAACATTTCTTAACGTTCATTTTTTATTTAATTTAATTTTAGTGCGTTTAAATCAATTAATAACCTAACTTTCTTTTTAAAAGTTACATTACATATTTATCGGTGCGTTTTTGTCATATTTTATGCAATTTTTTGTTTCCATTTTGTTTGTTTCCGTTAGTAAAAAAATAAAAAGAATTAAGGTCTCTTGAACAATATTTTGAGTTTTAGTTTTAATTTGTAAATAAAGTAGTAATTGTTATGAGAGTTTTTAATATAGAATTGCATCTATTGCCAAATACCTTGTGGTCTAGTGGCACCCAATTTACACTCCCACATAGAAGGGAGCGGGTTTGAGCCTCAATGGAGGCGACAGTTGACTATTTGTGCTTCAGTAGGTTGAGAAAGTAGCTATGAACATGCATCTATTCAATATGTTCATTATAATTAACCCAATGGGTGGATTAGCTTAAACGAACAGAGAAAGACTCGATGAATTTATCAAAAAAATTCATTATATATAATTAAGAAATAAATGTCAAACACTTGGGATAGCAAAATATATTCAATGATTAATTTATTTACTCCACTAACTCATATTTACTTTTTTTTTTTAAATAGTTAAATACTATGTTCATATAGGTTATAGGTACCTTGAGGGGGTAGTGTAGAACTAATCCAGCCACATTTTGGTTAGATCATTGACCACATACTTAAATAATTCAAGTCTCTTCACTTAAGTTAACACTTTTGATAATTTATAATTATTTTTAAATTAAATATCATAACTTTTTTTTTTCTGTTGTGAAATTTCATTTTTGCGCCCTATAACATGTTACATGTTAAAATGTAAATACCTTACTTAAAGTTCTTATGTCTCTCCTTTATTTTTCAAAAAAATTAAAGTGAAAAAATAGTAATATTTTAATATAGTCAAATGATAAAATAAAGTAACATAAATTGGGTTCAAAATTTGTAATGATAATCTTGTTGATTTTTTTTTAAAGATGAATGAAACCTGCAACAACTATTTGAGGGTGTGTACATAGTAAATCGTGGAGGCTATTTGCAGTGGAATTCGAATCCATACAATCCCCTCAGTCATAACCTTTAAATCAAGCAACAAACCAATTACTCTAGACTCTGGGACATAAGATATATAGTATAACTCCTCAACATAATATGATATTTTTAAGTTGATAGTTAGATTATATACTTGTATTTTATATATCACATTTTTCGAATATAGTTGTACAATTGCATGATAAAAACGTAGTTTTCTTTTAAAAGAAATATTTGCCTTGATCACGAATCCCCTTTCCGACGCACGGTGGGAACACTTCTTGTTGGCTTTTGTTTCATGTGTGCATCATATCTTAATTTGTGGGAAAAAAAAAAAGGATTTGTAACAGTGTGGAATATGGACTGAACTGTGAAAAAGAAGAAGGAAAGAAGGTGAAGAAGAAGGGTAAATATTGAAAAATACTATGGCATTCTTTGGTAAAATAAATTTTCAGGCAATTTTGACTTATAAAAAGTTATTATTAGTTGTTTGACTTGGTTAAAAAAATCAATATAAGTGTTTGAATAATCAACTTTTTGTAATTCCAAAATGCTAAAATAATTCAAAAACCTGCTCAAAGCAACTTTTTCAATTAGCTTTTTGAGAAAAAAAAAATTATACCAAAGAGCTATCAGCTAACAGCTAATTTATAAAACACATTTCTACGATCAGCTAATGTTATCAACTATTCATATCATCTAACACAATCAGCTAACAACCATTTACGAAACATGGCCTATGTGTACTTTATTTTCTACTCCTAATTTTTATGTAGTGTTTGGTTGGATGGAAAATATTTTTCATGAAAAGTGTTTTCTTAAACGTGGAGAAAAATGGTGTTTTATGTTGTTTGGTTTGATGAAAAACATTTTCTATTGAAAAAAAAATCCCTTAAGAATGAGAAATTTTTTTTCCTAGCTCATCTTAGGTAATTTGTTTTCTACGGAAAATTAGTATGACAATTTTGACCTCACTATACTTTATTAATTACTCTTATTGTTATTATTATTGTTGTTGTTGTTGTTGTTGTTATTATTATTATTATTATTATTATTATTATTATTATTATTATTATTATTATTATTGTGTAGGGTTATATTTGTCATGATACTCATTATTCCTTACCATTTCAAATCTAATCAAATAATGGAATTCATATTTTCAGTAATTTCTTTTCTATCAACCAAATAATGGAATCCATTTTCTTGGAATTTATTTTCCATAAAATTTTAATTTCATTTCCCTTCAAATATTTTTCAGCGAACCAAACGGGCTGTCTTCCACACACAAAACCTTGATATAGACATTTATATTGGGATCCATATGAAAAAAAATAATTTATCAGTGCCTATCACATTGGTGGATTAATTTTATTTTTTTTTAAATTAGAGGATTAAAATTTAGGAGTCGGAAATAACGCGATAAATATTTTATTGGAGAATGAAATCAATATGAAGTACAATTATTATTTAGCAAAAGCATGCATGCCTATAATTTTGAATGAAACGTACAGGCTGTGATGAGTGTCGGCAAGATCTTTATCCCACGTGGTTAATATATATGACGTACAATTTTGATTGTATTATTATTCAGAAAATCTAGATCCGTATATCTCATATCAAATCAGAAATTATAGAATAATTTTTGTTTTTGTTTTTTTTTTTATCATATTTTTATTGGATTGTATTGTTTATAAAAGTCAAACCTTTGATCTTACTATTACATTTTTTTTTTGCAACAATCTTACTATTACATTAAGATCATAATTATCAATGGAATTTTTTGAGCAATTTTTATAAGTGTGATTAGAAAGGAGAAAATGAAAGGGGAGGAAAAAAAATAAAACAAATTCGATTTATATTTTTTTTTTATAAAAAAACAGCAGATGTGACCATGTGATCTTACATTTGTACGTGCATGTTACTCCTATATAGTTGTCAAATTAAAGTTAAATGTGACAATTTAATATTAGTCAAAACTAGTTTAATAAATGAGTCGTGTTTTGATCGAGAAAAGTCGTTCAAATGTGTTCATTTTGCATCCCATGCACGAGATAGAGTCTTTACACTATCCAATTCAAACTCTTTAAAAAGTGAAATTGTATATACACTAGTGTAAACCCATATCTATATTGTAATGTGGGACAAAGACTATTGACTTCCCAACTCAAATAGGTACACTTCGAGAATCAATTTCTCAATTACTAGCTAAGTATTCATTTTGAGTGTATAATTTATTAAATTAAACATCTCATCACTTAAAATAACTCGAATCCACTTTAACCCAACACAAATCAAAAGTGGATCTCACTGAAAATTATATCATAAAATGATCACTTTAAGTGTCAATTTATGTCAAAATTTTCAACATAAGATAATATATTACATAATTATTTGCTGCTCCAAATATTGTTCAATGCAAAAAAAAAAAAAACAAAAACAAAAACAAAAACAAAAAAACAGTAAAGCAAATAAATAAGCAATACAACAAAACTAATACTCCTTAATATATATGTATGTATGTATACCTAAACCCATGACAAGTACTATTTTCTCTACTCGATCTCATTCAAAATCTAATTAGCCAGTACCCGATAATCCATATTATTAGAATTGAAAAGAGTTGAGTACCGGGAAATACCTAACCCATTGCTCTTGAGTCCATTAGCTAGGGTAAAATTCAAATATATATTAAGTTGAGAGGCTGTTGATGTTAGTTGCTAGTTGAAGTCACTCTCATAAAATAAAATAAAAATTTGTAAAAGAATAATAATATTCCAACATGGGCTGCTTCAATAATCTGAAAAGGATTGGTGATCAGAAAGTGAGAGGCGGGAGAAGAAACAAAGTTAGTTGGTTTGGAAGCAAACAGTTAACCAATAGCATGATGACAGTTGAAAGGATCACAGTATGCTATAGTGTAGATATTTGTATTTGGCTATTTAATTTGCATTACACGTTTTTTGTTTACTTGTGGTTTAAATTATGTTTTTTTAACTTAAAAAAAATCAATTTCAAGATTTCATTCCTGGCCTGATTTTAGGGATGGTAACGAGACGGGACAGAGGCGGGGAGTATACTCCCCGTCCCTGTCCCCGTCTCCATCTCCGTCTCCATCCCCGTCCCCGACGGGGAATGGAAATAGTCCACATCCCGTCCCCGCGAAGAATTAGACAGGGACGGGAAATTCCCGTTTCCGGTCAATTTTTAGTCAACGTCTTAAATTAGTGTAATTTTAATTTTAAAAATTATTATTTTAATTTTAATATATATATATATAATTCTTAATTATATATATTATTCGGGGACGGGGACGGGGACGGGGGCGAGGAATTGAAAAAATTCTCCATCCCCGTTCCTGATCTCCGAAAATTTTCCCCGTCCCCGCCCCCGTTTCAAACGGGGACGGGGCACATTGCCATCCCTACCTGATTTATCAAACTCCAATTTTAAGATCATTATATGGCCATATATAGCACATGGTTTTGAATTTTAATAAATTTAGTCTAGTGTCAAAGACTTTGTGGTCTAGTGGCACCCGGTTGCACCCTCACATTGGAGGAGGTGGGTTTTAGCCTCAGTGGAGAAATATAATTTTTTTTCCAAGATGATGCACAACTAATTGAGTAAATAAATTTTTACATATAAAGTTAATCTAAATATTTCAAATTGTTAGTCGGTGCATCGCACTGGTATCATAGTAATTAATATAATTTGTCAAACTAATTGAGTAAAGAATTTTTTTTCTTCCCAAAAAGTTCAATTTCCAACCCCAATGGCCTCTCACGCCTCGACCTGACAAAAAATCTGAGAGGATGCTAGTCATGGTAACTCAGCTGAATACAGAGGCTGAGAGGCTAGACATTTGCTTATTGCGAACAATGAGCCCCTCACTTTAAGAGGTTGCTCCACATTGTCGCTGGTGAGACATGATATTTCCTCCCAAACTTAATTCCCGTGACCAACTCAGCTGCTCATGCGGACAAAAAATTATATTTTTTTNCCAAGCAACCATCACACCTAACATAAGAAGGCAGAGTTTTTGTCTAGAATTTCCGGAATGTTGACATGCCAAACAATTGTTAAGTTACTCACCGTTGTCGGTGCAAAGGCTGGGAGGGGGGCACACGAGTTGCAGGCCGTTCTTCTTAACAACCTCGTTAAGCCTAGCCCTGACATACTGATTTGATGCAACGCCCCCAGATACAACCTGAAGAAGGTAATGTTCGAATTAATATAACAGAGATCAGTGAGGTGCTGGGAAGAATATAGCTGAACATAAATATGCTATAGCAATGAGAACAAACAGAAAAGCAGACCGCTGAGATCAGTGGTGCAGAAAACACCCACCAAATGATTTACAGACGGTTCAATCTTCAAGGCCCATTCAATTGCCCGCTTGCACTTATCCTCTAAATGTAGTACTGCCACTCGCTGCATGAACGATTATTGAAGGATGGGAAATCAGGAACTCGAGAGATGCAGGATATTAAGCAGAGATTGTAGTTTAATACTTTTGCAAGGAAGTCACTCATTTATGGAGCTTAATACCTGGAATGATGCAGCAATATCCGCCCGAGCTTTCCTATCCTCAGTAGAAGCTGAAGAGATGGATATCCCAGCATTGCTGCAGTCAAAATACATAAAAATAAACAAATCTAATTTGTAATGTTATGTGATTTGCTACTGCAGTTTATTTACCCATACCTGCGCTAGGCAGGATGCATGATTTATATCCTTTATGATAAACCGAAGATTATTTTTTATTAGTCAAATTCAACAGAGCAAACAGTCTAACGTTATGAAAGCACAGAATTTCCAAGACTAGTCAAAAAATATTCAATGAATGTAAATACAGTAGCATTGGCTTTTCCAATATGAACAGCATACATGTTTTTGGCTTCAATTGCCAGCCTCACTTGTGTCTTCAGACCTGCATATGAGAAGTTGCAGTTTTTGTGTTGTTTCATTGGAACCTAAAAACAAAAAAATTTCTAATTAAGCATCAAGATAAACTACCTGAGTGCTATTTAAAATGCCACATAACCAGAAAATGACAAAAGGGTATAATTATGTGACGTAAAATTCCCCCAACAGTAACTTACATTAAATTTTACAGACTCTGCATCACCCTCTAGAGCTAGTTTCTCTATAGCTGGGCCCCCACTTTTCCTCAAATCAAGACCAAGCCATTTTGCTGTTTTGTCGTATGCCTCACCGATTGCATCGTCAATTGTGGTCCCAAGTTGAATATAGTCACCAAGACTGCGTGCAAGAATCAGAAGGTTGTGCCCTCCTAAGAAACAACGATCAAGGTAAACAAAATGCAGTCGATAGACAAGCAGCTAAAATGTCTATTACAATTTACAAAAAATCAATTCCAGCTAAGACTACGTAAGATCAAAGCGCACGTCTTTTAGTACAAAATTTACTCGTCTATCTTATAATCAAACTATGTTTCTGACATGTCCAATTATATAACACATGAGCACTGGAACAGAGAGAATAAATCTAATTAACCACTAGGGCAAAATATGGTCAAAATTGTTTCTTAGTAGCAATCAAAAGACAAAATCTTACCTGAGACAAGCAAAGCCATGAAAGGAAACTGCAGCTTTCTTTCCACTAACCTAGATGAAAGCAAAACATTAATTTTAAGGCAGGCAACTGAGGATTCTTATATACATACATGCATGCATATGTGAGTGTGTGAGAGCTTGAGAGTATTTATGGAAACCAAACCAGTAATCACAGCAATCTCCTTTGAAGGAAGCAAATTTGTCCACATATAGAATAGGCATTATAAATTTTACTCATTCCTACATGGGACCTAATCTTTACCTGGCTACCAAAGTATGAGCTTCCATGTGATGAACACCAACAATAGGTAAACTGTGAGCACCAGCTATTCGCCGAGCCTTTTGTACACCAACTACATATGAAAGAAGGAATAGTAAGCAAACACTATTGTCAAGGACCACATTCCAAGCTAACTAGATAATTCAAAATATGCTGAGTTTGATGCATTTGTATATTCGTATATACATTTCACCCGTTGGCCAATTATCAAACTTAGGCAAGGTAGATGATGCAAACAACAAAAATGGAAACCTAAGTTTATATTTTATTTAATGATTATAAAATAACTGCGAATGGAATTTCTTCCTTTTGCTTCCTTTCATTTGATTGGCTTCTTTTCAAAGTGGGAGGAGAGTAGGAAAACAAATTTCCCCCTAGAAAGCGACAAAAGTGAGAAGAAAGTAACGAATGGAAAACTAATCACCACGCAGACACAAGCTTAAGCCGGGACCAATCGTAACAGCAACAGCAGTAAGATCCTTCTCAGTTAGTTTAGCTTTATCAATGGCATCTTGAACTACCTGAAATTCAAAACAAGTGTCTGTGTCAGGAAAAAGTATTTGTAGGTAGTATTATAATGTAGAAGAAATGACGAACACGCATCCTGAAATACAGAACTTGGTAAATAGGAAAGTCATCCACAAGACCACAAGTGGGTCTTCTCCATCTTCCCCCCACTTGGATGACAAGGACATCACAGGGTAAGAAGATTGGGTAGGAATATTAAAGCTAAAATGGAATATTAGGGACTGTTTTCATCAAGAGTATAGATTAGGTACTACTAAGATCACCTGCCCGAAGAAAAATATTGAACCGATGACACATTAGTTTCTGGAAAACACTTCAGTTATCAGACTGGATGAAAGTTCTCTCCTCTCTAGTTAGGGACTTGGAACAATTCCAAACTTAACTCAAACTCTGATACACACCCAAAATCAGGCAAATCAGAATACATAAGGAAAGGCTTAACGCAAGGGATTTGACAAGAATAAAATCAAAGGCACAACCATATCTACAATATCTCCTTTTCCATAATTGTTTATTTCCTAGCACTATAAATTAGAACCTCTAGATGAGAGTAAAGCAGCCAATCTTTATCCTTAGTCTTTAAGCTTTAGAAGCTGGGCAAGAGCCTAAAACTCTTGTGGGGCAAGAGCCTAAAACTCTTGTTGGGGAAAGTCTTGTGACTTCCTGTTTCTCTTCTTTTTTTCTTTTTTAATTTCCAGTCAATAAAATTACGTCCTTGTTCTTATCTCTAACAAATTGGTCCGACCTGCCGCTGAATGACGACCACAAGGATAGAGAATCGAATGGAGACGTTAGAGAAGAACCAGGAGACATTACAAACGAACCAAGAGGTGATCCGTGCTGAATTAGCCACTTTGCACGATCAAATGGCTAAGATTTCTGACCTCCTCGCGCNCCATACCACCTTCCCATAACCAAATTCCATCTTCTCCCTATAGTTTCATCAACACAACTTCCCTCAATTTTCCCCCATTTCAGTTCAGTAACACACGTTAACACCAACAATTGTCTAAAGCTCATTATTTTAATCCTCATCAGTAAGAATAAAAATAAATCATACTTCAAACCACCATAGTCCAAAATCACAAGCACGCAATATGCACGAGAACTGTACGAGCAAAGCAGCACGAGAAATGCACTATCAAATCTTCCATAAATACAATACAGGAATACAGTACTCAAAAGAAGTACAAGAATCACAGCCAAAACAAATGAATGAAATAAAAACCTGAGATTTATAGTAAGAGATGCGCCGCCGGAGATCATGAACCTCCTTAGTGCGATGTTCAACGAGAGCAACTAGGGCTTCTTCTTGCTCGCTCCTTGACTGATCATTCGTATCTTCAGGAACATCCTTGCCGTCACTATTGGCTTCTCCGCCGATACTTCCACCACCGTTCTCCACGTCTGGCTCCACTTTGGGCTTTTTCAGAAACGGATGCGCGCTCATGTTTCCAATCAACTCTTCTTCGTATCTCCGTTTGTCCAGTCTCCACTGATTCTCTCTATATTTCTTGCAACGTAAAATCCTTGTAATCTTGTCAAGAAATGTTCAGAAAAACCGGAGCAGTTTTGCTCTGGTTTCGGCCGGAAGCCGGGACCTTTTTTTTTTTTTTTTTTTTTTTTTT
>CM008342.1:45898001-45914195 GCA_002525835.2 Ipomoea batatas | reverse complement strand
CTCAATCATCTTCTCCAATAAACTAGAGGCAGGCGGATTTAAGTTGGAATCACACAATAGCACAGTAAGGATCGCAAAAGAATTGATGGTGGGAGGAATACTCATTCTGCGGGCCGACCAATCAAAGAAGGAAAGCAGGCGTTTAGGGTGAACAACCGACCTGTTTCTGTGAAGCACCGAGTAAACCACATCAGGATTGAGTTTTGACGGCACCGCCGATGAATCTAAGAGTAACTCCCAGCTGTTAAGCCCCAAAATCCTGGAGATATCTTCAGCTGCGACTTCATTTTGTGTCGCAGTGCAGAGAAAACGCCGCCTTGAATTGAGAGAAACCTTATTGATTATCAACCGTCCGCTCTTCGATTTACGCACTCCACGAAAGAACAAAGTATGCATCATTGTTGTTTCTTATGAATTTCCTTCTTAAATGTGGATTTTCCTATATTCTAAGGTTTCACCATTCCCCTCTCTTCTTCTCTCTTCTTCTCTCTGCGTTCTCAAAAAAAGAGAAGAGTATACACGGGCCGAGTTTTGCCCGATGCCCATTTTATCTTATTGCCTGCAATTACTTGCTGGGCGGGCCGTCATGTATTCTTCTTCATTAGAATGGGCTAAAGAATGTAATGGGCTATTATTAATCAGCTTATCATAAGCGCATCTTCTGCAATCAATCTGCAGGAACCAATCATTATATCGTGGACCAGGGTCCACAGTGGTCCAAAACGACGTTGTTTCGATGTTAGTGGACGGTGGACGCGAATGACTTCAGGAAATTCCAATTCTTTGTCTAGAATACACAGAATGACTTGAAGGAATACACAGAATAATGACACAAATATACAGAAATTATTATCTTAACATTCGAATACACAAAACACGTCACAACCTATGTTTAAGTACCCCTAACATGAATACACAGAATCGTAGTCTATAATACACAGAATGCCTTCAAAGAATACACAGAATATTAACACAAATACACAGACCGACCGAAATGCGAAATGTGATTTCTAAAAAAAAACAAATCGTGAATTAAAATGACCAAAACTACGTCGCAATTAGGCCCTTAACTGAAAAAAGCTCCATTCAAGCCCCCTAAACCGGCAAACAAGTGCAATTGAGTCCTACATGACTTGTTTATCAGGTCAAATTCAGTTAAGGGGCTTACTTGCACTATCCACCCGACTTAGGGGTCAATTTGATACTTTTTTCATTTTTTATTTTATTTTTCAAAATAAATATTTTTTTATTAATAATATTATTTATTTGTAAATATTTTTTTTTAAGTCGGCAGTCCCAGTTTGGGACTGCCGACTTTTTTTCTTTAAAAAAAATTTTTTTTTTTCAAAAATAATTGTTTTTATATTATTAAAAAAGTTTTATAAAATTATCTTAAATAATTTAAAAATAATTTTTTTATATAATTTTTTTTTTAAAAAAAAGGGAAGTTATATATTTTTCGTCCATAGATTATAGGGTAATTGTAAAATTCGTTCCTAAGTGTTGGTCATACTCACTTTTTGTCTCTAAATTATCATTGATGCTACACTCTTTTATTTTTTATTTTAGAGACAAAGAGTGAGTATGACCAACACTTAGGAAAACAATTTTACAATCATCCTATAATTATCCTATATAGGACTCAATTGCACTTTTTTACCGGTTTAAGGGGCTTAAATGGAACTTTTTTTTTCAGTTAGGGGGATTAATTGCACTATCTACCCCACTTAGGGGGTCAATTTGATACTTTTTCCTTAATAAAATTCATTCAGCTCCATCAGACAAATGAAATGACGACTTGCCTTAAGGCCCAAAATCGTTCTTCCATTGAAGATTGCAACTAACAGAAGTGAAGGAATTGCTAATGGTGTCCTGGAATGCGAAGCATGGCTCTAGCCTCTAGTCTAGGATTTTATAAACACAAATACACAGGCCGGAGAATTTAAATAAAAATATAAAATGTACACAATATCTCCTAATTCGAGGACATTATTTTTTCCACACAGGCAACGCAGACCCGTGCGACACCGGTGTAGCACCCGTGCGACACCCGTGCAGCACCCGTGCGACACCCGTGCAGCGCCTGTGCAAAGTTGACATAACCACCTCCTAGTATATTACACCATGAGCTATATATATGGTGGTTTGCATATGCCTCAACAAATTCTTGAAAACTAACCTATCTTAGATTAAACCATCCAACCCTACTACTTGGGCTGCCATGGCCACCACTGCCACCACCATTATTCCGGTGATAGACCTGTTGGGTCCCACGGCCAGAGACCAGATAGTAAAGGCCTGCCATGAGTTCGGATTCTTTAAGGTTGTCAACCATGGTGTCCCCTTGGAAGCTCTGACAAAATTAGAAGAAGGTAGAAGCTATAAAGTTCTTCAACTTGCCTCAGCTTGAAAAGGAAAAAGTTGGCTCTCCCAAGCCCTTTGGCTATGGCCACAAGAAAATCGGCGCTAATGGTGATGTGGGTTGGGTTGAATACCTTTTCCTATCTACCCACAACTCCATCATCATTCCTGGCAACTCTCAACTTTTCAGGTAATTAACAAATCTTTCTTAAACTATCTTAGCTTCATTTATTTAATTACTTTATACAAATATTTATTGGGGGAGGCCTATAAATTGCATATAGGTGTCTTGTGAAAGACTTGCTAATAAGGGTTTTGACTAGTCTAATTGGTTGGTTGAAGAAGAGGAGAAAGATATATATTAAAAAAAAAAAAAGGAATGGATTATATCGTTGAAGAAGAGTAAGAAAAAAAAAGTACAAAATCAAGCTAAAAAAACATAATATATCAACTTGTAATATAATGCATAACCTAATTAAAGCAATACAATTTTAGAATAGAAAATTAAAATTTGTGTTACAATGAAGAAGGTTTGATTTAAGCAAAGAAAAACTATTTTAAAAAAAAAAATAATTTATGACTATATTCACTCTGCATACATGTTACACAAGATTGCAATTGCAACGGTGCATACAACCTAACTCAACCAAACAATGAAATTAAATACGAAGTAACATTTATATTGTCCCCCAGTCTCGGGGCTTAGCATAGTTGGTTTGTCGTCTAACATAAAGGTCATGATTGGGGCGGCAATAAAATTGGATCACCTAATTAAAAAAAAAACATTTATATTCTTTTTTGAAGATAAACATTTATATTCTATTCCTTTTTGTATTTCATTTACTTTTATTCCCTCCATCTTCATTCTGTAAATCAAATGTCTAAAAATTTCAAATATGGTGTCTAATTGCTTACTATTACCTCATAATTTTTATATTTCATTGGTGTACAAAATTAATTAGTAGATATTCAATAATCATTCTCTTTCTCATGATATACTGTAATATTAGTTATCTTCTATATATATCATACTATTGTGATGTAAATGTTAACTGCATTTCACATGACATTTAAGTAGTTAAAGCTCCAAATGCATGTGGTGTCTAGTTGCCTCATAATATTTACATTTTATTGAGTTCACAAATTACATATGTATTCAATCATTCTCTATATCATAATTTACTCGTGGTGATCTTATATATCACAATATTATGATGCAAATGTTGCATTTCACCCTATACTCTCTCTTTCAAACCTGACTCGAGCTCATGCCGCCATCACCTTTTACAGTTCCAGACAAATGGCGGCGACCTTCGAACCACTGACTCAACTCTGATCGAGTAGCAATACTCCAGATTTAATTAGAAATGACAAACAACACATTATCGGCGATCATCGATTTTCTTATACTTCAACGGAGAAACAACCATTAGATGGAGAAGTTTCATTTGCATGATCAGTAAAATTGAGTGATGGGATTGGCAACCATAGACAACTCAATCAGGTGGGAATATTTTAAGGGAATTGAAATTCAAATTTCATGGAAAAAAAATTATCTGAAAAATGTACTCTATTATTTAGTTGATGAAAAATAAATTATTGGATATGAATTCCATAATTTGGAATGGTGAGGAATTATGAATATAAAGATCAATATGTCATTAATAATAATAGTGATAAGACACACACACACATATATATAATAATAGTGATCAATCTTAAGGCTTAAATCTCGTTATTCATGCTCAAATTGAGATATTGAATTGAAAAGGACGAAAATATCTTTAAAAATTTTAGAATTTGGCATGTTTTAAACGGATTGATGATCGGCGTGATAAATTTTGACACTAAAAAATTAGTCATGGGACCAAAATTCGTATTAAAACAATAGGCGTAGAACCAAAATTGGTAGAAACTAAACATGTTAACCAAAATTGTCATTTTTCTAATAGTAGTGCGTGGGACCAAAATTAGTATTTGCTCCAGTGGAGGCGTTGGCTCTTTGTGCTTCAGTAGGTTGAGAAAAGTATGTACGAACAGATACTACATTGTAATAGAGTCAATAGTATTCAAAAAATAATAATCTTTTTCCCATTTCCTAATCCCAATTCCTTTTCTTCTCCCAAACTTTACCCCTGTGACCAATTGAGCAGCCCATGCGACCCAATTCATTTTCTTGCAATCGGCAATCAGTACAGTTTTCACATAACACAGGCGTGCAGAGTCCAGAACTTCCTATACTATAATCTCATTGCATGATGCTTCCCTCTATGCTATCACTAGTAAGACAATTGAACATGACACACTACATACCAATACAAAAGAAGAGGATATATGTACTGAAGATGAAGACAATGGCGACGCTACCCAGAAGAGAATTAAGAAGATTTAGAGAAATTTCAACTAAATGTAGTATTTATTTAGACTAGTATTGTTAGATTAGGCTAAGTATTTAGACTAGCATTTTTACAAAGTTACAAAAAATTATATTAGTGAGAATTACAATCAATATAATCTTGACTATATTATTTTGCATTCGTAAACATAGAATTACATATTTAA
This sequence comes from Ipomoea batatas, assembly GCA_002525835.2. NCBI lineage: Eukaryota > Viridiplantae > Streptophyta > Magnoliopsida > Solanales > Convolvulaceae > Ipomoea > Ipomoea batatas. The sequence goes on along the minus strand of CM008342.1, from coordinate 45,909,272 downwards.
ATAAACAAATTCAATATTTAATTTTCTATGCATGAACAAATCCAATATAATCTTGCATTGATATATATAGTTTAAAGTATTTATTTAAAAATAAACATTGAGCATTATTCCAATCGCGCAACGCGAGTGAAAAACTAGCTAGTATTATTATAAAATGATTGGCAAGTTTTTGTTAAACGTATATCATGCGAACCACTCAGCAAATGCTTTTCTATTTATTGCTACGAAGATATTATTATTAGAACATTAATTAAATTGTTGGAAAAAGACAATATCATGCGAACTTAAATAAAATTTTCAGTCCATTCAACTGTAAATTATATATAATTCTTGCGTGCAAACTATTTACGGTTAATCGCACAACTATCCCGGTAAATTTGAACTAATCGAAAAGCCCAAACCAAATTACAACAATAATGTCTTTAATCTTTAATGTGTGAATTATTGTACTAAATAATGAAAAAATGAAAATGATCTAGAGATTGAATTTAAGGACTAATAAATTCCAAATATTTTCACCTTGTCTTGTTTTCAACCTTAACTCAGGAAAAAAAATTAAAAATGGCTAAAAATTTAAGTTAGAGGGAACCGAAATGGTCTAACTCTCAACTTAGGACAACATACTACATGTTAAACAAGTCTAAATGAAACGTAATAGATATGTGGCTCATCTTTTTTTTTTTTTTGAGTACTACTGACTCTGTTACAATGTAGTATTTGTTCATAACTACTTTCTCAACCTACTGAAGCACAAAGAGTCAACAGTTGTCTCCACTATAGTGATTTTATCACTTTATTCATGAATTTATAATTCTACTTAATAATATTCTTGACTATTTTAATCCTCTACTGAACTAAAATAGATATAATTGTAATTAAACAATTGAACTTAACACACATGAAATCAGACCAAGTATGTCGGTCCAAATAATTTGCATCAACTAACCATGGCTAGCTACTATTACCCACAACTTTACAAGGAAAAGAAATAAAATTGTCCTTTGCCACAACTTATTGTGTACTATAGGTTATGATAGATAACTTTTTTGTTGTGGAATTGTACAGTGCAGAATGTGAAAGACACATTTGTGTTCCAAAAGTGTGGGGTAAAAATTAGTGAATTGAAAACGCATGATGGGGAAATGGGGTTTGTTTTATGGGGAGAGATTCAATGAATGTGGTGAAGAGACTTTCTGAATCACAGCAAACTCCACATGTCATGCATGGGCTTCACCATGATTTAGAAACATTATGGTTATCCACTCTCATCTACAGTGTCACATATTTTGTTCCAATCTACTTTTTTGTATCTGTTCATAAATTACTTTTTCAACCTACTGAAGAACAAAGAGACAGCAACGCCTCCATTGAGGCTCGAACCCACCACCTCCCGTATACATGGAAGGATTTGATGTCACTGGACCACAAGGCCCTTGGCTTTTCCAATCTACTAGGTTTAGGTAAAAATTGGTTGCTGCTTTGTTGCCCTTCTCTCTTTATTTGTCAACTACCCAGTAGAAAACCTAGAATCATTAATTACTACTATTGCGTTTTAGACTTAGCCAAATTCATAGTATTGGAGAATCAACGTGTAAAGGGTGTTTCCTCAATGAAATTGAGGGAAATTTAAGGACTATCTTCTCCTATTCGTCCATAATCATCACACAAATTAAATTACAATTTTAAATTTAAGAAAGTTAATTGTAATTTTTAATGTACGTTTTGATTTGAAAAATTTAAGAGTTGTTTGGTAAATACTCCGTAACTGTTAGTTGATCGGGTTAGTAAGTTTGACTAGATAGCTAGTTGATAACATTAGGTTTTTTTTTTTTATTGGTGAGAATTGATAACATTAACTGATTGTAAAAAGATGTTTGGTAATAAATTAACTGTTAGTTGATAGCTGATTGTACGCAAAATTACTTTCTCTCAAAAAATTGATCGAAGCAGCTTTTTGAATTTTAGCGTTTTGGAGCAATAAAGTGCTACAAAAAGCTAATTAATCAAACATTCATATTAGTTATTTAACCAAGTCAAATAGTTAATAATGATAAAACAAGTCAAAATTGACTAATAAGCTAACTATACTACCAAATTAGGCCTAGGTCAATTAATAATGCAAACCATAGCGATTCCTTGAAATTAGTAGGGCTGTGTGATTCTTTTTCTAATACGAAATAATTATCCTAAGATTTTAATTAGTAAAAGAATACCAAAAAGCATCTTATTATTATTATTATTATTATTATTATTATTATTATTATTATTATTATTATTATTATTATTATTTCAATATGATAATTATAAGATTATTAATTTCCTAAAAAGACGTTTGGTTCGAAGGAAGGAATTAAGGAAAAAGAATTGTAATTCGGTGGGAAAAAGAATAAGGTAAGAATTTAAATTACATTGTTTGGTAGGCAAGAATAAAACGGGTGGAAATTGAAACGGAATAAGTAAATAAATACTAAAATATTCTTGTATTATTATAATATAATAATATATAGTAGCGGAGAAAGCTTTTGCTAAATTAAGGAATAATTGTCAAATAGGCCACTGAACTACACAGAAAAATGCAATTAGGTCATCGAACTCAAAAACAATGTAATTGGGTCCCTGAACTACACAAATTCATGCAATTTCATCTAAAATGACTTGTTTTACATGATGTACCGGTTACCAATTTTAAAAGTAATATTTTAAATAATTATAAATAAAATAGTTAATTAAAATTTAAAAAAACACACACACACACATCCGGCCGGAGAGGAATCGTCTCCGGCCGGCAGTTTTTTTTTTTTTTTTAATTTTAATTAATTATTTTAAACTTATTTTAATAAGGCTATGAAATTTCTCAAGAAGCTTACATAATCTAAGAATTTAGGGAAAATGTAATTCACATTGACGTTATAAAAAATGAACTAAAAATAAAATTTTAAAATCTTACATTCCCCACATCAATAGCCTCACGTTTCCTTAAATCAAACAAAAGAGTATAATATTATAATATTTATATTTCTCAAGTTATGTGAAATAATTTGAATCAAATGCTCTATAAAGGACTCATCATATTAACAATTTTTTTTTTCTAATACATCTAATGAAGATAAAAGATGTGAGATTTGGATAAATTATACTGAGGAGTACTACTATATGTTCATTTTTAATATATTGAAATTTCATTTTTTAGTTAGTATACTAAAAATGAACTTACAGTAAACATAAATGTTCAAAAAATTGAACTGTACTTTAGCATTTCGAAAATAAGTATTTAGTATACTAAAAAAAATGCATATTAGTGGTATATCTTACAATATAATGATCAGAAAGATTTGAATATAGGTCTATTCTTTCACTTATTGTAGCCAAATCGAAGATTACAACGACAAATTATACCGTAGGTCATAGATAAATGTTCATTTTTAATATATTATGTTTTTATTTTTATTCTTTTTATATATTGAATGTTTATTATTCGATGAACTTTTAGTACTAAAAAAAAATTGGTATAACGATTGCTTAAACTACAGTGCATCCTTAACACGACTTGCCGCTTTTAGAATTCTTTTACCCTCTTTGCTCTATTTAAATGGCTTTTTTTTTTTTTTTCTAATGTAAAATTATAGTGTTCTTAATTATTAATTTTTTTAGCATTACCTATAGCCCTAGGCATTAACGGCAAACGTTGGCCAATAATTAATTTGAACTTTGCAAAATTAGTTGATTCATTAGTTTGGTTCGTTTTCAATTTCTTAAGAAAGGGAGTTAATTCCGTATGGATAATGAATTAACCTAAACTACTTAAAGCTAAGAGAGAAATATATCTTCTTTTGTCTAAAAGGAAAATTAAATTTATGAGTTAATACCATTTTTGTCTTAGATTTATAGGCGACAATCTACTTTTAGACTTTTTTTTATTAGAACATCTGGTCCTAGTATTATTATGACATGACCATTTTAAGTCCTCCATCAACAAAATCGTTGGAATATCGTTAAATACAAAGACTTTCAATCTTTTCCATAGAAAGTATGTTAAACCGCTATATTTTTTATGTTTATTTTTTTTAAACATCAATAATTGAAGGCCAGAATGTTCTTGTATTTAACAATATTTAAACTGTTTTGTATTTGTGAAATAATAAAGAAATAAGGTTTAAATTGGCCACTGAACGTAAACTGAGAGTATAATTAGGTCACTGAACAAAAAAAAAGTGTAATTAGGCCACTGAACACTCTAAATATATGCAATTTCACCTGGTAGTAGGTTACCATCAATTTTATTAGGTTACCTGCTTATGTGGACGGTGGGTTGACATTTTAAAATAATTTTTAAAAATATAAATTAAAAAATTTAATATTTAATATTAAAAAAAAAAAAAAAAGTCGGGGTAGCTGCCGACTATGTTGAGTTCTGGTCCCACGACTATTCTTTAAGTACCAATTTTCATTCACGACTATTGTTTTAGTACCAAAATTCATCGCGCCGGTCACCCATCCGTTTAAAATGTGAAAATATAAAATTGGTTAAGGATATTTTCATCATTTCCAACTTAATATCCCAATTTGAGTATGAATAAATGGATTTAAGTGGATGAAGCAAATTTGTTGTCAATTTAAAGACGATAATGATACAATAAGTGTGAGAATAAAAGCAAATTTTATTTAGAAAAAAGAAAAAGAAAAAGAATTTGTTGTCAATTTAAAGATGATAAATTATGGTATAAGTCAAACCCAGTCGCATCAGGGTTACAACCTTAAAAAAAAAACTAATAACAATGAATTGACAATAAAATTATTTCTTAATTTGAATAATTAATGTTTATTGTGTGGAATAGTCAACCCTTTTAATCCAATGTAAATTTTCTTTTTGTTAATAGTCTATGATGCAATGATCAAATGATGAATACATAGTTGGCCATAATAAGCCAAATGATCACAAATTTTCTGACAAGTAATCATGTGCTGTATTTAGGAAATGGTTTAATTAATGTATGCATGAACCTACTTAATTAGATATTGAACTTATCTACTTATTTCAAAAATGACTACTCATTCTTCACATCTTACTTTAAATATTCACCTCTTTCAATATAATAACTTTTTAAATGTTTTTTTTACTATTTGTAAATTAAAAAGAAATGGTGGATCAATCATAACTATACAATAGCAAAAGTTATTAATTTTTCAATATAAATATGTTTAATTTTTAGTAATTAATAGAACAGAGGAAACAAGCTAGTTTTGTTATTTTTAAGGGTAAAATTATAAAATAAATTTAGGTAAAAGTACAAAATTTCTACATTGTATATGAGAAAAAGTATATCATAAAATAATAAAAAAAGTGCATTATAAAGTCACCGCATGGGAAATACTCTACCGCACGAGAACTGAATTATATATATATATATATATATATATATATATATATATATATATATATATAAAAGAAGGAAATATGGACCAAATGAAATTCAAACAACAAGATCTTAATTTAGACACCCAATCTTAAATTTCAACTCAATCATATTCACATTGACATTGACACTATTTGGACAAATTAAACTAACAAAATTGAATTAGAACAAAAGATCATTATTATCATAAGAAACTTTATAATACCAAACAATTAATATACTAACTAATATCCAAAAAGTAATGTCACTTTAAATGTCTTTTTTATTTATAATAATCGTTATTCTTATAACTCAACATTGTAAAATTTTTATTATTATTAAATTAAACTAATTCTATTATTAAAAAAAAAAAACCAGTTCCATGGCTTATTAACCTTATTTGATGCAATCATTATTGCGTGTATTATGGTCCACAAAGCTGTGTGGACCACAATCCAAAAACACATAAAGTACATTATTATAACTCATAAAATACATTATCATAACTCCAGAATTTCATTATTATAACACATAAAGTACATTATACATTATTTTAACTTATAAAATACATTATTATAACACATAAAGTACATTATTATAACTAATAAAATATATATTATTTTACCTCAAAATTTTTATTATTCTAACACGTAAAATATATTATTCTAATTCATAAAATACATTATCTTATTCAGAATATTCATTTATTTTAATACGCGTGGAACTTTTTTAACATCAAAATAACGTTGGACTGTGGTTCACAAACCACAGTCAACACAATAATTTGCCTGTTTGATGTGAGAAGGTTATTGGTGGGCATTGGGCACAAATATACACTTTGTCCCAAAAAGTAGGAAGTCCAAATTAACTCAGCACACGTGTTTATACACTTTATAAAATAACAACTTTTTGTTATCTTATTATGAATATTAAAGTAAGGTATTATCACCATTATTTATTGTTTTCTTGATTAATTCTTCTTTTTTTTTTTCACTTGAAATAAGAGATCATTCTGTTGCAATGAAGAAATTAGGGAGAAAAAGAATTATAATTCTAATAAATGAATAAGGTGAAAATAAAGTATGAATTCAAATCTTATTATTTGGTAAGCATAAATAGAATTATTGAAAATTTCAAGTATACTGTTTGGTATATATATGAAAATTGGAATGAATAAGTAGTATAAAAACTAAAATGTCATTGTAATTGTAATTCCTAGGACAAGTGTATAATTATTAGGGAGGGTAAACTGGGTAATGTGATTCCCTAATTATTATTGTATGGACTATACTATTAAATAATGTACATTTGGTATACAACTAATATACTTTTAGTATATTAAAAATATACATTGTATTCATGGAAAGCTACATTATTTGAATACTGAAAATATATTATTTTGTATAATCTACGTTCAGTTCACGAATAATGTATTTTTAGTATATTAAAAATATACTTTTTGTTATGGTCCACGCAATAATTTTGCGTGGTTCCCACACTCCAAACTTTCTTCTCATATATTATGAAATTGCATTTCCTAAAGGATTAAGATTTACAATTTCTCAAATTTTAAAAGTTATAACTCCATATAATTGTAATATCTCTCAACTAAACTCTAAAGTTTTTTACTTCTTAAAATTAAATAGGAAGTAAATTACCAATTCCTCCCTACCAAACCTGTATCATGAGATTTTTTTTTGTAAACTCAGTTAAATGGAAAATGGTTTCCATTACGGTACGGTGACAATTATCAGCATAATAATTTAATATGCGTTGGCTGGAACCTATTGGTCCACGTGTCATTGAAGTGACATCTCTTTCTTGTTTTCACTTTCTCATTCTTTTCTTGATGTATATAAATGCGGAGTTTAGAGGGAGTTTGAGGTCCACTATAAGTTGGAATGGAATCCCGTTTTGAAGTCCGTAATGGTTGGCACGCAAACGGGGTTGGAGACTGGTAGCGACGGAATTGATTTTAGAGTAAATTCTAGATTTGGTCCACTAATTATTATATCTTTCCATTTTTAGTCCAAAAATTTAAAATTAATCAATTCTTCTTTTCTTTTGGTGTAGTCCAAGATTTGCACTGTCGGACACAGTGATTAATTCTCTCGCTGAATTATAGACACTTCTATTAGGTGGGACAACTGGCTCAGAGATTTAAGACGGCTTTATACCTAAAGTCAATGATCGAAAACAATTAAATGTAATATATTTTATTGATTTAAACTTACAAATCGAAAGTTAACAATGTAATAATCGAGACACTTTATACATCTAATTTACTTTCAAATTAATGACGTTTTATTTGTTGTGATGGTCACATTCATCAATCATCTTGAAAATATTTGTTAATGAGTTAAGATTATAATATATTATCTATCAATTATTTTATTTTTAAAAAAAAAATTATAAAAGGGGTCAGTTTGACCCACATTTCACTTTAATTTCTTAATTTTTTTTAAGGATAATGTTTGTATGTGATGTGATATTCTTAAGAATTTAAGAAATTGAGTTAAGATTTCTATTGATGTGATAAAAATTAAACTAACAACTAAATTTAGAAATCTTACATTTTTTAAAAGACTTTGGGTTCCTTTAAACTAAATAAAAATGGCAAAAACTTGTGTGAGACCGTCTCACCTTGATACGGGTCGGATTGGGTCGGGTCAATGTGCAAATGTAATACTTATATACACAAATGTCATACTTATATGTTTAAATGTAATACTAATCAGAAATAAAATTTTTGTAACTTATAAGGGTAAATGTAATATTTTTAAGGGAAATACAATACTTTTACATTTCTATTTAAAAGTATTACATTTTTCTTCAAAAGTATTATATTTTCCCTTATAAGTAAGGGACACTTGTCAACATTACTTATTATGAAAAAATGTATTACTTTTTCTCTTATAAGTAACAAAAATTGTATTCTTGATTAGTATTATATATGAACATATAAGTATGACATTTGCACATATAAGTATGACATCTACATGTTGCTTCTCACGAATAAGGATTCATGAGACGGTTCGGTCTCACACAAGTGTGACCCAATAAAAATATATAAACATTTTTTTATTTATTTATAAACTTAACTAAAACCCCATTAATAGTCAATTAATAATAGGATTAACTTCACAGTTCACAGCATTTAAAAAGTTAGAAAAATAACCCGCTTGATTGACGTCAGTGGCCGTGCACTCTCGTCCCTTAAGAGATGTCGGGAGTTCAAACCCCCTCTGATATAGAAAAACTGAAAAATCAATCTGGCCAGTATGACTTAAGGTGTCTCATGCAATTAGAACTTGTTCATAGTACCTCGTGGTCAGACAAAAAAAATTCAAAAAAATCATATATTTTAGTAATGGCCCATCAAAGATATTTATGGTGTTATTGAATTCAATGTCAAGTTAATTAAATGTCAATTCTTGATCGAACTGAAATTGAAAGATGATAATGTTAGGAATTTAATTATTTTTAAAAAAAATTATTACGATATAAAAGGATAACGATCACTAAATAAAATAATATTAATACTAGTTAGTTGAGAAATTCTCTTATTAGTTAACGTTGGGTCAACATTATAAGGAGAATTTTTCCTTAAAATAAAGTCAAAATCTAGAATTAAGAGGGGATGAAATCTGAAATTTATTAGTGTGTAAAAGCTTTTGCCTGAAGCATTCAAACAAGATAAGTAATTGATTTCACACTTTAATTTCACTGTCTTTTCTTAGACAGCACATAAAGGAGTAGTTATCTCTCTTTATCTTTGAAAGGGACGAAAGGCAAATGTAGGAGAGATGAAGGCTGGTTTTGCGGAGAGATTGATGCTTATTCTTATCTGCTTCTAGTTTATTACCCTTCTCCTTCAAATTAACTTACCCTATATTTTTCTTGATTTGAGTCGATTAGATGAACAATTTAAGTTAGTTTATTACCTTGTGATCATTTACCGCTAGAGTCACGAAGCGAGTGACAGGATAAGTAGATATGTTACTGGATTCGACCCAGAGCACTATTGATCTAACCCAAAGCAGTCAAAGCAATTAAGACAATAAAAAAAAGTAATGGTCAAGAGTTGAGCACTAAACGCAGAGCCAATGCACTTATTAGAGCACCGCCTCATTAAGGAGCAACAGTTATGGAGGATCAACACACTTATTGTTACTATCAACGGTTGAAAAAATCGCTAGTCACTCCTCGAACGCTCAGGGAGCGCCTAGCGCCTAGGACGCCTATGCGGGGATTAATTGACGCCTAGGTTAAACTTTGTTGTCAATGATTGTGAAAAAATAAATAAAAAATACTCCGTATTAAAGATAAGCTAAGAAAATTTTGTCTTCATGGTTGAGGAATTAAAATTCTATTGAAAAATATTTTCAATGAGTCAAACACAACATAATTTAATTTTCCTCATATTTTAGAAATTTTAATTCTCTGGGAAAAAAATTTCCAACGAACCAAATGGCCCTAAAGGTATGTAGTATGGCAATTTATATCATGGGCTATGGGTCTACCTTACATTGTAGATCCTGATCTAAAAATAAACTTTAAATTTTATATATGTAATTGACACATTCTGTACCTACAGACAATTTCGGTATATACTATCTCAATTGTTGTTGGGGTAATTCTTTTATCATGTAACCAGCATTGACCTATACAAAGTTACAAACTGTGTAGCAATATCCTTAAAGCCTTATAGGGGGAAATTGTGATAGGTACCTTAATTATTATATTAATTTTCTCATCATTTCTCTATAAAACACGCAATTTTCTCACCATCAAGGTATCCACACCTTGCCTTGATAGAATAATAGATGAATAAATCACGGTAACTAAGTGACCTATTAAGTAGGAGGACCAGTGCACACAACGAGCCCATCACATTGGGTCTGCTCTTACCTACTATATAACATGTATAGTAGGAACCAACCTACCGAAGCCCAACAAAGTCAACATTGCCCCCACTGAGGCTCGAACACATGACCTCCCACTTGGGAGAATCACTTCATGCCGCTTGACCACAAGGCCTTTGGTTGTATACATTGCACTATAAGAGTTGTATTATAAATTTGTTGAGTGAAAGTGTATTTGGTATCATAACTTCCATAGTATAGTGTAGGGAAAATGGTCAAATAAGCCCATAAATTTTAGATGAAAAGTCAATTAGGTCCCTGAACTTTTAAAAAGTGCAATTATACTCTTTAACATATTATATCGAGGCAATGAAGTCCAATAGCCGATAATTAACCTGCTATTTCAAGTCATCTCAGGCGAATTTTGACGATCGCCGTCGCTGGTTGCCTTCTCCGACGAAACTTCGGCAAAGGGCCATGAAAGGCGACCACACGTGTGGTCGCCTTTCGCCGGAGTTCCGCCGGAGAAGGCGACCGGCGACGATTTGGCAGTCGCCAGTCTCCTGAATGCCAGAATGGGAATGACCTGTAATAGCAGGTGAATTACCAGCTATTAGACTTCATTGTCCCGATATAACATGTTAAAAGGTGTAATTGCGCTTTTTAAAAGTTAAGGGATTTAATTGACTTTTCAGTTAAAGTTTAGGGGCACATTTTCCTATAGTATATTATATTAATATATATTGATGTGTTATTTTGTATTGTATTTTTTTTCCTATATGTTCTTTTTTTTACATGTATATAAACATTTGAATTATTAATAAATTAAACAAAATGCTGCAAATAAAGATTGATAATTTGTGATGTATAAGTCACTTAAGGAAAATAACTCAAATATGCTATGGCAGTAGGTGGTCGGTTTCATGTGTCTTTTCTTTATTTATTGTTTGTCATTAGCTGTTACATTTTCCTTAACAATTTAACATGTGCTCAATTGAAAAATAATGCCCATC
>CM008342.1:45849419-45861097 GCA_002525835.2 Ipomoea batatas | reverse complement strand
AAACTTAGGCTTGAAGACTAGAAGGGCAAAATAAAAATACTCCCGGAAACTTATCTCAATCCAATGAACATTACTTTAGGACTGTTCATGATTTTCGTTGAATTGGGGGATTTTGAACTATTATTTCTTCTTTAGCTGTAATGAAATTGTTAACTTTGCATTTCAAGTTGAAAATGGCTATACCAAATAAAAATTTAAAATGGATAATATTGGAAGAGGGTGATATTAAATGGTAGTGAAAAAGCTAGACCATTGATAAAATTATTTATTTGCGCTTTTAGATGTTTCAGTTTAAATTCAAAAATAAACAATAATGGTAGTGAAATCAACGGTTAAAATAGCATCTCATTCTACAAGATGCAAGAACTAACAGGGATATTAATTTAACTTGAAACCGATGGATTGCCCAACACGATAAAAATATTAGTGAGTCAATGGTTGAAAATTCATTTGTAGCTCAATAAAAATTCATATTGATCTAATAAGTTTGATGGCTCGAACGAGCAATCTTGTCATCGAGTTGGTTGACATTGTTTGAGCTTTACTTTTATGTTTTGTATTTAGATTTCTAAACTTGAATGTGGAGATTTAGAATTTGAATCACCTTGGGAATTGAAATTATAAGTTTGGATTTATCAAAGAGTTAATACCCATTTTGGTCCTTGACTATAGCGTAATACTTGATTTTGTCTCATATAATTAAAAGTACCCAATTTAGTCCTCTAACTTGTGAAATATACTCAATTTGGTCCTCCGTTACAATTTCCATCCATCAACCGTTAAAAATGGGGGCAAAATCGTCATTTTCAATAGTTGAGGGACCAAAATGGGTACTTAATAGTTGAGGGACCAAAATGAGTATTTATTATTATTATTATTATTATTATTATTATTATTATTATTATATTTAATATTGGGGTAATGTCTATTAGTTTAGTTTTATATATCAACGTTAGGGGTGTGTAATCTATTAACCGAACCGTTTTAACCAAAGTTTTTAAAACTTTAACCGTTAATCGAACCGAATTAAAAAAATTTTGGGATTAATTGGTCTATTAACCGAACTTTTTAAAGCTAAAGTTCTAAATCCTAAAAATAATAGCTATAATAATAAATTCAATTAAAATAATACATGTAGTAATAAATCCATAAGAAAATATACAAAAATAATATCATAAATACATTACAAATTTGTAGAGATTTTACATATTAGATTATATATTTATTTATTTAGTTATATATATGTTTAAAATTTCGGTTAATCGTTCGGTTGACCGACAATTTTGAACGCAATTAACCGTTAATCGAAATTTTAAAAAACCTTTAACGATTAACCGAACTAAAAAAGTTCTGTTAAAAACGGTTAACCGACACTTTCAAACCCAATTAATCATTAATTGAATTTTTAGAAAATCTTGAACCATTAACCGAACACAAATTCAAACCCAATTAACCGTTAACCGAAATTTAAAAAAAAAAAAAAACAAACATTTAGCCATTAACCCAACCGAAAAAGTTCAGTTAAACAATGGTTAACCGTTCGGTTCGGTTAATGGTTAAAGGTTTTTTAAAATTTTAACTAAACTTTTTAAAATTTTGATTCAATGGTTTGGTTAATGGTTAAAGGTTTTTTAAAATTTCAATTAACGGTTAATTGGGTTCGAAATTGTCGGTTAACTATTTTTAACTAAACTTTTTCGGTTCGGTTAATGGTTAAAGATTTTTTAAAATTTCGATTAACGGTTAATTGGGTTTGAATTTGTCGGTTAACTATTTTTAACTGAACTTTTATGATATTGTTTTTCTATATTTTGTTATGGATTTATTATATGTATTATTTTAATTAGATTTATTATAATAGGTATTATTTTTATTATTTAGAATTGTTGCTTTACAAAATTCGGTTAATCTGTTAACCAACCGATTAATCGAAAACAATTTCAAGTCGGTTCGATTAACGGTTAATGTTTTAAAAACTTTGGTTAAAACGGTTCGGTTAATAGATTACACAACCTAGCGTTGATATATAAAACTAAACTAAGAGACATTATCCCAATATTAAATATTAAATATAATAATAATAATAGTAATAATAATAATAATAATAATAAATACTCATTTTGGTCCCTCAACTATTAAGTACCCATTTTGGTCCCTCGACTATTGAAAATGACGATTTCGCCCCTCTATATAACGGCTGGTGGATGGAAATTGTAACGGAGGACCAAATTGAGCATAATTTTACAAGTTAGAGGACTAAATTGGGTACTTTTAATTCTATGGGACAAAATCAAGTATTACGCTATAGTCGAGGGACCAAAATGGGTATTAACTCTTTATCAAATGATACTTTAAGTTTATATTTATTAATATAAATGTATTAGTTTGTTAATATTAAACGGTTAGAATGCTATATATTTTAAACGTTAAAAATGTTAGTTGAATTTATCTTGAGAAGCTGAATAGTTAAAGATTGTAGAGTTAAAACAATAAAAATTTAACCTAAACAACCAGTTTAATTAACCCGATCAAATAAGTCTTGATTGTTTGAGTAGGTTTATCCAGGTTAACTTTATTGTCTTGTGGGTATGACTAGTAAAAGTGAGAGTGGTTGGTATGAGGTTATTGCCCATTCTAACGAGGTGACACATATGGTATTCAAAGACCACATGGATGTTCTAAAATCCATTAGTAGTCAAGTAAATAAAACACATTATCGTAACAGGGATAATTGGACGTGCACCGCACTCGGAATCACCTAAAGGAGAAGTAACAGGTGACATTTACTCCATCACCAACCTATTCAAGATGAAACAATTATGATGGATATCATACTTAATGTAGACCTGGCTCCCCATTACTATGGACAATTACTTGAGCAGAAGAACGTTGAATGCAATAAGACTTTTCATTAGACAGGACATGTTCAATATTCTGTACTGATACTCTTAAGCAACCAAAGCCCGATTACTTTCTATAATTATTTCTGATTGATACGGAATATACCTTGGGTATACGGCCTGAGGTATTCGTATGTAGACTATATATGAGTACGAGTACTAGGTCCTATATAAGGGACCTTAGCCCTTCAAGTGGAGGACTTTCTCCTCTCTTCACTCTCTCTCTAAACAGTAGCCAATAGGCCAAGCTATCAACTCGCTCTAGTCTCTAACTTTATTGAAGAGTAAATAGAGAGAAGAGATTATTGGGCATAAATTCTCCCACTTACTTCATGTTTTACATACTCTGCTATACACTTAGATACACGGAGGGTTTAATACTTTAATCCTTAACACCGACAAATCTTATTTACCGTCACATACTTAAAAGTCATGAATTTTAGTACACGGAATGTGTTTAGTGTGTCCATGTCACACAGACAAAGAAAACATAGAATTGGAAAAAAAAAACAACATAGAATTGGGAGTCAATGACCTTGTGGTATAATGACATCCGGTTGCACCCTATGTGAAAGGGGTGGGTTCGAGCCTCAGTGAGGGCGTTATTGTCTCTTTTTGCTTCAGTAGGTTGAGATAGTAGTTTATGAACAGATACTGCATTGTAACAGAGTCATGAACACTAAAAAAAATAAATAATAATAATAATAATTGAAACTTCTTACCTGATCAAACGTCCGTCGCCGTTATGGCGAAAGGACCATATATCTGTCCTTACCGCGTAAAGAATGAATTAGACAAAATTCAATGCCAAAATAAAATATAGAAAGAATGTGAAGGCTAAAATTGATTTTTGCAAAGAAGAGCCGTCGATGAAAATTTCAAATCAAATAATAAATAATAAATGTAAAAATGTGAAAAATAAGAGAGGCGTCGACTCGGCAGAGAGAACAAGACGACGGAGGTCGAAGTACGAAAGAAGAGAGAAGAAACCTCATCACCCCTCTCATCTTCATACTTCAAACCCTAATCAAACATTTAACCTTGTATCTTACTACCAAAATATAGATATAGATTTGATTCGTATCTATATAATCATTTCTGTGGAAATTAGGAAACCTAAAATTATCTACTCAGAACAATCGAATTGGTCAATTTTGGCCTTGACGTCGGTTGGAATTTCAGATCCATACCGGCGGCCATTGCCCTACTTCTGAGGGTAATTACCGGCTCTCAGATCTGACATAGCTTAGCTCGAACCGTGCGCAGCTGCCTGTCTCCGCAATGGACGACCTGGATGTGTTGGCCCGAGACTTTGGGCTGCGACCTGGTGGAAAATCGGCTCCCATGAGATCCGGCGCCGGTGATCGCCGGCCAGCTTCCGGCCGGCCTCCCTCCTCCTCCTCGCCGTTGTTCGACGATCGTGATGGGGCGTTGTTCAGCGACGTTTTCGGTGGTCCGCCTAAATACACGAGTTCCAGTAGCAATAGCAATAGAAACGCTTCTGCCATGAACGATTTGGATTACGATTCAATTTTCAAGCCCGGAAATGATTCGAAGAACAATTACGACAATAACAGCAGCAAGACGTCTTCTGTACCCGTGTATGATAAGCCGGTCTACGACGAGGATATTTTTGATGGATTGCCAGGAGTGAAGAGCAAATCGGTTTCGTCAACTGCCCGATTTGATGATGACGTGTTTGCCTCAATGACTTCTCCGCCTAGTAAGAATCACAGTATTAACCAGTTTGATGATCTGTTGGGGAATTTGGGGAGGAGTGAGAAGGTGGCAGAACCCCAGAGCAGCAAGAACTCAAGCTCGAGAGCGTTTGATGATCTGCTAGCTGGTTTTGGCAGCAGTAGTGCAGCCAGCACTAACAGGTACATTAAATATCTTTCTCCAATGGTGTAACATTTCTGGTTATTTATGTCTAGTTATACTTTCACCAAGCAGTGGTTGTGCCAATGTAGCATGTGATGTAATCCTAAGTTGTATACTTGTATTAGATTATACGGAGTACTATGTAAAGATTATAAATAGTATTGTTGATGATATAGTAGTTTGCTTACTGCCTTCTTGGAGTCTTGGGTGATTGGTGGTGGTGAATGTGAAGTGAAACCTGTATTTAGATCAAGTGACAGTTAAGTAACAGTCATGTCCATTCATGCATATGAATAATTAGCCTCCTATGTGGATATATGCTGGAGCCTGGAGCATTGAGTGGTGTGCCATTGGTGAAATTGAACTGTTATATCTGCAGGTGGCAACATATAGGGTATGTTGTCTTCAACAACTTGGGATGTTGGTTTGATTTTCATCAGAGGAAAAGAAAAGGGATTTCTTTGATAAGTCCATCTTCACTATTGTGATCCCTTCAATGAACTATGCTTTTTGTGTTTAGAAGTTCTTGTCAAGAGTACCTTTTTGTACTTTCTAAAGCTTTTGAAAAGTTGGCCAAAACTCAAATTTGTTGTGAAAATTTTTCCAGGTTTGTGAAATTACACATAAAAACCTCAGGTCATGGTTTCAAAATTAACTAGATCAAGTGAGGCCATAGTGGAAAGCTTGAATAGTTTTTTCTTGACATATTTTTTCAGTGTCATAAATTAAATTGATGAAATAGCAATCATTTCAAAGTTTTAATTTCCCTATAGTTTCAATTGAATAAGCTAAAGAACAGTTGACTTTTCTTCTTTCACAGGCCATTTACAGGGTCAAATAAACAACCTTCCAAACCATCTGGTAGTTCCAGTCAGACATCAAGTGGTATGGATGACCCTTTTGTTGTTTTAGGAACATCTTCAGCCCCAGCATCTTCTCCTGGGGTATTTTCTGATCCACTTGAAGAAATTACTAAGCTTGGTAAATCTGGAAGTGCTAAGGCTGATTCTTCATCTATTGGTGGGAATGTATTTGATGACTTGGATCCACTCAATGGCTTTGGTAAATCTGTGCCACCAAGAGATGGACCACTGATGAATGAGTCTAATGTAAATAGTGGAAAATCTTCTTTCAGATATTCTGAGATTCCAGTGAATGGCTCTCAAGATACTCCTCTGTTCGACATGCCCTCTGCTGAGACTCAGAAGTCCTTTAGTCAAACTGCTTCTCCTCCAAATGAAAGTTCAAATCATACTGAGACAAACTCCCAGGTGGATTCATCTCCCAGATCTGTGGAACCAGAGCAACCTTCAGAAGATATTTGGCTTACTGTATCAGAGGTTCCTCTTTGCACACAACCTACTAGTGCTCCACCTCCATCACGGCCCCCACCTCCAATTCCAAGGTGGACCTCAAAGCCAGAGGCGGGTTTCTTCACTTCACACGGAAGAAGAAGAGCTGATGAATATTCTTCATCCCCAAGTTACAGTCAATACTCTCAAAGTACTAAACCTGCTTTCTCCACTGCTAAGAGCCCTCCAGTATCACACCTGGATGAACTTGAGGAATTTGCCATGGGGAGGACTCGAAACAGTGTTGATGGAAATGGCGATGTTCTTTCTGGTGAAGAAATGAATGCAAACACTGCTGCTGCTGCAATGAAAGAGGCTGTTGATATGGCTGAGGCTAAATTTAGACACGCTAAGGAAGTCCGGGAAAGAGAAAATGTGAAGGCTGCTAGAAGTAAGGAAGCTGTGCAGATGGAAAAGGATGAACAGGTCATGCATGAGATGCAAGAGAGAGAACATAGGGAAAACCAAGAGAGATTAGAGCGTGAACGCCGTCAGCGTGATAAGGAAGAGGAAGAGAGAGAACAAAGGAGACTTGAAAGAGAGAGGGAGAGAGTGAGGCTTGAAAGAGAGAGGGAGGTTGAAAGGGAAAGGGCTAGGCAAGCTGTAGCGAGGGCTACAAGGGAAGCGCGTGAGAGGGCAGCAGTTGATGCACGGGAAAAAGCAGCAGCTGAAGCACGAATGAAAGCTGAAAGAGCTGCTGTTGAGAAGGCATCTGCTGAAGCTCGAGAACGGGCTGAAAGGGCTGCAGTTCAGAGAGCACAAGCAGAAGCTCGTGAAAGAGCTGCAGCAGCTGCAAGGGAAAGGCAAAATGCAGAAACAAGAGAGAGAGAAGCAAGAGACAAATCAAAGACTGAGGCTGAGGCACGCCGTCGAGCAGAACGAGCTGCTGTGGAAAGGGCTGCTGCAGAGGCTCGAGAGAGAGCTGCTGCTGACGCTCGAGAAAAGGCTGCTG
This sequence comes from Ipomoea batatas, assembly GCA_002525835.2. Classification (NCBI taxonomy): domain Eukaryota; kingdom Viridiplantae; phylum Streptophyta; class Magnoliopsida; order Solanales; family Convolvulaceae; genus Ipomoea; species Ipomoea batatas. The sequence goes on along the minus strand of CM008342.1, from coordinate 45,854,012 downwards.
CTGCTGCTAGGATGAGTCAGCAAAGGAATGATAATGATCTTGAATCCTTCTTTAGTACTCGAGCAAGCAGTGTGCCAAGGGCAAGTTCTCCAGTGAGTGGCCTATTGAACTCCATGATATGTACAGGAAGCCTTTTGCAGCGCTGGTGGTTTTATTATGCATATTTTCTGAGATCTTACTTCTCTTCATTTTTTTTTTCAAGGAAACAATGTTTGATACACAATTCCATAATAAGGGAAGTTCTGAGGGGACAAAGTCAACATTTTCTTCTGGTGGGGTCTCCTCTAATAACATGAGGAAAGTGTCATCTGCCAATAATATTGTAGATGATCTGTCTTCAATTTTTGGAGGTATCATGCTTTCCCTTGTGATGCATGACATCTTAGATATTAAATCCATCTCATGAATTTGTGCTTACTTTATTTGGATGAATAGCTGCTTCATCAGCTGGAGAGTTCCAGGAAGTCGATGGAGAGAGTGAGGAAAGAAGAAGAGCTAGATTGGAGCGTCATCAACGTACTCAAGAGCGTGCGGTATGTTTTCAAATGCACATGCTTGTTTGGTTTTGCATGTTTGACCACCTGCTATATAGGATACCCTTGAGTATACTTGCCTAGTATTGTGTATATAGTAGTTTTGGCTGTATGGTTGATATATGTGATTGTGCAGGCGAAAGCTTTGGCTGAAAAGAATCAACGTGACCTTCAAGTCCAAAGGGATCAGGAAGAAAGACATGTAAGTATCTTTTTGAGCAGCACACAACTAATACAACTTAAAAAGATCACATTATTTATAAACTAGGCTAGTTGATTTTGTTGAGCACAACATTCATTTTTTTTTTTAGAGGGATGGAGATGCCTGCATGTTATTTACTTATTGAAATTTTGAGCTTGTTAAAAATAAGAATTAGGATGTTAGAATCTTAATCTAAAAATAAGATTAAACCTTACTCACCTCATGATCTGAAATAGCTTACAATTTCTTATGTGACATTTAAAAAAAGAAAGTTTTGTATCTTAAACTTTACAAATTAACTCAATTATTTTCTGAAATACACTCTAAATAACATCTCAATGTCATTTTTTTAATATCATATCTGATGGTTTGTATGATCTGCTTTCAGAGGATTGCTGAGACTTTGGATTTTGAAATCAAGCGATGGGCTGCTGGGAAGGAAGGAAATCTTCGTGCACTTCTATCAACTCTGCAATATGTGCGTTTGGCTAAAGTTTTTCTCATTTCTTAATAGAGATAATCACTTGCCCCACAAGACAAAAAAGTGAAAATAGAACAAGGAAACTGGACGAGGCTTATTTTTATCTTTACTAACCGCCTGGCATAATTATAAGAATATATTTAGATTCACTTGCACAACCTTCCCTTGTTTCACTAGTTTTATATTTTTGAGCTGGGTTTATTGGATAATTGTTTGGATTAATTACCTTTTTTTCTGGTAAAGGATGTAATACTTACTCTTGTTGGAATGATCAGGTTCTTTGGCCTGAATGTGGTTGGCACCCTGTTTCCTTGACAGACTTGATTACTGGTGCATCTGTCAAGAAAGTATATAGAAAAGCAACCCTTTGTATACATCCTGATAAGGTGCAACAGAAAGGTGCTAATCTTCAGCAGAAATATATTGCTGAGAAGGTCTTTGATCTCCTGAAGGTACTTTTTCTCAGTATGATTCATATGAGTGTGTATTTCATTTTTCTAGTTAAACAGCAGATTGACCCTCTCTGAAACAACAAAATGCTATATTTGATTATTCTCCTTGTCTTGCTGCTTTACTATATTGGGTGCATTTTTATAGGAAGCATGGAACAAATTTAACTCGGAGGAGCTTTTCTAGATCTACATTCATTGATTACTTTCGAATGGCTCTTGCACTACTATCTATAGAAGCTATGTGTGCGCAGTTACCAGAGATGCTCATGCTATGATGCCCACAATTTTCTCGTGTCCATTGGTGTTGGATCTTGGCTCTTGCAAGCTGCTGGTATAGGGTGAAGCATTTCTAGCTGCTGCTGAGATGCATGGTAAAGTAAAATATACGACCGTTGTAAATTGATTTCAATGCCAGAGGGGTTATACGGCATTTGAAGTGACTGGTTGGTGTAGACTAGTGTTATATCCAATCTTCCTGTGCTTCTATGTCACATTTGATCGCCCACTTCATCCGCATCAGATGATTATTTTGTTTGTTTTTGCCAATTCTTTATGCTTCTTGTTAAAGTTCCCATTTGTTTGTGTAAGAGAGATGCCTTCTCCCCCCCTAATCTCCATACATAATCTTCAGGAGAACCGCATTCATATTTAGCAGAGAGCTAATATAAAATGTATTCTTTTTCTGCTCATTTATATGTATTTTTGGTTTGTATAGTGTCAGTGTATTTGCTACCAATGATTGCATTTGTTGCCTCTTCACAACAAATTTTGTAGAGTGATTGTACATTTTGTACCATGGTTTTATTGTGTACTTTACCAATTGTTGCAGTGCCAACAGACCTCATACTATTGTGGATTGGAGCCAGGTCTTATTCTTTATTTCTTTATGAGATTTATGCTTCTTTTTCAGTTTCTAAAAATTCTATTCTGACTAGTTGTCCCAGTTGCCAGAATTTACATAATACGGAGTATAAAAGATAGGACTTATTTTTTTTTTGGGTGACAATGAAAACCTAATTTATATATTCTGATGATTGTATGTGAGAGCTCTTGAATGATTACATAGAAGTGGGAAAGTACATACATTTTTGTGATTGGGGAATCTGTTATTCTCTGTTTCTGCAACTGCAAAGGGATACACTACAGAAGAGAAAATGTGGTGTGTGGTGATTTTACATGTGTTGAATGGAATTTGAGAAACATGCCTATTCTTTCCAGACAGGGATGATCCCCTGAGCAGCCAAACGCTTCTCAACCCAGAACACAATGTGTCTCTCTGTAATTTTTTTCTCGTCAACAAGAAAAGGTTCTACAGTGCTGACTCCATTTCCATATGATGAAAGTGAGAATCCTTTTGGACCTGTCACCAAATTAATAACATTAGATTTCTTTCTTGTTCATGTAGATATGCAAGCAATGAGCAGATGAAGATGTCAGATATACCGGTAAGTCCGTTGGGGAAAAACGCCCAGAAGGAATATGGATAACCCTTCTTCAGAAACGAACCCTCCAGCTGAAGCAAACAATAAAAATTCATTGCAAGACTTGGGAGATAAAAATAAGGAGCGAAAGGATTTGTGTGATAGAAGATTAACCTTACCTTGTTATCGTTGAAAGACAGCTCGAGTTCAGTGATATCATCTTGAGCTTGTAGAGTCGATTTCAATGAAGGAATGACATCCTCTTCCATCATCTGAGGCAGTGGTTTGGCAGGCGCTTTGCCTGCCGGTTTTCGCTTCGGCTTTTCCGTAGCCGCCGTTTCTTCTTCAACCGCAGCCGCCTCCTCCTCTTTCTTTTTCGTTTCAGCAGCCACTAGTTTTCAACCGCCATTAATTACCGAACAAGATAAAAGTACTGGAGAAAGAAGAAGGTGAGAACGTAGAAATCACCTGTGGCGGACGACGATTCCTGAACGGCAAAGCAGGCAATGTTTCGTTGCGGAAACACGACTCTGCAAATCACCGGAACGCAAGTGCCGCCGGACTTAGCTTTACGGCTGAGACGACTGGAAGACGAACGAAAGCTGGATAGCGCCGCGATGGATCCTCCCGTCGTTGCCGCCATCGCCTCTGAGACAAGTAAGCCTAATCGTGCTTCTTCTCGATCTCCACTAATCAAACATTACTCTGTCTACTTCCCACTCTTTTTCTTTTTCCTTTTTTTTTTTTTTTATGGAAGGGGGAGAGTGATAAATGTTAGCGGTGAACAGAGAAGAAGGTAGGAAGAGAGAGAGCTGGAGAAGGAGGCGTTGTTATCCACACAGTGAGGTTAGGTGAATAAATGCCACTTATTTTGTGATCGCCACTGCGAGAGTTTGTGAAGGAAAGTAAGTAGTGGTGCTGAGCCCCCCACTCGAGTATAGACAAAAATTACAAAATTTTCATTCTATTTTAAATACTTTCAAATTCATACAAACCTTTCTCAATTGACCTGCCATTACACAAAAATAAAGTTTATCCAGTGTACATCTCCAATAGTGTCTGTTAGTTTCTCTCGTTTACTCAGTGCATACCCTCAATAGTGTTTATTCGTTTCCCTCGTCAACCAAAATTAGATTAAAAAAAAAAAAATCATTATGGTTTTTCTTGAGCCAAAATACTTTCTCAATTGGTGTGCTGCAAGTGGCACCACAATCTACTTTCTCAGTCTTTGTTTCACTGAGATTGAATCCAATTTACTTTCTTTGTACTTCTGAATCATGTCATACACCTGCAAAAAAGAATTCATAATTTTATTTTTTTAAATAAGGTTACCAAGCCAATAGATACTCTAATTTAAGATTTCAACATTACTTTTCTAACTCCAGATGTTAATCCCATGGTAGAAAGTTCCTTTTTGTCAACATATTTCCACATTGCAGTCTCCTTACCTTCTTTCCTACCAGGCACATTTCTTGTTCCTGCACCAACAAATAATAATAATAAA
>CM008342.1:45801715-45812519 GCA_002525835.2 Ipomoea batatas | reverse complement strand
CGGCGGCCGGAGGGAGAGGGGATGATAAGGGCGAGGGGAGAGGGAATGCGGAGCTGGTTTCGGAGGCGGAGGTGAAGAGGCTTATGAGATTGGTGAATGTGGAGGCGTTGAAGAAGAAGCTAGGGATGGGGAATAAGGAGGTGATTGAATACTCGGAGCTTCTGCAAGCTTGCGAGGGTATGGGAATCGCTAAGTCTCCCGATGAGGCTGCCGCCTTTGCTCGTGTTCTGGATGAAGCTGGTGTCGTCTTGCTCTTCCGTGATAAAGTCCATCTCCACCCTGATCGGGTACTTCTCTCTCTCTCCCTCTCTCTCTCTCTCTATATATATATACACACACACACACACACACACCTTTTTCTCTCACACAGTATATATGAGTGCCTTTATATGTTAATCTGCATAGTGTAAATGGCTGAATGTATTTTCCAGTAAATTAGGTTTTGTGGGCCTTGTGGAATTGTGGAAAAGTGCTTTGGCTCCTTTTAGATGTTCTGTTTATTAATCTCTCTGATTGATCATTTAACCTGAAAGAGAAAAAGTAAAGGGATGAAGGCAGTGATTTGTCAAATTGTGGGGTTATTGATTACACTTTGTGAAGATTCACAAGCACTGGCTGGATTTAAACTTGTTTGGTATAATCCTACTTTTTGAATGTTTAGGTAATTGATCAGGTTAGGAAAGCAGTGCCCATGGCACTTCTACCTGAAGATGACTCCTCCATAGAAGAGCTAAAGAAGATGCAGGAAAGAATGGATGAGCTCGACAAGCTTGCACACAGGCAGGTTCGTCGCATCCTATGGACAGGTCTGGGGGGTGCTGTTCTACTGGTTGGGCTTTTCTTTCGCCTTACATTCTGGGAATTCTCTTGGGACGTTATGGAGCCAATTGCATTCTTCACTACAACAGCCGGGATAGTCATGGGGTATACTTACTTCCTATTCACATCAAGAGACCCAACCTACCAAGATTTATTGAAGAGGCTTTACCTCGCAAAGCAGAAGAAGCTCATGAAGAAGTATAATTTTGACATCCACGGGTTTGTGGAGTTACAGAAGAAATGCAAGTTACCGCTGGATGGACCTACTTCTATTAAGCGACAGATGGGGATTGAGCTGGAGGAACTTCTACACGACATGAAAAGGCATTGACGTATGGCTTTTACATTGTTACATCTTATTGCATAATATTTATATGCCCTTCAACTACCACGCCCATCGTTTTTCCTGGGCATGGAGTTGTTTTTCTATTATTACAGGGCTTCTTCTAGCCAACTTTCAATGACCAGATTCCAGGAATTATTGTTCATTTACAATTCTGGTTGGTTATAATTCTAATCCTTATTTCCTTGAGCTTCCAACTCTTTAGCTATTACTGGCCTATTCCTAAGATTAGCATAGACATCTGATGAATTTCCTGAACATTTTGGTAGAATATTGCTTGCATATATGGTAAAAGAGCATATGATATTTTCTTGCTAACAAAATGAACTCCATTCACATGAAAAGCACATACTGGCTACAGGCTTTTTTAATCTTTGATTTCCCTATTTACAGCAGACATCTAAAGAATCTTGCCCTGACATTTTTTTTTCTTAGTTTTAAGTTGCAATTAACTGTTACATCAGCTTGTACACATCATTCTTTCTAAATATCAAGAACTCACCTTCAAGATTGCTCAGAAGATCAACCAGGAAATTCTCGGTGGAACCATTGAAGTGCTCCAAAAGATCAGAAAGAGAAGCCTGTGCACATTACTAGCATTAGTGTCTATTTTTGTTGNTTTTTTTTTTTTTTGGGGTGGGGGTGAAGGAGAAAAACGTAGGGATATCAAATTGAGGTTAATGCAATATGGAAAAAACTACTCCATAATTAGAAAACTAGAATGATTCCCAGAAAAGCAAGAATAACCAGATCTCAGGTCTGTCCTGGGACAGATTATGTGGCTGCTTCAATAGCAGAACATAAGACAGGGAAACACTAATGACATAGAAGCTCATAAAACATACTTGGATTGCAAATGTAAGTGATGACGCATTGTGGTAGGACTCAAGTTGACGTCCAATCTTTTGCGCGGCAGACCACAAATCACTAGTTTCATCAGCAGTGAGATCTATAAAGCGCTTCACCTCACGCCTTGGGCAGACAAGCACATGTACATTTATGTTAAGTCAACCGGAAATGCAACTTGAAGTTCAAATAGAGGAACCAAATCAAGTAAAACAATTCCCAGAGTCCCCCCAATCTCCCTACATACACAATTTGAAGAAATAATCAAGAGCATCATGTGCTATAAAAATGACCCAACAAATATAGAGAGAAAATAAGAGTATATTTAACTATTTAAGAGTAAAAAGTTGAAGATTATGTGGAGTATTTATCACTTATCAGCAGGTATGTCGGGAGTGGCAGGTATTACTATGCTAGGTTATAACCCGGAGGCTCTTATGGATGTGCTATCCATATTGTACCCCAAAGCGTTTTGTCATTGGACAAAACTCATATTGCACAAGTAAGAATTCCTAAAGTGAACCAAGCCACCAAGGTGCACCAATTATCTAATTTCTTCTTTATCACTAAAAGGAATTTCACCATTCTGACTTCAGTCAAATACAAAAACTCATCCCCCAATGTATTCCAATAAACCACTCAATTTATTTGCAATCAAAAGGATATGACCTGCACAGGAGAAAAGAGACAACTCACAATTAGATGCTTTGAGCTCGTATCAAGTTCCCGCTTGATATTTAAGAAAATACATAGCTACTAAAACTTGAACTTTCCAGCATACATATTACTTGTAGATATGGCAAGAATAAGACTCTGTTTGGCACACTTTGCTGAAAAGATAATAGCTGAAAACTTAAAAGCTAGTAGCTGCTTATTTTGAAACGTTTTAAAATAAGCTATTACTTTAAGCTTTCATTATTTTACCAAACAGATTGTATAGCTTATTTGTAATTTAAAATAAGTTCTAATAAGAATTTCAAGACTGGAAATTTAACAACATTTGCGGACAATGCAACTTTGGCAAAGGTAATACCACGTTTTAACCAAAAACCAAAACAGAAAGCAAATTATTTCAGGAAAGAAGCTAGCTCATACGCACAAAATGCAGTCGAACAGTAAAATTAGAAAAATAATAAAAATAAAAATAAGTACCAGGAACAAGAGGACGGAGGTTGACCAAAGCATAGGAAAGTTTGGATGAGTAGAAAACTTCCTTGGGATTAATTTCATACGGCCCAAATTGGTAATGCTCCGCTTCCATCTGGGTTCAATAACACAGAAAACAATGAATTAAAACATAGAGCATGTAATACTGGGAAAAAGAAAAAGAAAAAAAAAATAGACAAATTTAATCTCAAAATCAATGAATGCATAAGGGTTTGCCTTGCGTCGGGAGTGATTTGACAACGAAGACAAAACCCGCGTTGTGCAGAACCGATGATCGGAAGTTGGCCGGTTAGGGAAGGTGATTCTGATCAGCTGAATAGCTCTCGGCGACGATGAAGAGACGGACACGAAGAAATGGCGACGAAGAGTAACGTTACGAATTAGCCATTAGTATATAGAAGTGGAGACTGAGCTGTTTTGGGTATTAGGTACATTTTTCCTTTTTTCTTTACTGGTTCATTTGTTTTTAGCATTTTGATAAAATACAATTTTATAAAAAAATTTAGGAAAAATGATAAAATAGGCCCTCAAACTTTATCAAAAAATGAAATTAAGCTCTCAAACATTCAAAAAGTTTAATTACACATGAACTTATCATTTTGGTGCATTTAAATTCATATGGCCGGTTGTTTCAGGTGAACAACCGGTCATAAATTTTCCGACGAACAGTCCGGCTGCCAGCGGCCGGAACGTTCATCCCCAACCAAGGTTTCCAGTGTTGTTTGTCTCTGGTTCGTCTTCTCCAATACTCTGCAACGAAGTGTCGCTCTCGGTCAAATATGGCCAGAGTGAAGGTTGAAATTGATGGTTCTAAACCAGTAATTGATGGAGTTTGGATTGAATTTATGAATGAGAATGGGCGATTGAATCGTTCTGACAACGAATTGAGGGTGGGGAAGATTCCGATGTACTGCACTGATTGTTGTTGATTCGGACATGCATACTGCAGAGGCGATTTGCTGGAAGGGGAGGGGGGTGAAGTGGTGGGAGTCAGGCCGGAAGGGGTGAGGGCGGAGACGGGGGAGGGAGAGGCGGTGATTGGTGGTGGAGAGGGAAACTGGTAACGGCGAAGACGAACCACACTGGTTAGACGAAAAAAGATGAACCACACTGGTTCGTCTTTTTTAGGGATGGCAATGTGTCCCGTCCCCGCCCGGGATTGCAATTTATACTATTTGAAAAACATTTTACATTTGTAGTTTGAACTATTTTTAATTTGTATTTGCTATGTGTGGAATGGAATTTGAACTTTGGTAGTTTGTATTTTTAAAATTGCTATTTTTTATTTTATTTTTATTAAAAATTGTACTAAAATAGCACTTTGACTATGATTTGATCGGGGATGGGGATTCCCCGTCCCCGCCAAATTTCCCGCGGGGGCGAGGACGGGGTAGGGGTGGCGGTGGCGGGGACGGGGACGGGGATACCACTCCCCGCCCCCGCCCTGCCCGTTGCCATTCCTAGTCTTTTCCAACGTCGGAGAAGACGACCTTGGTTGGGATGAACATTTTTTTAAGTACTATTAACCCGGTTACATGACACTCATTTAATACATTTAGTATTTTTCTTTCTCAAATTGTATGACCATTCCACATCTTTCTTTTTTCTTTTTTCTTTTCTTAACTTCTTATTTTAACCCACATAATTTATTTTATTTTAAATTCTAATGTGTTCAGTTGTGAAAATAGTGGAGAATAATAGTTTTAATAAATGATCTTTAAATTTTATTTTATTGTTATAACGAATAATTTTAAAATAATATTTTTCATTTATATGTAATTATTAATAATTTATTATTATAAAATTGAAAAATTGTTAAATATGTTCTAAAACTTTATACGAATTTACATATTTCTTATCTTTTGAAAGTAAAATTAATCTCATGAACATGTTATTTTCATACATTGAAAACTCAAAATTAGCTAATGATGTGCAATAGCATGTCACTATGATTTCAACGACACTCCGACAACTTCGACAATAGATGACGGTTGCCTTTGAAGAGGGCAACCAGGGACCAAACTGGTTGCCTTCTTCAAAGAAAGCGATTGGCAACCGTTAATGGATTTTTCTCCGATTGGTATCAACGCCGATCTGCATAATGGTAACATGTTGGTTACCTATAGTTGCTCTCAAAATCCCCTCACAATAGCATGTGGCAATACTATTGCAAACAACCTATAACTGAGTTGGTAGATCATGAATTTGAGAGGGAAATTTAGTGATTGATTACCGATATGAAAGTTTGCTAAACAATTTTGAAAATGTATCAAAATGTAGTTTATAATCTTTTTATAGTTTTAGTCAAAATCTTACTTTGTATTGTGTTGTAGCTAGGGTTGCAAGTTTGTGACTTATATAGTTGCTTTCAATATTCTCCACTGTTGATAGATGTAATACTTAAATATGATTCAAATGTACACAACATAAAAGTTATTAGATATATTTTTTACTTATCATGAGTTCATAGTGAAAAGTCAATGATGGACGACAACATCGGTTAGTTGCCGACGACGGAAATTTGCTAAACGGTTTTTTAAAATGTAGTTATAACCGTTTCGAAATTGTAGTCGAAATCTTAAGTTACTCTATTGTAATTAGAGTTGCCCTATGTGACTTATAAATTTATTTTCAAGATCTTCTATTATAAACCATAATAATCGACGTGACGGTAGCTATAGTATTGAAAGACAACCCCAACTAAATTGATACGAAATTAATTTTGTAATCACACGTTATAAGAACTCCCGAAAAATGAACAAGCCTTGTTTTTTCATTTTGGCACTTAAATACATTTAAACGTAAGAAACAGAAAAAATCCCCGCGAATTTTTGCTTATCCTGAGAAGGAAAGTCATTGATGGACGACGGCGGCGATTGATTCCCGGCGGCGAATTTTAGAGAAGAAAGAGGCATGGAAGCGGTGGCGGAGGGGCTGTGGGGATTGGCGGACTATCACGAGAAGAAAGCCGAGATCGGTAAGGCTGTGAAGTGCTTAGAAGCCATATGCCAGAGCCACGTCTCCTTCTTCCCAATTGTCGAAATCAAGACTCGTCTCCGCGTGGCCACTCTCCTCCTTAAACACTCCAACAACATTAACCACGCTAAAGCCCACCTTGAACGTTCCGTTAGTACTTCCTCTCTTACTGTAGCTCCTTAATTGATTTGCTCGCACCGTTGACTGTTATCTTCCTATTGTCAAACACGCCAATATATGTTAGTATGCGTATCTCGATACTGAAATTCCATGAACCTATTTGACCAATAAGTTACCCCATTTGGTTAAAAAGAGATAGCTGCTTAGAACTTAGGGTTTGAGATTGAATTTTAGGATAGATGTTCTGATGAATTTTGGTTGATAAGTACTTATAATGGTCTTTAGTGTGTGTGGAGGTAGTAGAATTGACTCATTGAGCAGTGCAGTAGTCTTTACATGTGTTGCCTCCGGGAAATAAGTTTCAAACTCTAAGTATGTTGAATATGTTCTTATTTTTGGGGGTAAAAAATTAAACCCTCATTTGCTAATAGTGTTTTTACTTGTTTCAGCAATTGCTTTTAAAGTCAATTCCTTCATGCTTTGAGCTAAAGTGCAGAGCCTACAGCTTATTGAGCCAATGTTACCATCTTGTTGGGGCTATTGTTTCACAAAAACAGATACTGAACAAGGGTTTGGAACTTATTGCATCTTCTGAGGATGGGTATGCCTTCATTACTTTAGGCTACTGCATGATGCTATTTTACTACTTAGTACATTATTCTATTCGTGAATGAAGAAATAAATATATGCCGCAATCCCCACTATACTTGGATTTGGATCAGATGTGTTGAGTAAGGTTCTCAATTCCTCAATTTCTTATTTGAAAAAAATGCTAATATTATATTTATTGATTATTGAATCATGCTCTTAAAGTACATGACAGGAGAAGTACTCTTACTAAATTACTAGTTATATGCCCTTACCTTTCAAATTACTTGGCAATAAGATTTTGAATTGAAGTGATTCAAGTGCTTTTTGGAAACAAATTGTGTGTGTGTGTGTGTTCTTCACTGAATCATATATAAACCTCTTTTATTTGTATCATTTCCTCCCAGAAGCATTGATTTCCATTGTCTATAGAAAGCTTATAAAATTGAAATATCAATTGAGTGCTGTAAATTAATTGTCTTAGATATGATCTCTGAGATTTATATTGTTTGATAGATTGGAAAGCTTCATGATTTTTCTTTCTGGTCATTAGATGAAGAAGCTTTAATAGAATATGTTATCTTGCTATCGGTAAATTGGTGACTTTCTAGTAGTATTATAAAACAACTACAAAAGGAAGTGTCTGTCTATTCTTTTCTGCCAAGAGTCTTTCTGCATACTATTTATCACATTTCTTTATGCCTCTTTGCTTGAAGTTTTTCTGCGAGGTTATGGTCCTGCAACTTCAATTCTCAGCTTGCAAATGCTTTGATAATTGAGGGAGACTATCTTGGATCAATTTCCGCTTTAGAGCGTGGATTTTATTCTGCAGCTGAGATGTGTTATCCAGAATTACAGGTTAGCTTTATCTAGGATGAATTTTCTCCTTCTTGTCCGATGTCTTGGAGAGAGTTTCAACAATATAATGTGATATATGTCATGTTTTGTGTTTGTATGGACATGGTATTTCATATTTTCATTATTAATTTAGATTTTTTTGGTGCCAGATGTTTTTTGCGAGTTCTATCTTGCATGTTCACCTCATGCAATGGGAGAATGCAAGCACGATTCAAGAAGTTGTCAACAAATGTAATTTAATTTGGGAATCTATTGATCAAAATAAAGTAAGTTGATATCTTTACTATCTGTCTAATCTTGCTAACAAAATATGTTGCGATATTTTTATTCCATCTTTAAGGAATATTTGTAAGAATGGTTGTTTTGTTATCTACAATTTAAGCTGAACTTCTGACTGCTACTCATTTGGTACTTAAAATTTTCATTCTTGTTCATTTGTTTTTCTAAATATATATTTCTTTGATGTGACCTGATGCTTGAATTTTTGTTTTCTCTTCTCTGGCACAAAAGAGACAGCAATGCCTTGGTCTGTTATTTTATAATGAGCTGTTGCAAGTATTCTATCTACTCCGGATATGTGACTATAAGAATGCTGCACAGCATGTTGAAAAATTGGATGCTGCCATGAAGTCTGACTTACAGCAGATGCAACATGTCAAGGAACTCAACAAAGAATTAACTGAAGTGAATAAAAGTCTTTCTAATTCTGATTTAAACTACAGAGACAGATCTGCTTTATCTAAGAAACAAGCTCTCCTTGAAGAACAGCTCAATAATTTAACAGGAGTAGGATCAACTGGCAAAGAATTTTTGGAACCAACGTATTTTGGAAATGTTAAACGGGCCTGGGGTGATAAGCTTGAGTTGGCACCACCTCCTATTGATGGAGAGTGGCTACCAAAAGGTGCTATTTATGCATTGGTAGATCTCACTGTAGTTGTATTTAGCCGTCCAAAAGGACTCTTTAAGGATTGTCTGAAGAGGATTCAGTCTGGCCAACTAACCATTCAAGGTGGGTGCTGTCCTGTAAAGGACGACTAAGTGATCATGATTAGAAATTCTTTCTTGTTTACGTAGTTCTATTGCCTTTCTTTATAATTTGCCACCTCTACTCTATGTAATACTCCTAAAGTTGGGGAGAGCCAAGATTTTCCAGCTTGTGCATCCAGAAATAAATGGCATTTAATTCTATATGAACACTCAAAATGAGTTAATCAGATTTTTCTAAGGTGGCCTATAATCACTTTTTTTTTTTTCTTTTTCCTGAAAGCACATGATACATATGATTGTGAGTTTGGATTCTCATATGTGAAACTCAAATGACTTTGCTGCTTGCAGAGGAGCTTGAAAAACTTGGGATCAATGATGGGGCAAAAGGTGATCTGTTGTCCTCTTTGTTAGAGAGATCTATTTCATTTTAATGAATTACAATTAGTCGCCTTAGGATAATTCTTGGAAAAATGTAAGCACACTTTTAGCAGTACAGGAATAAGGTTGCTTACATGTTTTTTGTAAAAAACGCAGAAGTGGATTTGCTACACTCTGCCATTTGGATGGCAAGTGTCTATTTAAACCTTCTGATGCAGTTCTTTGAAAATAAAGTTGCAATGGATCTTACGCGATCTGAATTTATTGAAGCACAAGAGGTTTGTTTTCTGTGCCTCATGCATTTTCTCTGCCAGTTTGCTTGCTACATTTCTTTTCATCTTGTTCCTCCACAAAAAATTACAAGCATCTATTGAAGATTTTAGGTCCTTATTTTCAAACAGATATAACCCCAAGGCACCATATTCTAGAATCCTAAGCATTGTGATTGAATTAATACATTTCTATCTGTTGTAGGTTGAATATATATATTGAAGGTAAAACTGTAAATGCTAATAGTTCTATCTTATTACAGACTTTGGTGCAGATGAGAAATTGGTTTATTCGCTTCCCAACAATTTTACAGGCATGTGAGAGTACAATTGAAATGCTTAGAGGGCAGTATGCACATTCTGTTGGCTGTTATGAAGAAGCTAGTTTTCATTTCATTGAGGCTTCAAAGGTATGCCATGGGCTTGTGGTGTTGAATTTTGCAATTATTAAACATATTGTTAGATTGACGGCAAATATCCAGATTGTACATTAGTGAACTCTTTGCAGCATTGAATTTGAGTAGATCCTAAATTTCCTCTATTCCCTATTTTATAAATTCGGAAGACTCAAAAAAAGCTTGTGCATTGTTCATTATTTCTCGATTGATGGAGTTCAAAAAGAATGTGAAAAGCCTTTGTGATATAGCCTCTTTTATTAATAATGCAAAATATCTATTAACAAGGCATCACTGAGGTACAATTCACTAACAAAAGTCTACTTGTGCAAGTCCCAGGTAGCAATATAAACCATTGTCATTTCACTGATTTGTGAAGTACATAAGAAAGCCTCAAAGTTGGTATTCCTTAATCAATATTCTGCTTTACACCACCTTTTTTTTGGTGTCTAGCTTACAGAGAACAAAACGATGCAAGCTATGTGCCACATCTATGCAGCGATCTCTTATATCTGTATTGGCAATGCTGAATCCTCTTCCAAGGTAAATGCATTTACCTATTACCTCTATACCAGAATATACATTAATTCTTATTTCAAAAAGCATTTCCCCCCTCTTCCAAAGTAAATGCATTTACCTATTACCTCTATACCAGAATATACATTAATTCTGATTTCAAAAAGCAATACCCTAAGCATAACTATTCTGCGAACAGGCTGTTGATCTCATTGGACCAATTTTGAATGTAATTGATTCTTTTGTTGGAGTAAGAGAGAAAACCAGTGTTCTTCTTGCTCATGGGTTTCTGTTGATGAGGCAGCAAAATCTACAAGAAGCTAGGTATATGTATTAATAGAATTTTTTTTTTCTCCAAATTCAATTTGGTTTGAGGTAATTACAGCCAGCCTCCCCCACTACCTTTCTCTCTTCTTTCTCACTTTGCTTTTAACTTTGTTGCAGAGTTAGACTGGCTGCTGGTTTGCAGACAGCACATCATTGGTTGGGGAATCTTCAACTTGTTTCACAATATTTAAGTGTGTTGGGAAATTTAGCTC
>CM008342.1:45751798-45762831 GCA_002525835.2 Ipomoea batatas | reverse complement strand
GAACTGATACTGCAGTTGTGTTAAACTGTTTCATCCGTCTGGAACGGCTGTTGAACTGATACTGCAGTTGTTATGAACTGTTTCATCTGTCTGGAACTGCTGTTGAACTATACATATACTGCAATTATGTTGGAAGGGACTGCAGTTGTGCGGGACGGAGGCCGTTTCATCCGTTTGTGGATTGTGGACCGCCGTCCACAATAAAATTTGGGCTAGTTACCGTAGTGGGCTGGCGATTGGGCTTTCGTAGTTGTTGGGACCGGAACGCAAAGGATACGACACGACACGACAATATCCTAAATCCTAATAATGCGTTAGGTTTCAATGTAATGCGAAAAAACCTCGTCCACAAGTTCTGGTCTCCGATGGACCGCACGCCATCTCCGAGGGGACCGGACCAATCCACAGAATATTTTTCGCTTCCTTTATTACGCATATAAAGTTTTGCCCCCACCCGTCCATTTCCATCTCCATCCTCACCACCCATATTCCAAAATGCATTTATTAGCTCCCCGGTAAACTTCCAAACTATAACTCCAAATTTATTGTGACGGATGACCACTTAACAAATACTGCAAACAATATTTAAAGAGATAATAGTGTTATCAAGAGAGTCTGACGAATAATAATGTTGCATTTAACGTGACCTACAAAAAGATGATGTTACTTGTTTCATAATAGTGTTTTATTGTAAAAAAAGTTTTACTATGCACACCTCATATATTTCTCTCTTGATATGTGACATATTATTGAACAAATGAATTTCTTTTTTAGTTAGCGGTGGGTTAAACGAATTTAATGCCACTTAATGAATGGAAGCTGCATCAAGAGAAGAAATATTGGAGACGAAAATAACATTTTCCTTATTATAATTATTTGTGTTAAAATTAATCGTAGATTTTTTTGTTAAGACAAGTTTTAGTGGATAGTATTATACGCGTACATTGATGGCCTTGAAGGTCAACTATAGGCCATGTGTTTACAAGGAAGCTTTGTAGTGGCCATAGAGAGGATAAAGGGGACGGAGTTGTAATTGATGAATAGATATCTACTAGACCTTGAGAATACATACAGATGATTTGATCTATGAAATAAATATGATCTAATGTGTCAAATCACTAATGTCGATCAATATAGTTGTGCGAATTGAAGATCAATCATGACTAATCAAATTAGCCGTCATGAAATAATTAGAGTCATAAATACCCATCGCACCATTATCGCTCAACTATTATGAGAAACCATGATTCACCATAAAGGGTGCACCTTTTTCTTTTACGCACTTTACTATGTAATACATTAACACCCTATCAAAATATTTGACGCATTGTACATTTACAAAACACCATAAACCATAGTGGAAGTCGACTTGGTTTAGTTAAAAAGAAAAACGTGTGGTTTCCACTTTCCACCATTATATTTCCCAGTAAAAATTCATTCATCCCTATTCGAATTGATTTTATCATCTAGGCATTCTATGATCCCTCAACTAATGCTCTTCGCATATTAAATGGTGATGTTCTTGGGCAGTTGCTACTTCTCTATTTCTTGTGTCTTGAAAATTCTCCCATGTGATTACATCTTTATAGTGGTGGGATACTTTCTCCAAGTCTCCAACCACCTAAGTACCTAATTGACATGAAAAATTACAACTTTTGTTAGGTGACACAATATCTGATACAAAATATAAAGCAAAAAGAAAAAAAAATCAAAAAGAAAGAAAGAAAGAAAAAAGGTTTAAGTGGATCCCAGTGCATGAATCTTTACAAGAAGCAAGGATAATAGCTGCTTCCGCTTGGGGCCAAATTCTGGGCACTGGAAAACAACTTTAACGTTAAAAGACAATGTGATGGTCGTCATAAGCTAAGGTAGAACCTACAACCTATGGGCTGTGGCAACTCATCTACGTACGGTCGCATTATTGGTTGCCACCGCGCCTGCCCCTAATGTTCCAATCAATCATTCTAATTTTGTTATGTTTGGTGCAAAATTAATATAGAAAATCATCATAACCAACCTTTTTCAAAGTAAGTAAGTTTTAAATATGATTGATTGATAAATCGATATACACCTCTTGTTAAGACATCATATTTAATATTTAGATGCAATTAGCTACTTTTTAATGTATATGAAAATGTAGGTGGTGGATAAGTTAATTAATACAAAGTACAAAATTAAGTTATTGTTGATCTGATCTTTAGATTGTATGTCGTATGTCAAGTATTCAATAAGTTTGAGTTAATATCCAATTTAGTCATTTACTATAATGAGTTTTTTCGACTTAATCGTAAACGTTTTGTGCGTGTGTGTGCGCGCTTGTATTTTGATAATTTTACCTAATTGAACCATATGTTAAGTTAACTTGATAATTTTCTCTCTATTAATACTCAATTTAGTCATCAACTATAGTGATTTATATCAATATAGTCTTTGATTCTAACAATCAATTACTCAATTAGGTAAAACTATCAAAATTCATGACCTAATTAAGCACAAAAATACGTTTAATATTAAATTGATAAAAATTAATTAATATAGCAGATAACTAAATTTGGTGTTAACTGGAATAAGTTATAATCGTTTGTCATGATGGCCAACCGCCATTGTTTTGAGGCAACGCTTCTGCATTGCTTGAGGACAAATGAATACGTTGAAATATTTGTTTTCCCCATCAATATAAATATGTATAATATTTATTATACGTTAAATGAAATTGAGAAGTAAGAATACATAACTTAAAGGAGTTAATGTACAACTCTAATAAAAATATATAAATATTTACATTATTGTTGGTGTTTGGACTCCTAAGGATAAAATATAACTTGTTAAAATTATTGTGTGTGATAATATTAATCCTATCAACTTTAAATTTGTCATTTAATAATTGTACTAATATATAGTTTAATTATTCTTGTAAAGTGGGAATATAATTAATTGTTTTAATTGGACATAGATTAAAGTGAGTCTATTAACGAATTTAATTATATTTAAGTAAACTTGAATTCTCGAAAATTTTGGATGCAAAATTGAATCTCAAGGTGCAGTTATAAAGTTGGAAAAGAGTAAAGGAAAAATATACATTAAAATATATATAGCGTGGATGTGGATTTATTTGGGGAGGGTTAACATATTGGTTTTTTCCAAAATGTGTCTTTAGGGCCTAAAAGTGGAACTGCCCGAACCTTATGTTGTTTAAGAACCATCGAAGTACAATTGATAACATCATTAACAAAGCTTTTTCTTTCTTAGACAATTGGAGAAAGGCAAATGTTAATGAATCTGGTCTTCATGATGGTAGGAGTCAGTGGGTTGAGCGGTTGCAGATTCAAATTGCATATAGATGTGGTGATTTTGTCAGGATGAAAGGTGTATGGGATTGGGTTGGGTGGTAAGGGACACTAATGGAGATTTTTATGGTGCTAAGGGGATGCGGTGGGAAGGTATCTACACGTCAAAGGAAGCGGAGGCTCTCAATATTCGCGAAGTTTTGAGTTGAATTATATTAAAATATTAAAACTTGATCATCTTGATGTTGAAACTGATGCACAACAAGTTTATTATGCTTTAACAAGTACTTCATTTCATTCTTCTTTAGGTATGATTGTTGATTATGTTAGGGAAACCGTGAGCTGTTTCACTGATATCTGTTTCCAGTTTGTCAAATGATATGCGAATTATGCTGCCCATACTATTGCTAAGGGGGTCGTTTCCGAGTCAGGTTTTGACGAGTGACTTCACAAACAGCCTTTTTTCATTGTAGATATTGTGGCTGATGATTTAATGCATTGATTATTTTCTTTAAAAAAATCTAGCTTAAAAAGGAATCCCAAAAAATCTGAGTAAAAAATCTAGATCGACTCTAAATTTCTCCAAGTGATCAAATGTGTATAATAATAGTCAAAAATTGTCGGATAAATGTTATTGTCAACAAGAATGGGTGAAATCAATGACATTCCACGTGGACGCTGACTACTGGGCATGTTTAGATATGGTGGTAGCCCACCTGGCAGATAGCTGGATCAGCATGTCTGTACATTGAACGTGTTTATAGCTGGATAGTAGGGCCCAATGGAGACAAGTAAGACTCATCTTTGATGACGTGGCGTAAAGGCAACCAAGATTCTTTTGGGGGTTCCCCAAGCCCGTCAACGTCGTGTCGACTCCTTTGAGTGGCGGAGAGTTCTTCGATCTGTAGTAGAATTAACGCTGTGGGCCCCTACAATTTGGAGCTTCCGAAAGCAACCCTCACCAATCATTTTTTTAAAAATAAATTTAACTTTATAATATTTTTTGAATTAATAAGTATTTACAAATGTAATGAGTAAAAATAATTCTACATGTACCTTTAAAAAAAAATTGTACATGTGTTCAAATTTTCTACTCCTATAGTGTAACATTCTTTGATTGCTTAATATAACAGGGGATCATAATTTTTATTCATTTCTTCTTCTTTTTTCTTTTTAATAAAACTTGAACACTTAGTGAGAGTATTTTGGAGTCCAAGTAGTATTTTTGAATAAGTAATATCAATATTATTTTTAAAAAAATAAAAGTTACATATGCAATAATATTATACATACATATATATATATATATATATATATATATATATATATTATTGTTGTACCATAATTAAACGACATGATGACTAACTGTATGAATAATCCATTTGAAGGCCATGAACTTTGAACCGTGTCAAAATATGTAACCATAACTTTGAAAGACCATAAATTAGGTATAGAACTAACCACATATATAGGTATCAGTTGAATGTATAAAACCCTGGGATAGTTACAATCCCAATCAAGTTAATTAATTAGACTATTGCCTTGATAATTACAATGTTATAAATTCAACTCTAAATGGGAACGACATATTAATCTTCTTGGTTTGAATCGCCAGCTACAAACCCTTTGTTGATCACTTGCAATTAGAACCTCTATTAAACAACCTAGACTTAAGTTCATAATTCGGATTATAATGTATTAATGTATATAGGTATATATGGACTAAGAACGAACACATTTAACCTACGAATGACACAACTACACAAGAGAAATGGCAGACGATCATATTCATATATAGTTGCCTCGTTGGTTGTTAGCTGTTCGGAATCCTTCAGTGCAGTTAATGGAATCAGGGTAGAATCGACAATGAAATCATGCATGCATAATGCATTGAAAACCACCTTAAAAAGTTAAACATGCACGTGATGTGTTTGACTGTTGCCACAAATAAAAAAGAAAAGCAATTATTGTATATTAAACGGTGTTGATTTCATAACCACAACATTTTAAGTTTAATTGGTTTGATTTACTTTGTTGTTGTAAATTGTGATTTTCAAAAGTTAACAATTTACAAAGACTGAATTTACTGGATTGGATAATAGCGTTAAATAATAGCTCATTTCCTTTTCATCCAAAAAAGGGAAAAAAGAAAAGTTACACCATGACAAATTAATGTTACATCTCTCTATATAACCCAAAACCAGATTTCTGCATCTTATCCTAATCTCTCCCTCCCAAAAGCTTCAAGCCTTCAAACATGGCTTCCCCTCTGAAATCCGCCGCCACCCGGCTTTCACTTGCCATGGAGAGAACCGGCCAATGGTATTTTCACTAAAATCATTTATTTAAAAAAAAAACTGCAATTTCAATAATAATAATATTTTTTTTTTAATTTTCTGTTCTTTTACAGGGTTTTCTCTCAAGAAATTCCCACTGATGTTATTGTTGAAGTCGGGGAAGCCAGTTTTTCCCTTCACAAGGTATATATATATATATATATATCATCAGATTGTGTGCATGGCATGGGGAATTAGTGGTTGTTAAAATGATGAATTATATATATTTTTGTGTTTTATTATTTGCAGTTTATGCTTGTGGCGAAGAGCAATTATATAAGGAAATTGATTCTGGAGTGTAAAGAAGCTGATTTAACGAGGATAAATCTGTCTGGGATTCCCGGCGGCCCTGAGATCTTCGAAAGGGCGGCGAAATTCTGCTACGGAGTGAACTTTGAGATCACTGTACATAACGTGGCGGCTCTGCGTTGCGCCGCCGAGTTTCTTCAGATGACGGACAAGTACTGCGACAACAACCTCGCCGGTCGGACCGAGGATTTCCTGTCGCAGGTGGCCCTCTCTAGCCTTTCCGGCGCCCTTGTCGTGCTTAAATCCTGCGAAGATCTTCTCCCGCTCGCCGAAGATCTCAAAATCGTGCAGCGATGCGTGGAATTAGCAAGTGCAAAGGTAGTTTGATTTGAGTCAATTAATGTTTTTTTGTTACCTGATAGTGTATAGTCTCTTTTTTATGTGGTGACACGGAAATTCGAATCTATAACCTAGTTTTCTGATATCAAATTGATGCATGTGTTTCATCTCAAATAAAAGTCTAAGCCAATAATTTGATTGGTTTTGATTTAGGCATGCGTGGAGGCGAATTTTCCGAGCAGGTCGCCGCCGAATTGGTGGACGGAGGAGCTAACGATTCTAGACGTCGCGTTTTTCGCCAAAATTATCGCTACGATGAGGTCACGTGGCGCGAAGCCGTTAACGATAGCGAGCGCCATAATAACGTACGCGGAACGGTCCCTGCGGGACCTCGTACGAGACCACTCCGGCAACGGCACGAAGTCGATGGTACCGGAGGCGGAGGATTCCGACGTCAGAACCCGGCAACGGGACCTTCTCGAGTCGATCGTGACCCTCTTGCCGCCGGAAAAAGCGGCGTTTCCGATAAACTTCCTATGTTGTCTCCTCAGGACGGCGATCTTCCTCAGAGCCGCGACCGGGTGCAAAAACGAGCTGGAGAAGAGGGTATCGGCGATCCTGGAGCACGTGACGGTGGACGACCTTCTGGTGTTGTCGTTTACCTTCGACGGCGAGCGGCTGTTCGATTTGGAGAGCGTGCGGAGGATTATCTCCGGGTTTGTGGAGAAGGAGAAGAGCGTGGCGGTGTTTAACGGCGGCGATTTCAGAGAAGTTTGCTCGACGGCGATGCAGAGAGTTGCGAAGACCGTGGATGCTTATCTGGGCGAGATTGCCACTCACGTTGAGCTCAGTATTTCCAAGTTTAATGGAATTGCAAATTTAGTCCCTAAGGGTGCAAGAAAGGTTGATGATGATCTCTACAGAGCTATCGATATCTACTTAAAGGTAATAATCTTGCAAATTATTAGTCACACATTCAACCATACTTTTGATTTGAAGAAAAGCTAGCAGCAATCACCCAAAAGTTTACTGTTACTATATAGATAAATTAGTTTAAATTGTTTACTTACTCAAACAAAAGACGCTAATACATATAGGCCTAAATTGTTTACCTACTCTAACTATAAAGCCTAATAAGCAGCTCTCATAGGTGTAGAGCTGTCAAAATGAACTTAATCTATCCCGTCCCCTACTGTCCCGCCCCACCTAGCCAGAGCTTTGAATATTATATATGGTTGTATTTTGATGGGGCAGACTTGGTGGGCCGGCCTATTTTAAGCCCTTATTTTGAATAGCCTCCCCCGCCGTATGGCGGGCTTTGGCAGGCTTAGGTGGGCTTCATTCCGCCGGCCTGTTTCGATAGCTCTACATAGGATTCAAGTTTGAAATTTGAAACTTGTAATTGTTACACCAATTGGGTTGTGGTTGCTCTACTTTTTTTTTAGTGATGAAAGAATCTCGCAATCACTACTCAAAGGTGTACACTGGGTAAATCATGCTTTGGTACACCTCACCTTATGATCCTAGTCAACAAAGGATCACTAAAGGTAAATCGGCATAAGTTTTTCATAACTGACCAATTCAAACTTATAAAGCCAATAGACTGCTCTGCTGAACTTCCTGTAACTTTGTGATTTCTAAGTTAATTGTCTGATCAATTTGACTAGGTTGCCTCATTTTTGTTACTTTATAACATTATAAGATTGGTGTTGATTGCATTTAATTTGCAGGCTCATCCCCAGCTTGACGAGATCGAAAGAGAAAAGGTTTGCAGCGTAATGGATCCACTAAAACTCTCATACGAAGCTAGGGTTCACGCTTCCCAGAACAAGCGTTTACCAGTACAAATAGTCCTCCACGCCCTATACTACGATCAGCTCAAAATCAGAAGCGGCGCAGAAGATCCAAACAGCACCCCAAACGCCATTGCAACGAGGAACCAGTTACAAGCCGACGTCACATTGGTGAAGGAGAACGAAGCCTTGCGAACAGAGCTATTGCAGATGAAGATGTTCATAGCCGATATGCAGAATAATAAGGGGAGTCAAGGGAGTTCTGTTAAAGGGAGTAGTGCGAGTGTGAGGAAGCCCACGTTCTTTTCCTCCATGTCTAAGAAGTTGGGGAAGTTGAATCCTTTCAAGCATGGATCTAAGGATACTTCCAATTTAGATGATGGGGTTGTGGATATTACCAAGCCTAGGAGAAGGAGATTCTCCATTTCTTAAAATGTATGTATGATTAGTTGCATATATAGGTTGTGGTGTGTGATTTGTGCAGAGGTTTGCTACTATTATTTTTTTGTTGCATTTGGATTGGGTTGTGACACTTTTACTATTAATCAAATTATTGTTATTATATAATCAAATTGGTTATTAGCATGTTTTAAGAGAGATCAAAAGTTTAAAAATGACATCTCTTGTGAAAAAACTAATTATTAATATGAATGTCGTCCATGAATGGAGTATGGTCGAGTTTAAATGTGTCACATATAAAAAATCATCATTATTATTATATTGAATATGCTTGGGCTGTCATGTTGGCCCAATATATCTTATTCTGAATTGGGTAGGGACTATGGATCAATGGTTTAGGGCAATTATCAGTCCACACAGCTGTATGGACTACAGTTTAAAATTCTTGCCTCAAATAATGAACATTCTATGGTAAGATCATGTATTTTATAAGTTAGAATAATGTACTTTATTTGTTAAAATAATAAAATTTGTGGAATAAGATAATGTATTTTATGAGTTTAAATCGTACATAATATACCTTATGTGTTAAAATAATGTATTTTGTGAATTAAAATAATATACTCTATACATACACAATTTAAACCACTAATGGAATTAATTATTTAATTAAAATGATCAAGCATGAAGAATATAATCATTGTTAAATACGTGATCTATATACAAAGAGTTATGTATCAAATTAAAATAGCATCTTGTACTCATATCAAGTTGGTCCAACGTACGTGTTAGAGTCATTACCATTGTAAATGGGTTCCAGCAAGCCCATTATTTTATTGTTTATTTGTTGAGAATCGATATTTTTAAAAGTATTATTATAGAGAAAAAAAAAAAAGAATTTACCTTTAAATCAGTATTCAATTATAGCTAAGTTAAACTCCAAAAAACGGAATCTCCAAGAGAAAGAGCCATCACTTAATGAATTAAAGTTACTCTAGATATAACATGTTGTTATGTTAGTTGATCTTCCCGAGAGCTTACATCAATGGAAAAGTTTAACACCTCATAAATGTCAACTCTTTGCCACCTGCAAATAGTATATATGTTCCAAGCAGTGGGACAATTTGGTACATATTTGGTGTGAGAACCTTTTCCTAGTAAGAGAGGGCCGAGAAGTTTACTATATACTTTCATTTTATTCATATCCGTTACTTAAATACCAAACAATGAGGAAAATAATTAATAAGTTAAAGAAAAGGATTGTTTAGATATATTCAAATATGAGCTTGAGAACTGTGTATTGAATGAGCTAAGGGTCTAATTTCTTTACCTTTCACAAGTTATTTATACAAAGGTACATAATGGACACAATCATTCACTACACATGTTGTTCATCAACTATCTTGGGTCATTGTAGTGTAATAATGTCCTCAAACAAGTATTGTGGGATGAGAAATAATTATTTCCTAATATTGATTTATATAATAAATTATGTAACTTCATAAGGGACTCACGGTAATGAGTAGTGATGGATAAAGACAAAATTATCGGGTGAAATTTCCTTCATCTCATTCTGTTAAAATTTAAGTTTAGGGTTAAAAGATATATACTGGGAAAAGGTTATGAGTTTCGTAAAAAGAGGTTTCACATTCTAAAAGGATTTATATTCTATTCCCATTCCTATTAAAAGATGAGTTCTTATCCCATTTATAAATACCTTCGAAAATTCTAAGGATCATACGGTTTTCCGATCATAAGGTTTCTAGTCTCTGAGTTTTATAGTCTGCATAGGAGGTGATTAAGGCATACAGATCAGAGGGGTGAAGCATTCTTGACTCATTCGGTCTAAAGATTACATCTCCAGTAAAATCAAGTGAGTCTTTATCCTTATTATTGTTTTAATTAAAGATCCACAATCATGAACATCGTTTAATTGATTAATTTGATTTATATGCGATTCATTGTATTTGTACTTCCGCATTCAAATTATAAGCACATAAAGAATTTAATTAATAGGATCGTCATAATTTACTATCGACTGCCAATGAATCCAACCGTAATTGGATAACATAAAATATATATTCCCGTGAATACAAATAATTTTTTTAGTCTTGAAATACATATCGGATCCATAATAGAAACCCAGTATCCATATAGAGAACTGGGCAAACCCTAAAAAGGGTAAGGTTGCCGTTGATTGTACGCGAATTACAACTTCACAGACGATGATTCTAGAACACGGTGTGGACCCCACACCGTCATATAAATTCTAAAATCCTCCGTTAAATCGCCCATAATTTTCTCTTCCTTGTCGAAATCACCGCGTCGTCGCCATTTCACCTCTTCTCCTCCGTGTTCCGACCTCAGGTACCTCTTCCGGCTGCTCGTTCTCCTTAAATTCTGACCGTATCTGTGGTGTATGTATGATGCCCGTGTATCTGGTAGAGATATCGTGATCTAGGGTTTTGATTTTGTTTGTGTGAGGTAGAGATTGCGGTCTTAGTCAGGGTTTAAATTCGGAGTCTCGTTGACCTGTAGGCTCCTCTAGTTTCCGAATTTCATCACTGTTATGATTGTATGAACGATTTGGTGGCGTTTGAATGCTGATAAACTGTGTGGAATGTGAATGG
>CM008342.1:45710107-45720815 GCA_002525835.2 Ipomoea batatas | reverse complement strand
GAAAGCAATATTTTTATGACGTTTTGAATGCTCAATTAAGGTTTAGCAAAAACGGAAGAAGTTAACGGAGGAAGAAGACTCCGTTATAGATTAAACGGACGTTTACTACTGCAATCTCCGGTTTAAAGGGCTACTTGCCTGCCAGTCTGCCACAGTACCACAACGCTGACCTTTTCTATTTAATATTCTTCTTCTCCTATTCTATTATTTAAGAAAAATAATACTTGATTTTTCTTTTTTTTTTGCCATTAGAAAAATAATACTTGATGAACTCTCAAAAATCAAAATCTTACTCTCAATTTTTAATTTCACTTGTGTTCATATTTGATTAGTGTAAAAAATGGATGGAATTTCACTTGTGTTCATTTTTGATTAGTGTAAAAAAAATGAATGAATAAGTATCATGGTCTCCTATTAAATTGAGCAAAGATGCCAAATCGTAGGGAGTGTAAAATAGGAGTACAAATTGAGAGTACATGTAGAATTATTCATTATTTAATATTCTGTAATAAGAGACCATGGTGTATAGTTTTATCTTTAAATGCGATTTACCTTTTTTATGTGATTTACAAGCTATTATATAAAAGTGAGGTTTATTACCTATTATACATTTGAATAATGCAACACATTTGAAAGAGAAAATCTCAAGGCCGGCATGATTTTGACGCACTTAAGCTCGACATGAGCAAAGCGTATGATAAGGTGAAATGGTTTCTACTGAGTGCAATAATGCTGAAATTAGGTGTTGACAGTTGTTGGGTTAATATGGTGATGAATTGTACGTGTTGCTACTGCCAGTTTTTATGTGCTTAATCAATGAGAGGAGATAGGCCCCATTATTCTAGAACGCGGTCTTCGGCAATGGGACCCTCTTTTCTCTTATATCTTTCTTTTAATTGTAGAAGGTTTTAGTGCGATGCTCTCAAGCTATGAATGAATTCGAAAACTCCATTGATTCACAGTGGCTAGGTCAACACCCTTTGTTATATATTTTTTTGCGAATGATATCTATGTGTTTTTCAAGGTGAATCCTGCTGAGGCAAATAATTTTAAACAATTACACATTCAATATGGCAATGCCTCTGGCAGATTGTTAATTTTTATAAATCCTCACTGAGTTTTAGTGCAAATGTGGTGGAAGGGCTAAGGGAGGCTATGAGAAACATATTGAGAGTGAGGAAAATGGAGGGTTCCGAGAATTATCTTGGGCTACCTATGATGGTTGGGAGAAATAGGAGGGAGGTGTTGGGATATTCAAAGCTGGAGCCATACATTTCTGTCTAGGGTTAAGGGAGTTGTGCTTTTAAAGAGTGTGATACAAGTTGTTTTGTCTTATGATATGAGGTTGTTTGTTGTTATGAATACCTACTGGTGGAAGGGAGAAAATATGCATGCACTTGAAATCATGGGACAACTTTGTTATTCAAGTTGCTTATTATCACCATTTCCTTGCAACTCTACACCTTTTTCTTCTACACTAAATGCCTCCTATCTCAATGCATTTATCAACGATCTCATCATCTTCATCTTCAAGGTCATCACCCTTCTTTTCATTTCTATTAACCTCTTGACTTTCGTTTGGCAAGAGCATCTTTTCTATAACTTCTCCATTGAAAAATGAATTTTGAAATGGCTCTTGAATTGGCAAATCTTGCCATTGAGCCATCATATGATCCACTTGAACTTGTAGCTCATTTAGTTGAGATGCCAAGTGCATATGCTTGTTAGCCTTCGTGTACTTTATCTCAAATATTAGGTCAAGTGGTTGGCATTCTTGTTGAAACTCTTGGTACGGAGGCTATTGAGCTTGACCTTGATATTGGTACTTGGGATCCAAGATGTAGCAATTTTTCGCCTCATGAGGTCCTCCACATAAGATACACCATAAGGGTTGCTGAGTCGATGATGTGCTTCCTTGATAAGTGGCTTGACTCATGTTGGCACAAAATCCTTAAGTAGGTTGTTGATGAACATGATTGGTAGGCTTGAATATATAGCAATTATATTCTCCACAAAGTGATTCCCACCACAAAAGGAACACCATTGGGGTCAAGATGAAAATATAATATTTATACGCACAAATGTAATAGTAATTAGGAATAAAGTGTTTATTACTTATATGAAAAATGTAATACTTTTAATAAAAAAACGACACTTTTATATTTTGGTTTAAAAGTATTACATTATTTTTCTTCAAAAGTAGTATATTTTTCTTTATAAGTAACAAACATTTGCCAACATTACTTATTAGGGAAAACGTAATACTTTTGATGGAAAATATAATATTCTTACATCAAAATGTAAGAGTATTACATTTTATTCCTAAATAGTACTACATTTAAGCATATGAATATGACATTTACATGTTAATACAGATCGATTCGACGCATTTTATATATAAGAATTTGTGAGACGACCTCATATAAATATAACTTTAGTTAAATTTTATTAATTAAATAATTAAATTAGACACATAAAATTGAAGGAAGTAATATTATTTTGCTTGTAAATTGCCCGACACTCTTGACCGACTTAGAGATGCTATAGTTCCCACGTGCAAAACAACGGCTGCTGTTTGAGATCACTACATGCAGGAAAGGATTGAACGACTTTTCCTTAGCCACATGTTTCAATTTGCAATGTGGAAAATGATAGTAATAATCCAAAAGCCCTTTCACTATTGCTTTTTTGTCTCGATAAAAACTAGCAAGCTAAGCTACAAAGAGAAAGCAAAACAACAAATTAATAGCCTTCGATCCTTAGTTTCAGGCCAAAATTAGTGCGTCATTGGTGCAACAAATTGTTATCAAATATGATCAAAAAGTGACCTGAGATATATAGTTGGAAGTGAAACATAATTTTTGTACTACAAAATTACATTTGATGTTTATTTCTCTTATTTGACTTGCAAGAGCGAAATTTTACTCAGCGCACATAATTGAGTAATGGTTATGATTTGTAAATTATATCATGGTAGTCACCAATACATTGAAATTTTTGTAGTTTCTCTCTCCTTTCATTTTTACAAATTTGACAAAAGAAAACTCATCTTTACTTCGAATTCTAATTGGAATCTTAGAGGACATTGAGAGGACTTGACCGATCAGAAGTTATGAAAACTCTTTGCGTGCAAAGTGTATAATAAAAGGGTGGAAACATGGAGACTGACGGGATGACTTATAATTATTTATCTTTTTTAGCGAGTCTTATTAGAGCTTAGAATTAGTTTTGCTAAAGTTTGTAAACCTAATGTATTAGAATGTTTTGAGATGACAGCTAGGACACACCAACTTTTCCAAGCCACATGAGAGTTATCGCCACTTTCCAAGGTTATGCCATATTTTTTCAATTTGCACCGTGGAAAATTATACTAATAAATAATAATCCAACACCCCTTTCACTATTGCTTTTGAAGTTTTTTTAAAAAAATGTAGAAATTAAAGAGACGAGCAAAAGAATAAATTAATAGCCATCCGTATGTAAAGGCAAAAATTATTGGGTCATTGGTGCAACAAATATATTGTATCATGATGCATGTATTTATGGAATTTAAAATACAAATTTTCTCTAAAAAGGTGGAGAGAAATTCCAAGACGACAACTCTATGAGCCAGAGAGAATTCAATGCAATCTTTCGCAAGAATTGCTAAATCTTTGAATAAGGATTGTTGAACACCTTCTAATCTTGATTGTATTGGAGGGACAAATTTGTCAAATAATTGATCATCATATATATTATGCTATCTATAAATATAAAACACATAGATGCGCGTGATGAAATTAAAATTTTCTTTAGAGAAGACCAAATATCAAAGTTTGATACAACAATTTCTTAGGGATGAGAACTAATTATGTAAACAACATAATTACTTTGAAAAACATCAAGGGACAGGTGTAACTCGGAGGGTGGTAAAAAGGAAATAATTACTCTCCCTCACTCTATGGACGCAAGTGGCACATGCCAAGTCATTGAAGTAGGCCTCCTCGCAACTCATGGGGGGCAAAAGTCGCCCACTCCGATTGTTGATGGGCGCCCATTGTAGCTAGAATGTCAGCAACCTTGTTTTGTTCACGGTAAATCACACGGATAGAAATCTTCCCGTCTTTAACAAGCCACTGACTTGCTTCCTCAATAACTGCTCGAATGGATCCTCCAAGCGTGGTTTTCTCATGAATTCATCATATATTCATATAACAGAATTTCAACATCAAGAAAATCCTTCTCCTAAGCCCATTCCATATTCTTGACAATAGCTTTAGCTTCAACTAGTATTGCTGCCAGCTCACCAAACTCTTTCTTCCCCGAGAAGCCTTCCAGCCATGTTCTCGTCTATGAGGACGACTCCATCATACCCTGCCTTCTTTATTAAGGACTTGACGCTCCCATCCAAATTAATGGTATAACGGTGGTTAGCATATGGCTTCCAACATAGTCTCTCCATCCTTTTAGTACTGGCGGCACACTTCATGTTTTCCTTGTTAGACTAAGTATTATTCTGTTTGTATAGTTACCTAGTCTATAGCCAATTATGTAGAGATTGGTTATTGTGTTATTATCTGTAATCTCATTCCTGTGGAATCAAACGATTATTCACAATCTCATTTGGTATCAGACTTGCGATAGGTTACCTCTTTTCTCTCCTTACCAATCGATGGCTGCGAACGATTCCGAACGCACTGTCTCGGCGGCTGCCGCACCGGCGCCGGTCACCCTCACCACCCAAAACTCTCTTCAATCCGCTCACCATTTTGTGTCCATTAAGTTAACAACTCGCAACTATCTCTTCTGGCGTACCCAACTTGTTCCATTCCTCAAGGGGCAAGGTCTTCTCGGGTTCGTTGATGGCTCGACGCCATGCCCACCGGCGACGATTGTCGCTGCTTCTGACGCGACGGGGAGTTCGGCCGACGAAGCTTCCTCCGCGCCTGCAAATCCAGCGTATGCCGGCTGGATTC
The DNA here is from genome assembly GCA_002525835.2 of Ipomoea batatas. Taxonomy (NCBI): domain Eukaryota; kingdom Viridiplantae; phylum Streptophyta; class Magnoliopsida; order Solanales; family Convolvulaceae; genus Ipomoea; species Ipomoea batatas. The sequence continues at coordinate 45,715,860 of CM008342.1, read as the reverse complement.
AACAAGACCAATCCATCTTGTCGATGTTGGTCGCGTCTCTTTCCGAGGAGGTAATGTATCTCGCCGTCGGCCGATCCACGGCGAGAGAGGTCTGGAGCTCCGTCGAAGCGGCTCTCGGCTCATCCACCCGCGCGCGCTGCTTGAACCTCCTCGCTCAGTTTCAATCGCTCAGGCAAGGCGACTCCACGCCGGCGGAATACCTCGGCCGTGCCCAACTCCTCGTCGAAGACCTAGCGCTGGCAGGTCGACCGGTCTCCCTCGACGAGCAAAACCTCTACGTGTTTAGAGGGCTGAGGCCGGAGTTCAGGGCAATGGCGGCGTCGCTTGTCGTCTCAGGTAATCCGGTCTCGATCCCTCAATTATCGGACTACTTGCAGACTCAACAATTCATCTACTCGGATGAATTTGCGCCTGGAATTCCGGCGCTGCCTGGTGCTCCGACGGCCATGATCGCCAACCGTGGACGAAGGCAGAACGGCGATGGTGGTGGTCGTCAGCAACGCGGTGGTGGCCGCGGTAACCAATGGCAGAATCGTGGTGGTGGTCGCGGCGGAGGACAAGGTCGCGGACGTCAGGGCTCTCCCCGCTGCCAAATATGCCGCTCCCACGGCCATACTGCCGTCTACTGCTATCGGCGGTATTCTGAACAGCCACCACAGGCCAATGTGGCTGTCACCGGTGAAGGAGCTGCTCCGGCTGAGGTGTCGGCCTGGTTACCAGACACAGGCGCTACGGCGCACGCCACACCAGACCAGAACATGCTGACGCAGTCCGAGGAATATTCGGGTGGTGACGTTCTTCGAGTCGGTAATGGCGCAGGTTTGGGTATTTCCCGTATTGGATTTACTTCGATTCCCTCGTTTGCTAAATCTTTACATCTGAACAATATTCTACATGTTCCAAATCTATCTGCGTCATTATTATCAGTTAACCGTTTTTCAATTGATAATAGAGTTTTCTTTGAATTTCATCCCGACTGTTTTGTTGTGAAGGATTCCATCACCAAGGAGGTGCTCCTTAGAGGTTCCTGTTCGGGTGGTCTGTACACACTTCCGGTACCCCGGGCACATTCAGCATTTCTAACTGCTCGGGCTTCTTCCGCCGTGTGGCATCGTCGTTTAGGCCACCCGCACACTCGGGTTCAACAGCGTGTCCTACAGTCCTGTCCCGTGGTCTCCCAAAAATCGAGTTCTCCTAGTCTTTGCTCGGCGTGTCAGTTGGGAAAGTCGTCTCGCTTTCCACTAGATAGAATAAAAACGTCTAGCTCAAATGTATTAGATTTAGTCTATTCAGACATTTGGGGTCCTGCACCCGTTATTTCTTCTGACGGTTTCCGTTATTTTGCATTATTTGTTGATGATCATAGTCGTTATTGTTGGTTTTATCCGTTGCGTGTAAAATCTGATATATATAAAGCTTTTGATGTTTTCCGGGCCATGGTAGAACGGCTGTTTTCACGTTCTATCAAGGCTATTCAGACTGATTTGGGTGGCGAATATCGCCATTTACATACTTTGTTTCAATCTCTAGGAATTGTGCACAGACAGTCGTGTGCATACACCCATGAACAAAACGGGCGAGTAGAACGCCGGAATCGACACATAGTTGAAACCGGGCTAGCTCTACTCGCTGAGGGGTCGGTTCCTTTAAAACACTGGGATTCAGCTTTTGAAACAGCCACATATCTTATAAACAGACTACCCTCCTCGGTGTTACAGTTTGACACACCCTTTTACAAACTATTTAAAACACCGCCAACATACACGTCTCTCCGGGTCTTTGGGTGCTTGTGTTTCCCATACCTAAGACCCTATAATCGTCACAAAATAGAGTTTCGGTCAGCCCCGTGTGTGTTCCTAGGTTATCCTACTTCCTACCGAGGGTATCGTTGTTTAAATTTAAATACAGGGAAAACCTTTATCTGTCGACATGTCCGCTTTGACGAGTCGGTGTTTCCTTTTGCCACTTCTATGCAGGAATCTGCGCAACCGAAGGGGTTACCTAAGCCATGGGGTTCAAGCCCAGTGAACCTGGTTCCTGCTCATTCAGCCCCGACTCCTCCGGCTGAATCACCGACATCAAATATTCCTCCTGCACGGAGAACCACCAAGCGCCGCACTGCAGCCGAGCCAGTGCAACCATGTCACAACATGCGTCTCCGCCACATGACCAGAGGGACTAATGAGCAATTTCATGCCCTCAACACTACCACTGAAACTTCAGATCCTACCTGTTACACACAAGCAGTTGGACATCCACAGTGGCGAGAAGCTATGGATAACGAATTTAATGCTCTGTTGCACAACAGCACTTGGACTCTAGTACCACCTAAACCCGGTATGAACATCATAGGCTGCAAGTGGGTCTACCGAACCAAGCGCAAAGCCGATGGGTCTGTGGAACGCTGCAAGGCACGGCTTGTAGCGAAAGGGTTCAATCAGGTAGCCGGCGAGGATTTTTTCGACACATTCAGTCCAGTGGTCAAACCAACGACGGTTCGTCTTCTCTTTTCCTTTGCCGTCTCCCACAGGTGGACTCTCCGTCAGCTGGATGTGCATAACGCTTTTCTGAATGGCCACCTAGCCGAAACAGTATTTATGCGACAGCCACCCGGTTATGAAGATCCGACACACCCTGATCATGTGTGCCACCTACAGCGGTCTCTGTATGGACTCAAGCAGGCTCCCCGCGCATGGTTCAAGAGGCTGCATGATTTTCTACTAACCACAGGTTTCTCCGCTTCAAAGACGGACGTATCCCTGTTTTACTACTCGACCGGGACTTCCAAGGTGTTTTTGCTTGTCTACGTTGACGATATTATTATGATGGGGGATGATTCTGCGTTGATTGATACTCTGTTACGCCGTCTATCCGCTGCGTTCAAAATCCGGGATCTCGGGGTACCTAGTTTCTTTCTTGGAATTGAAACACTTACAGTACCTGGCGGATTGGTTCTGTCTCAGCGCCGCTATATGGGTGACTTGTTAAACCGGGCTGGGATGACAGATTGTAAACCGCTTACTACACCTGCGTCTGTTACTCAAGCCGTCACTCCGACCGACGACAGTTTTGACAATCCCACGCAGTACAGGCGACTGGCCGGGGCTCTTCAGTACTTGACTATCACACGCCCTGACCTATCTTATTCCGTCAATCGCCTGTGTCAGTTTATGCATGCTCCGACAATCGAACACTGGGGGCTGCTGAAGCGGGTTCTGCGGTACGTTAAGGGCACCATGGACTATGGACTCCGCATGACCGCTTCTGTATCAGCTGACATTCATGCCTTCTCAGACTCCGACTGGGCCGGGTGTCCGAATGACCGTAAGTCTACGAGTGGCTACGCTGTCTTTCTTGGGTCTAACCTGGTTTCGTGGGTATCACGGAAACAACGCACGGTGGCCCGCTCCTCGACTGAAGCTGAGTACAAAGGTCTGGCTGATGTGTCTGCAGAGGTTACTTGGGTTGTCTCGTTGTTGAAAGAACTGGGTTTACATTCGGGTCAGCCGGCAACACTATGGTGTGACAATCTCGGCGCCACCTACATGTGCGCTAATCCCGTGTTCCACGCTCGCACGAAGCATGTTGAAATAGATTATCATTTCGTCCGCGACAAAGTTGCCTCAGGGGAGTTCCGAGTTAATTTTATCTCGACGAAAGACCAGTTGGCGGATATCTTCACCAAGCCGTTACCGGCTGCTCGTTTTACTGCTCTCCGCTCCAAGCTCAATGTTATTGCTCACCAACCTTGCGCTTGAGGGGGAGTGTTAGACTAAGTATTATTCTGTTTGTATAGTTACCTAGTCTATAGCCAATTATGTAGAGATTGGTTATTGTGTTATTATCTGTAATCTCATTCCTGTGGAATCAAACGATTATTCACAATCTCATTTTCCTCTCGCGTAAATGCACGACATATTTCCTCCTCAGCTTCTTTGATCCACGCAACCTTCCTTTGTATAGTATCTCTACTTCTCCAGCGTTGAATACTCTATTGTTTCGCCACCTCCAGATCCACCATACTGTATGCCTTTATCGAGTAAAAATATTAATAAATTTATCGCCTATGAAATTTTCAACAAGTTCAGTGAAAGAGGGACAAATAGATGTATCTATACACATTTACAGATATTAAAAATTAAATGTATTTTTTTTCCTTTTTTGCCGTTTTGGATATGTTAATTAGAAAACTTTATGTGATACTTTAATTCTAAGTTCATATTTAATAATGTATCTCATGTCACTAGCAACAACATGATATGCATAATGAGTTATGGGTTATAATATTATTTATATTAACTAGTCAAACAAATCTGGTGAAGTTGCTTCAATAATTAATTTGATAATTATAAAATTTAATTTTACTCTCTATAAAAACTACCACTTGATTAAAGTACACATTTGAATAGTAACAATTGGATTTCATAGAAATCAAAGTCAAACAAAAAAAGATAAAGGAAAGTTTATTTTTTAAATGCATTATTATATTATATATAATATTAATGGAGTTAATTACATTTTTTATTCTACATTTATAAGTGGTCATAGTATTATTGTGGCATGATCATTTTTGGTCTTCCGTCAACAAAATTGTTGAAATGTCGTTAAATACAAAGACATTTCGATCAATTTTATACAAGTTGAGTTAACCCCACTATATTTTTATGTTTTTTTTTTTTTGAAAAAATTTGTAATTGAAGACCGAAATGCGTTTAATGATAATGATTTCAACAATTTTATAGTATAATTAATGATAATAACCAATCTTTAATGTATTGATCGATTTAATTAACTCGGTGGTCCGAATTAATCAACCCAATAGATAAAGGAAATAATAAATGGATAGGGTCGTGGAGACCAAGTAGTGTATTGAACTGTAGTTGTCAAGCTATTACAAGCCAATGTAATGCTATTACAATGGTAAACTAGGACAAAATGGATATGAATATGTCTTAATAAAACAATAAGAAAGTTATTTATGCACAATGAACCCCTTAACTGCCCCCTAATGCGGTGAGAACGGTTACAACCTCCTTTGACTATGTTTGGTCTCGCGACCGGACCTATGGACTGACTAGCCGAGGCTTCATGATCGAGCCCCTATGGCCGAGGCCTTATGGCTGGGGCCTTGTAGCCAAGGCCCTATGGTCTAGCCCCTATGGCCAGGGCCTCGTAGCCGTTTATAGCCGAGGCCTTATAACTGAGCCCTCATGGTCGAGGCCCTATCGACGAGCCTTAATGGCGAGCCCCCATGGCCTAAGCTTCATGGCCGAGGCCCTTCAACTTCGAGGCCCCGGGTCCGCTCGAGTCCCCATTGCTCTGTCTTCCCAGGTCGGTTTGCTTCTTCATCATCATCATCATCATCATCATCATCATCATCATCATCATCATCATCATCATCATCATTGTATAATTGTCTGTAAAAGTAAGCTTAAGTGCAAGTAATTATATTACGCTACAATTATTGTTTGTAGTTGGCAAAACAAGCACAATCCAAAAGGGGTGGTTGAGTTTGTGTAGTATTTCTCGTATTAAAATGTTGCAAGTTCGATTTTGTTAGCACTCCTCCTGTCTAGCGTGTAGCATAGGTATTCCTAGTATGATTACCCATTGAATTACATATTTATATTTATATACTACATGCTTAATTCAAAGTTATATAAAAGTACCCTTATGTTACCATAGTAATGTTATATAACTTAAAGGAAACACCCCTTTATTATTATTCTTACCATTTTAAATAAGGAATAATA
>CM008342.1:45619797-45633029 GCA_002525835.2 Ipomoea batatas | reverse complement strand
GTAATATTTGTATATTCTCCCAATTTCTCAGTTTTCAATTTTTTTTATGTTAACAGAAAAAATGAACTTGTATATGAAAATATCATAAAACTTAATTAAATCACTTAATTAAATCACCAATTTTTGTGTGCACACTATAGTATACACTGTTTTTTAGTTTAAATTGTCTTGAATATTAGTTTTTAAATTGTTAGGACATGTAGCTGAAGAATAATCATAGATCCCAAATCCAATTTCTTTCTCAACCCCAAACTTTAGCTCACAGACCAAGTAATTCATTTTTTTAATCTTTATATTTTGTCTCCACTCTGCTTTTCCCTCTCCCTAATTTAATTCCTTCACTCCTTTTTTTCCCACTTAATGACCTACAAAGATGGAAGACTACTATTTACATATAAAAGCTTATGTGTGTATTCTAAATTGTATTTTATATATTGAAATATGAGTTATTATAATCACACTTTGCTATTGATGTTTTCAGGTTTCAATGGTGAAAAGGATTCTAACAGTTTTTTGGGATGTGTATAAATATTAAGCCTCTCATGATCAACACATTTCCCAAATCAAATAAAAAATATAAATAAATATTTATACAAATTTAACTGTCTAAATATGGAATAGAGCATTAAAATAACAAAAATGAAAATAATGATAAATTTACCTTTTTGTTTCTTGATCTTTCCTTTGCTTGCTTCAAGCCTTCAATGTAAAAGTGGAGTTTCTTTGCAGGACATAGTATTTATAGGCATTTTCCCCCCAAAATGGGATTCAAAAAATCGACATGACTGAAAGTGAATAACACGTTGGGAATTGATACTTATTAATTAGCATTGAAAAATGAGGATGACTTTAGAATTAAAAATTAATATAATTTAATGTAAATAGCATTGGAATATGTGCGTAGCAATAAATTCTTTGTTGGACCCATCCAATCGGTCATAATGCAGAAGCCAAATAGTCTCGCCCAAAACATTGGAGGAGCCAAGTAGTCCTGCCCAAAGCGTTTTGCGTGGGCGGGAACTTATTTCCCAATTTTATTTACCAAAAATGTCTGGCTTTATTATAGTAGAGATTAATTTCACCAGAGTCCCATGTCTTTGATGACAATTAACTCTATTACAATACAGNTTCGGATTTCTGTCAATGTGACAGGCAAAATTAAATAAGAGGACAATAACCAACTTGATTGTTGAGCCACTGTTAAATAAATACAAGTTAGAAACAATTACCTATCCCGTGTTGCCTGTGATAATCAAACATCAAAGTCTCCGCCACTCTTTTCCCCTCGTCATAGCAGCTCCTGACTCCTGAAATCCGGTACAACAACTATCCCATCAACACCCGCATTCTAATCGAGTAGTGTCGAATAGGTAAGCTACCGAAACCCCAGTGAGGTCCGAGGTGAAATGGACTCAAAATTGGGAAGTTAGTTGCAACTTGCAAGTGGTTAATTAGTTAATTACCTACCTATTGGGTTAACGTTGCCCCAATAACTCTCCTCCTGAGGATGAACTAAGGGATCTCCATAAACCTCGGAAGTCGATGTTAGCAGAATCCTGCTTGTACGATGGAAATGGTCACAAGATCGAGGATTTCAAATGACAAGAAAACGCAAAGATCTAATAATTCTTACCTCGCGCCAACTCTCTTGGCAAGTCCCAACATATTTAATGTCCCGATTACATTTGTCTTAATTGTCTGCAGATTCATACAAAAATGAACAAAGAAAATGTTATCACTTATCAGCCATTGAAGCATACGAGTCTAACATACCACGAAGAACATTATTGTATCTTAATTACTGACCTTCACCGGGTTGTATTTGTAGAAAATCGGGGAAGCAGGACAAGCGAGATGATAAATTCGGTCAACTTCAACAAACAACTTCTCTGTGACATCTGGAAGAGGAGGTAAAATATATGATAAACTTGTCAGAAGATCGCGAAAAGTGCCAAAAACATCATAGAAATGGCCTTACCATGTCGAATAAGCTCGAATCTTGGATGGCCAATCCATTGCTTAAGGTTATCCTTTGATCCCGTGAAATAGTTATCCACAACAATCACCTAATGCAAAAACGTTTAATCATAAGTATAGCACTACACTGTAAACATACAACTCAAAGACACTGTGTAACCATTTACCTCATTCTTCTCGTTTTGCATTAGCTTGTCCACGAGATGAGAGCCAATGAACCCAGCACCACCGGTAACCAGAATTCTCATGTTCGCCTATCATTGCAGAACGAACAAATTTACAACAGCAAGAATAAATGAACAATAAGAGATGAAAGTATGAACTACTGTCAAGAAACAAAGAGCTACCCATGCTCCCAACTGTCTCAATTAAAAGTTTAAGCCGACAGTGAAACTACACTGCTCCATCTCAACTAAAAGCATAAGCTGATAGTTGGACCGCACATTTATGTTTAAAAGCATAAGCTGATAGTTGGACCGCACATTTATGTTTATATATTATTTATGCTCAAAACTCTCAATCTAAGGGTGAAAAACAGGCAAACTAGCACTCTAGCATCAGATTTCAAATCCATTAGACCGATACTTAAAACGTTGGGCAGAAATCGGTGAAGGCCAACCCTATGAAGGGTAAGTCCAACACCCTGCCTCTCGACAGGAAATAAAGTTGCACATTCGCTAACTTTTAGCGTAGCAGTAAGCGCTTGATCCTACCACAAAATTATCAGAAATTGAAGTTCAAAAGTACTATTTCACCTGGAAAAATTTCGCCTTTCTCAGCGGCGATGGCTCTGGTGGTGGCTTTCTTCCATTTGAAGCCATTCTTTCAGACTACAAACACCATACCAACAAACCAAATCACCATTAAGAATCACAAACCCAATTCAAAGCTCAGTATATATAAACCCCCCAAAAATACAAATTTTTTTTTTGAGTAGTCATTTTTAAAGTGCAAGCAAAGATCTCCCCAGAAAGAACAGCATACCAAAATATGAAACTTCAACAAATTAGGAAGAAAAAAAAAACATTAAATCACCTGATTCTATGCAAATTACAGTGAAAACTGAAAAGGGGTTTAGGGATAGGCAATGGCAAAGCTTGATACATGAGTGTGTATATATATATATTACTCACAAACATCCTAAGCACTCAAGTAGACATGAAACCATGTTTGGTGCGACACCAAACATTCTTGCCAACAGACACAGAAAAAGATAGAGAAACCAAACAAACAAACAAACAAAATTATATTAAAAAAAAAAAAAAGGGGTTCAAGAATATAATTAAATCTTCAGAAATACGTAAAGTGGGCGGACAGAGTGAGATTGTGATCAAAGATTGATAGAAGAATAAAGAGAAAGCAGACCCACATTCAAGTGCTTCATTTGAACCAAATCGCTCAAATATTTACTATTTTTTTTCAGTGGAAACAATTATTAATTGAAAATTAAACTTGTAATTACCACTTCAAATCCAAGAATTTGTCACACTGATGAGCAAAGAGTCTGCTCTGAAAGTGCTTGTAAACTCCCTTTATATAAATTGATAAGTTGATGTTGATGATTGATTATGACAAAAATAATATCATTTATTCAATTTAAATTTATTAACCTATGTAATATCTACAATATATATATATATATATATATATATATATATATATATATATATATATTTTAAAATATAGACTAGTATCAAATAAATAAAGGCGATTTCACCCACAAGTTATGGATGAGATTATGTAAATTTCATTTCTCTTAGTCAAAGATTTCGAGTTTGAGTTTTACCTCTTCACATAACATCCAGTATAACGACCATTTTAAACTCAATGAGGTCCATTTTCATTTCTCAATTTTTCATTTATCTATTTTTTTTTTTAATTTTCATTATCTATCTTTTTACTTTTTCATTTCTTCTAATTTTCTAATGTAATTTTACAAATTTAATTTTTAGATAAAAAAATTAATACATTAATACCAAATCTATAAAAATAACAAAAGTTAATAAAAACATATTACAAAATAGATTACAATTATTTCAATTATTTTAGTATATACTTTGTTTAAATAATGATGATGGTGGTGGTGTGACCTCAACGTGTATTTTTAATTTTTCAAATAGAGCTTACTGATTTTGAATTCTCTAAAATAATATAGAAATGAAAGAATGAAGATGAAAAATTAAGTTGGAGAATTATTTTAGTAAACAAAATTTTCAATTTTCATTTTCTCACTTCACCGATTTCATGTTTTTTGTTCTTTTAAATATTCAAAATTTCATTTTAGTAAACAATCTTTAGTTCTCAAGTTATAAGACATATAACTTTTGTCATAATTAATTTAAAATTATAATAATATCCCTAATAAGTTATCAAGGTAGCATATTTAATCATTATTTTGACAGATGGCATTATTTTGGATGAAAAAGTCTACACATATTTATTGAAAAATGGGTTGTAATCAATGAAAAATTAATAATTTGTAATACAATAAATATTTCCTTCAATTATTAACGATTATAAATTTGTCAAGCACCTTGTGCTTAGATGGCATGCCTCAGTGGAGACGATATCGACTTATAAATCTCATAGAAATACCCTAAATCTATAAAGTTTATATATTAATGTTTTTTAATTTTTCATTCAAGATGATTACATCAATTAGAATAAGCATGAAATAGTAAATATATTGTATTATTACTTGATAACTATAATGTTACAAGTTCGACTCCCAACGAAAGCAGTCTATTTATTTTCATTAGTTAAACAAACTATTTATTTTTTCTTAATTATTTAATATTTTTTTATTTTTAAATTTTAATTTTTGTGCTTAATAGTCTTTTTTTTTTTTTTAAGGATGCTTAATAGTCCTTTAACTTTGATGTAATTTTTAATATATAAAATTTATATATTAATACTATTTTTTTTTGAAAGCTACTAATACTAAACTTAATATTATAAAAATTAAATTAAAAATAAATTTCAGTTAAATTTTGTTACACATAAAATGGATAATAACTTTAATAAGTACGAAATTTCCACAAAATTATAGCGATACAAGTTTGTTTCCATATATACCTAAGTCAATAATTTACTGTACAAACGCCGATCTTTCAGCAGGAAGGACGCTGAAGTTACGACTCCGCTCTTTCTCGGACGTTCGATCGATCAACAAATAACGGTACTGATTGTCTGATTCAATCCTTTGCGCGTGTTACTGATGTTTTTCTGTACGTAGATCTTGTCCGAATGTCCGTTTGTAGTTTTTTTTTTCGACTTTTTGTTTGTTCGCTTATTTTTTATACTGAATTTAGATCATAGATCTGGAAGCCCAATTGGCTAGCTCCGATTTTGTTGTCGTTTTCACTGTCATCGTGGCAGGATGAATCTCAGTGGTTTTCTGGAGACTTCGAATCTGAAAATCGTGAATCTCACCTTAATAATTTCTGTTTTTAATCGCTTGAAAGATTGGTCCAGAGATAATGCGGTTTAACTTTGAAAGAGTTGTGTTTGAACTTAAGAATGTAGATTGTAAATTTCATACCATGTGGATTTGGTGGTAAAAGCTTTCAACTTTGGAAGAGTTATGCTTAAATCTTAGAATAGTCAGATTGCAAATTTTTTGCCATATGGTTTTAGTAAGACAGCTTGTTCCATAGCTACAATTGAATAACACAAATTTTCATTTGGAAATTAAACTCTTGACTCTTGAGCTTCTAAGATAGTGAACATAGAGTGACGAGGGAAACCTGTAGCCACTATCCAAAAGGTAAACTTAGCCTTGTGATCCTATTTGACAAAATATCAGGTAAATTGTCCATAGTTGACCAGTTCAAACTAAGAAGGTCAATAAGTTGCTCTGAGAGAGGTTGTCCATAGTTGACCAGCTTAAACTAAGAAAGTCAATAAGCTACTCTTACTGAGAGTTGAACTTGGAATTTTGTGGTTATCAAGCCAACAATCTGACCAACTTANGCAATATTATACCAAGTTATATATGGTCTTTAATTGTTTATTAGATGCACGAAAACAGTATGTTGCAATGTGGGAAAATGCAAGGTATGAATCATGAAGAATACGTGCAAATATTGACCCAATAATTGAGAGACTAAAAACTGGTCATAATGACATTAATGAATTCAATCATAATCAATATAAATTATGATGTAACATTATAGAACACTACAAAATTTGAAGAAGTTCTTCTATTTGGTACTAAATAAGGGTTTATAATTTTCATGTGGCACCCGGTGTACACTCTCATGTGAAAGGGAGTGGGTTCAAGCCTCAGTGGAGGCATTTGTTGACTCTTTGTGCTTCAGTAGGTTGAGAAAGTAGCTATGAACAGATACTACATTGTAACAGAGTCAGTAGAACTCAAAAAAATAAAAATAAAGGTTTATAATTTTTATTAAAAGAAAAAAGAAAAAAAAAGACAATTCAAGAATTTGATTAATGAAAACCCGTATTCAGTCACTACTCGAAGATAAATTAACTTATTACTGACCCGCTCAAATCAAGAAGATCAATAAATTGAGAGTCAAACTTAAAATCTTGTAGTTACCAAATCTATAGTGCTTAAATTACCACACAATCCAAGATTTCTCATGTAGAATCTCATACATAGGGCACTAGACCATTTAAGTATAGTATAGCTATTTGAACAATACAAAAGCTAAACAGGAGAATATCCATATCCAGCAGGAGACTTAACAAAGCAAAAGGCAACTATATTCCCACTCTAACAATTTGCACAAAATGGCAACATTTATGCCACAATATCAGCATCATCCTAGACCACTTGGTTAAAAAGCACAAAAGCATCCTAGAAGAATATGAGGTACACAATCACAAAGTTGATCATCATCAAGTCAAACCAAGTTCCAAAAAATTTTGATTTTTTAAAGGCAGTTCACCTTTAAAATGTATGTTTTAACAAAATGTTGAAGAAAACCAAAAAAAGAAAAAAAAAAAAGGCGAGTATGACCCTGACAGCAATTCTACATCGGGTATCGATCAACAGCAAAAAAGAAATAGAAGACAGTCGGTTGCTGAGCCAGCCATCCATCAGTTCTTGGCAAACACGACCTTTTGGAGCCTACATCATCTCTTGTGACCGCCTTACGCATCGGCTCACCTTTTTCCTGAATACTTCCCTGTTTTCTCTCCATTCTTTCTGCAAACATGCAACAATAGTTAAAGGTTGTTTAATCAAAATATTTTTGCAGTTGGAATCATGGTCCTTTTATCTACTTAAATTATGATTAGATTGCAATACGTTATATGATTACAACGGGTTCTATACAGTTTTTCTGCAATATATATATTATGATATGAGCTATTAATCAGGTGATAGGGAAATCCAAGATCGACCAATGTTGATGATTCAGTATTTGGATCAGATTTGAAGGCAATGAAATACATAAAATAAAAAATTGCACCAACACATGCAAATAAAATGATTAAAAAATTCTCCTCACAAAGAAAATAAGATAATAGAAAGCCAGGGTCAATACAAAAAAAAACAAGAAAACGCATTAACACTTACAGCAGCTTCCACATTAGCAGGGGACTCATCATTAGGGCCTGAAAGCATGGATATGATACTTAAAACTATACTCTCCACCTGCAATTACAATCCTCTTGGTCAAGTTGGACTAAACAAAAAATAAAAATAAAAAATTTACTTGCAACACACAATAATGCAAATTATCACGACAGTGCTAGTAAAGAGGAGAACTATGAGAAGACAATCTTATAATAACAGCTAATAGTGAAAACAAATAGTGTAGTCCATCTTATAATAACAGCTATGAGAAGAAAATTTACTGAACTATGTGTTCAGTAAATTCTTTCTCCAAAGGAATGAACAGAAACCATGTTGTCCATACAAATTTGGAAAACATGACTGAACAATACCTTCAACCAGTTGATGCATTCGAGGGCCGTGGATATTCCCGCAGGAACACATCAGCACAAGAGAAGCCATGAACCAAGGAATGTTGTTTTGATAGAAGCCTTATTTTATTACAATTGGATTCGATAGTTTAGTTTAATCAAAATTGTTAGATATGGAGTAGTTATGTAGCTTATTCTCAGAAAATTTGGAAAAATGGGAAACTGGAAAGTTCAGAAAATGAAAATTGGAAAACGAAAAACAAATAGTCCATAGTAAACAGCCCCAGGATCTTTACACACCACAAGGGAAAGAAAATATAGTGAGAGAACAACTAATAGAAATTATACAAAATACAAGAGCATTGAGTTTTTAAGAGGTGTTAGCATTTTATAATAACCCCATATAATGAAATGTAAACTGAAATAAAGTTTTTAAGAGTTGTACACTTTTGTCCTCTATCATGACTTCTTAAAAATGTTAGCAGACATATATGCGATTGTCCTAGCCATCAAAATATAAGCAGTTTGGATCAAATTTTGAAAAAGCATGTTGGTGATATTTACTGCTATTTGTAGGTCTCATGATAGAAATTACTCACACTATTAATTTAAAGCACTACACGAAAATGAATGAAAGCAGCATTGACTAGTCATTTACATTCCTTGTGATATGTTCACAGGTAAAATAAATCAATTGAACAAAGCAATGAATTAGAGATGAACAAGGTTAAAATGGAAAAGGAGCATTTGATGCCCAAATTAAAAACGTTATTTTCATCTAAGGTCATACCGTATGGACAGGTGACCAACGCTCACTAGCAAGCTCATAACCATTTGGATCATCACCAGGGGGATGAAGAATTGAAATGCAAACCTTGCCGTCGGTGTATACTGTATATCAATGAAAAAGAATGCATTGACAATAATGATAATGTAACCATTACAATCATAAATTGAAGTGTAGTTTACAGACCATTAGGATGCCAGATCTCTGAGGTAAATCTCATAGCAGGAGGACTGTTTGGGTAATTTTGAGGAAAACTCATTATAGCATTGAAAAAGCCCCCTTCGCTGCATCCATAATTTCAATATACTTAGAGTTAGGCATTCCTCATAACTAAGCACAATTTTTTACTAGTAAACAATGAAGAGAATGAACTATGGATACTCTCATATTCATTCTTGGTNTTATTGAAAAGTATATAATTTTTTATAGGCTAAAGTGTCATCCAGCACCATGAACCATTCCCGATTATTCATGCCGCACTCTAATCTTTCAAAACCTATATTTAGATCCATAAACCATTATTTTTTGTTCGACTAGAACTTTTTATAGGTTTACTGCAGGTTAACGGTAATCTCAGGCTGACATGGAATTTTTTATTATTTTATTTTATTTTTTGGTATTTTTCTTTTTTTTTTTCGCCTTCCATTTGCTGCTTCAGCTTCCAATAATTCTAAAGTATCTCTAATGGTGACGGTGAAGAGGAAGAGACCGATGCCGATTCGCCAGAGCACAGTGATGCCGGAGGGGAGGCCAGTTTGGCGTTGATCTGTTGATTAGAAAGCTCTAATCAAACTCCATTAATGGCTTCCTAAACAGAGTGGGTTTTGTTCACTTTCTGGTTCACGCTGCAAAAGTCGTCGTGGATTCCTCCATGGATTCCGTCGCTGCAGAAGTTGGAGCTCCAGCTGCAACTACCGGGTGCTGCTGTCCTTCACCACGCCTTCGCCTCACCACCTCACCGGTCGTTGCAGAAGCCGGAGCTTCACTCCTCTCGGCCGCCACCACCGCCATGTTGTACTTCATCCCGCTTCAGGCAGTTGTCTCGTACTTGCTCCTGTCTGTCTTGTGCATGTGAGCAATCTCTGGCACCATAGGATCATCAGGGTTCGAGTCCGTTAGCAGAGAGCAAATAGACATAAGCACCTTGGAGATCGTAAGTGCTGGACTCCACTGTTCCTTCAAAATGTCAAGACAAATACTCCCATTACTGTTGATATTTGGATGAAAAACCTTTGTCCTAAAAGCAACCTTAGTCCTTAGGTGGCTTGAATGGATAATCAGGTGGGAAATCAATGGTAACAAGAAATACTCCGCCTGCATATAAGGACTGTCAGGGGGACCCATTATTGTTGCTTGCCAGTGAAACATATCTTCAGCAACTGGGCCGGCACTGCAAGAGGTAGGAGGATCTTTCTACAGATCCTTGAGCTCTTTCAGAATCCGCTTCAATGCCATGTCGAACCAAAACCCTAAGAGTCCGAGACATCCTCTTAGCTCGAAATGAGAGATTCAGAGAAAGCGCGAAGGGAAGAAACTTTTTTTTTTTTGTTTTTTTTTTTAATTAATACACCTTACATGGACTCCATCTCATATATTTTATTTTTAAAAAAGCTTACATAGACTCCAAATAAGCAAGAAACCGGCGCCACATCATCGGTAACCTGGAAAACCTATAAAAAGTTCTAGTCGAAGAAAAAATAATGGTTTATGGATCTAAATATACATTTTGAAAAATTAGGGTGCGGCATGAATAATCGGGAATGGTTCATGGTGCCGAATGACACTTTAGCCTTTTTTATATTATCAAATATTTATCAATAATTAGTCAAACTTATTAATTTAATCAACTAACAATTATTTATCGAACACCCTTATGAATAGAGGGTTTTGATCAGTGTTTTGAAAAAAGGTAAGATTCTTGCCAATATGCCCTTAATGTTCAGATAAATCTTTTTTTTTTTTTTTTAAATTTAAATGAGATGAATGGAGTATAAAACTGTAATCCATGTGACAGGTTCGTGTACGAATTGTATACAACTAACCTAAACCTACCAAATGTACTTTAAAAAAATGTGGACAAAAAACTACTCCAATAAATAATGAAAATTTACATTTTTTATTTTTCAATTATACTTGTGGTATAGATTTAATACTTGATACTTGAATTATATGCGTGACCATCTTTAACTCCTAAGTTATGTATGAACCTGCAATTTTAGTCTTTTGAGAACTATTTTTGCTACCAAAATGTTAAATAAAGTGACAGATTTGGTTCTACAGAGACTAAACTCTCCACTTTGTGCATAACTTAAGAGGCTAAAGATGATCATATATATAACTCATTGACTAAGTAGTACTACGGGTACAATTGGAGGATAAAAAATGCAATTCTCCCAAATAAATAACTAAAGTGGGCTTGAGCCTTATGAATTAATGGGCAAATCCAACCCGGCACACGAAACACATGCAAATTCGCGGTAAGTTATCGTTGACGCGTGTGGCGCACGCTGCTCTCAACTGAACTAACCAACCCCTCCCCCCCTCCGGTCCTCCTCCACCCTCTCTGTTATCTTCCACGTTAAGCATTCAATCCGAGAAGAGTTTAGGGCTCGTTTCCACACTGATCCGCCCAAAACAGTTCGTTTTCTCCGCCGCAGATCTCCGCCGCGTGGTTTCTGATGGACGAGTCTTTCAACCTCCCTACCAGCCACTTGCTCGGCTCAGTTCCGGTACACACTCTTCACTCCCGCGCATAATTGTAAACACAAACGCCGTCATCTTTTATGTGCCTCCGTTTTCCATTTAATTTGTTTGATTTTCCAGAAATTACATTCCGATTTAGTTGTCGATAGATTTATTTTGTCAGTGAATTTCTGTTTCTCCAATGATTCTGTGGAGCATTGGAGATGTTTTGGTGTATCAGTTTGTAATGAATATTCAGGCGCAAGTGTTTGTTCACGGTCAGTTATCAGATTACTGGGAGTAGGATATCAGGAATTTGTATTTTGTTTTATATTTTTGGGAAGGGAAGCAAATGATTGTAAATTTTGTATCTCTGCACTTTTTAGCTTACAAATTTGGTTCTGATCGTATAATTTTGCAAGCGATGGAGTAAAATTTAGTGAAATAGTACCTTGAAAATTCTAGAGAAGCGAGTACTTTAGTTATGCTTGGGGTGCTTCACCAATGCCTGCAGGAATTCTTCTATTTCCTCAGTTGGATAAATACAATTATGTTTTATAACCTGGCCAAAGAGCACTCAATATTGATTGAATATAAACTCCAAAATCACATTGGTTCACCCATTTTCCAATCTCACACCCTATATCAAAGATGAACACAAAACAATCTCAATTTTCCAATCTTCCTATGTTTCTATATGAATGCTCTGGAACACTGTTAGTTTCATAATTTGACACTCAACTTTCAAATGGTGAAAATATTGTGTTGTCTTGTCTTTTCTCAATCACCACTGGGANAATTCTTTTATTTTCTCATTTGGATAAATACAATTATATTTTATAACCTGGCCAAAGAGCACTCAATATTGATTGAATATAAACTCCAAAATCACATTGGTTCACCCATTTTCCAATCTCACGCCCTATATCAAAGATGAACACAAAACAATCTCAATTTTCCAATCTTCCTATGTTTCTGATATGAATGCTCTGGAACACTGTTAGTTTCATAATTTGACACTCAACTTTCAAATGGTGAAAATATTGTGTCGTCTGGTCTTTTCTCAATCACCACTGGGAGGGAGAGAGAGAGCAGAGTAGAGCAACCAAGGGAGAATTAGAACAAAGAACCCTGGGATAGGGTGGAGGTTTATGGCAAAAAGTGCCCCAATGTTAGAACCGATTGGCCATGCATAAGTGATAAGAGCACATTTTTTGGTTCATAAGACTTTTTCTCATTTCCTTACATTTTATAAAGAAACTTGATTTACTGATTTCTACAATATAGGTTTTGCTTACTCTTCTTCTTCTTCTTTGTGTTTTTTTTCCCCAAACATGATTAAATTATTTTCTTGAGAATCACTTTAATTTTCTGCAGTGTTGTATTTTCTAAACACAGCTCAAGCTTAATAGTGCATTGGTTGAAAATTCTCACGCAGTCTTTCTTTGCCGTAGACATCAAGAGAGTGTTTGCTGAATTGGCAGAAATGGATGTAGCATTTTCTTACAGTTTGTAATTAAAAAGGAAAATTTTGTGTCGGGGAATGGTTTTATCTCAAACTGAAGTGAATTTCAATTTAGGGTCCCTTTGGAAAGCAGGAAAATAACTTCCGGAAAATGTTTTCTGGAAAATGAGTCATTTTCCGAAAAGCATTTTCCTTTCCAGTGTTTGGTTGCGTTATGGAAAACTGTCTTAGTGTGTTTGGTTCATTTTGGCCGAGAACATGCGAAACGACCATTTTGGCCATTCTGGAAAATGACTTACAGAAAAAAAAATACCGTAAGTCATTTTCCGGAAAAATGAACTGATTTTCCTTGGTCAACGGAAAACATTTTCCGTTGACCGCATTTTCTAGACGTTGCCAAACACCGAAAACTTGGAAAACATTTTT
>CM008342.1:45609444-45619697 GCA_002525835.2 Ipomoea batatas | reverse complement strand
GGCATATTTTGAGGAAGCTAAGGTGGTTTTGTGGTACTGTTGTGTAGTGTCGCTGTCTTCATGAGAATTAGAACAACTTCAAGGAAAGCGACGTCTGGGAGGAAAATGGATCTATGCAAATCTGGCATTATTATGAAGAAACAAAAATGGTTTTGGGGAGGGTGTGGGGAAGGGGAGGGTTTGGGGGCTGTTTTGTAGAGAGTTGAATCTCTACAAGAGTGTAGACATCCACGAGAATGAAGTTATACAATTGAACCAGAGATGGGTGTATTTATACACGCAGGGTTATAACTTATAAAGCTTTTATCATCTCTTCCCCCACCTGTAACCCTTTCATCTTGGCAACTGTGTGGATAAAAGTTTATGTACCAAATTTTTTTTGTCAAATTTTTATATATAATAATAAAACTCTACTTTGCCTAGACCTTGTGGTCTGATAGCATCCGATTGCACACCCATATTGAAAGGGGTGGGTTCAAGTCGAGACCGTTTTGACTCTTTGTGCTTCAATAGATTGAGAAAGTAGTTATGGACAAATACTGCATTGTAACAGAGTTAGTAATACTCAAAAAAAAAATAAAGCTCTACTTATTTGTTTTTTTTTTAATTATCCTTTTTTTTTTTACTTCACTCAACTATATTTGAAGAGTCCAATCCTAATCCTATATTAAAATGGTGGTGCTCATTTTTGTATTGTGTCATTAAAAGAAAGTCTAGACACCACCAAAAAAAAAATTAAAAGAAAGTCTAACAACTCGTTTGGTTCACTGAAAAAATATTTGAAGGAAATGAAATTCAAATTCCATGAAAAACAAATTACCAGCAAAATAGATTTCATTATTTGGTTGGTGGAAAAGAAATTACTGAGAATATGAATTCCATTGTTTGGTTGGTAAGTAATAATGAGTATAATGACATATATATCTCTACACAATAATAATAATATAATATAATAATAATAATAAGAAGAGTAATTAATAAAGTATGGTGAGGGTAAAACTGTGATAGTAGTTTTCCTTACAAAAAGTTTTTCATGGAAAACAAAATACCTAAGATTTGCTAGGAAAATATTTTCCTTATTGTTAAGGAAAATTCCATGGAAATTGTTTTTCATCCAACCAAACAATTTAAAACACCATTTTCCCTCACTTTAAGGAAATCCAACAAAACATCCCCTAAGTGTGGTTTTTGATTCACGGAACCGCTATCGTGGAGCAACCTCATTATGTGTTATAAAGAGAATTCACGTCACATAAAACGAATTTAGTGAAAAAATTATGATTTCTATCGGATGGAATTATAAAATCTAGGGGAAGCTTTACCAAGGAACCATTTCCAAATTGCATAATCACATAAATTAGATTATACAACCTACATTCGGCTGCCCACTTGTTAGCTCGGGAAGCTGTTTTCATAGCTGATTGCATTGTTTGGGTTACTACGCCCCCCTTATGTTTGTATGACATTATCTCTTCGGAGGCTATCTAATTATATTTGACCGTTTATCTTCAAAAAAAAGATTATACAACCTACAATAATGCAAATGCCAATGCTATATTTGTCCCACATTGAAGAGTTTTGGGTTCAATATTTATTTCAAGTAGTAAGAGTCAATTCCATGCCATTTACAACAAATCCGAATCAGTTTCATAATTTTTTTTTAGTCTGCTTGTGAGACCAAAAGGCCTTGCGGCTACTCACGCAATTTTTAATTTGGCCAAGACTCAGTTTCATAATGATTATATATTTATATGTGAATTAGTCTCACAATGACCTTCACATATAACAGCTATCAATTAATTTACCAAACACTATACCTTATAACTCAATTATTAATACCTCTTTTTTTTTTTTTAATATTGTTGACTCTGTTACAACTTACAATGTAGTATCTATTCATCTGTTCATACATATTTCTCTCAAATTTTTCTCAATCTACTAAAACACTGAGGAGGGCCACAACTATGCCGCTTGACCACAAGATCTTTGGCTAATACTACTTTCTTCCGTGCGAATATGATAATATTTACATTTATTTTGTAAACTTGGATTAAGTTTAGAAGAAAAACATTCTTGAACGACATGCTCCTCATAAATGGGAATGAAACAAAAGATTATAGGCATTTGTATTTTTTACATGTAAGAACAGTTATAAATTGAAAGTAATATTATGAATAATATTATTGACTAGAAAGTAATTCAAAAGGAAATTAAACCGTTACCATATTTATTCTGATGTTGAATGAGCATTTACCATAATAATATTAAGAATTGATTATGATATTATATACGTAATTAATACCTTTTTATCATGCAATTTAAGTTAGGATTTAAAATACATCTCTCTTCTTCTTTTTTTTTTGAAAAGAAAATACTTACTCTTTTATTTATTTTTGCTTTTAAAATACTAGTATATACATATAGAAATAAATATTATTAATTCAAAAATAGTTGAATCAAATATTTTTGTTTTTGTAGGGTTAAAAAAAATAAAATTCTCGATGGTTTTTTTTTTTAGCAAATACCAATTTTGGTCCCACGACTATTAGCAAAATGACAATTTTGGTCCATATGTTTAATTCTTACCAATTTTGGTCCCACGACTATTGTTTTAGTACCAATTTTGGTCTCACGACTACTGTTTTAGTGCCAAAATTCATCACGTCGATCACCCATCCGTTTAAAACATGTCAAAATCTAAAATTTTTAACGATACTTTTGTCCTTTTTCAACTCGATATCTCAATTTGAGCATGAATAAAGAGATTTAAGCCATAAGATCGATCAAAATTCATAGTTCTCCTCCTCAAATTAAGGTAAAATGAGGAGGAAAACGGCGAATTTTGATCGATCCTAAAACTTAAATCCATTTATTCATGTTCAAATTGGGATATTAAGATGAAAATGACGAAAATACCCTTAACAATTTTAGATTTTTTTCACGTTTTAAACGGACGGGTGACCGGAGCGATAAATTTTGGCACTAAATAAGTAGTCGTGGATGAAAATTGGTACTAAAACAATAGTCGTGGGACCAAAATTGGTAGGAATTAAACATGTGGACCAAAATTGTCATTTTGCTAATAGTCGTGGGACCAAAATTGGTATTTGCTCGTTTTTTTTTCTCCTGGGGGTGGGAGGGGGGTGTTAAATTTTTATCCAAATGTTACAGTAATAAAATAATTAATAAATTAATGTTACATTTTTCTTTTAAAATTTACATCGTTATGTGTCATTTGATTTATTTTATATTTGATTAATAAATAAATTTTTTATTTTAAATTCATGAAATCATACAAACAACCACAATTGTTGAATTCAAATATGAAATCTTTTATCAAATAGGCTATCAGTCAACGTACAACAAAATAAAGTGGACAAACAAAAAATTGTAGGGTGGCCACCAATTGAAAGGCGTTTGGTTGGGTGTAATTCGAATTCCTTTAAGTGAAAACTTCTCAATTGGAAAAATTGTAATCCTTTCAAACTATTAAATTACCATTAATGAGTTTCCCCTAATGAATTGGGATTCAACAACATATTGAAAAGGGGAAAAGAAGAAATTTACGCATTTATCGTTGAATATTATTATTAGACAATGGGCATTTTAATTTTTATGTTATTTCTACCATTTTCATTCACAATATTTCTATTCATTTAGGCTATGTTTGACAAACCTAGCTGAAAAGGTAGCTGAAAACTGAAAAGCTATAAGCTCGAAGCTGAAATTTGAAGAGCTGTTAAGCTAGTTGTTATGCTTAAAAGTGTTTGATAAATTAACTTTTTGATAAGATGATAAATGTCAAAATACTAACAAGGACATCTTCATACAATTTAAATAATTTTAAATTTAAATAGGTTTGTTTATATATTAAAATATAAATAATGAAATCAATATATTTAAATAAAATATAAAGTAAGAACATATATTTGAAAATATATAAAATAAAAAAAAATGTTTATAATTCATAAGATTAGTTCATACAAAAATTAATGTTCAAACACAAATGTCAAACTGAAATTACTACCAAACATAATGAAAAGAAAATGTCAAAAGGGTTTTAATTGAGGGGGTAAATGATGTCATTTCTTTAAAATAATAAGGATAATGATGAAAAAAGTTAAAAAACTACTAGCTTATTTTTGAAAAGCTATTCCAAAGTAGCGTTTCAAAATAAGCTCTTATTTTATGCTACTAGCTTATTTTGAGGACATTACCAAACATAACTTATAGCTTATTAGTAACTTAAAGTAAGTTATAAGCTCCTAAATAAGCTCGGTCAAACATAACTTTATACTTTATTTTAACATTATTTTTTCTCACATAATTACAAATTTTTTCTTCCTAATTTCCTTCTCCCAATCTTAGCGAGTGCATGAGTTAACTGTGTGCATGGAATTTTTTTATCCTTAAAAATCTTGAAAAACTCTTTAATTTAATTTGTGGGATGGGGATGGAGTTCTTCCAATTTGTACATTTCTTCAAGTATGCAATATGTTTTTGGTTATTTTTATTAATTAATGATCACTTCTTTTTAAAACCAAATACTAGCGGATATTATTACTAACTAGAAACTAAGAGCACAGTAAAGTTTGGTGGGAATTGTTCCAAGTCTTGGGGCCAATTGAGTGCTCGCATGGTTAGCTAAAACGTGGGCAACCGATTTCACTGATCTTCTAATGCGACGAAAACTAATGGTATCGAAGCTCGCTACTAATCTAAAGCAATACTCTAGAATGTGTCCAAGGTACGACATATCCTTCCTTATTCAGGTGAATTTGTTGATGGTATTTGCGCAATTAGATTTAAGTCGAACATTGGTTATCTCTTTGTTCCTTCAACTAAAAAAGGTTTCTTTGTTGTATCTCCCCTTCAGTGTGGTGGTGGTCGCAATAAGGATATATGGATTCAAAGCCTTTATCGATAGTTTACTTAGTTTTCAGGTAAAATATTGTACTATATGAAACTGCAAAATTAAATTTTGGCTATGACAGTGTGTGATTTCACACTTTTACTCTCACGTTAAGGTGACTTATTGTAAACACTAAACACTTATTTCCACTCAAACGTCACTGAATCACTGTAATTTGTAAACACTTAGCACCCAGAATTGGTGTCAGGGCAGGTTGAGCGACTACCCATGGTCCATGCTGAAATTTGTCTTACAACTTACAACTAAACTTACCAACTATTGAGAAAAACAGTTTGAAAAATTCAGGTGCTTTTTTTTTTTTTTATACACAATTTTTTAAAAATTTATATTATATAATACTACTGGAAAAACATTTATCTTGAAGTTAAAAAAGTAAGAAAAAAACAAGTTAAACAATTAATAAAAGAGTTAATACCACAAATGGTCCTCTAACTATTGGGCTAGTACTCCTTTTAGTCCTCGACTTTCAATTCGACCACAAATGGTCCCCTGACTTTCATTTTTGATCACAAATAGTCCTCCATTAAATTTTTGTTAAATCTAGGGGTATTATCGTCAAATAGATATATATAATTGTCATAAAATAAAAATGTTTACAATTTTCACTAACAAACATAATTGAAACAATTAACAAATATAAATACTCCTAAATAAAAATACAATACACATTATTCTCGTAATTATGCGTACAAAATGAAAATTTAATATTAGAGCTATCTGTTTTTAATTTAACCAATAGATTAAAATGGAAGAATTTTTTTTTAAAAACCTTGTTTCCATAATTTTCATGGTTGTTCATAATGGCTGATTAATAGTTTTCACTCTTCATTAATCGATCAAACATTTTGTTTGGGACATAACTGAAGGTCGCCACCGTTGAATTAATATAATTAATCAAGTACAATTTGCGAACATTAATCATGGAATTTTATTTAATTTGTTCATTTATGTGATATGTCACGTTCATTTTGTTATTATATTTATTAACTTAATGTTTTAAATTAATTGTGGTGTCATATAATTCTCAAAAAGAAGTAATCATAATAATATTAATCAATTTGACGATATTACCCCTAGATTTAACACATATTTAACAGAAATTTTAACGGAATACTAGTTGTGGTCAAAAATAAAAGTCAGATGACCATTTGTGGTCGAATTGAAAGTCGAGGACTAAAAGGAGTACTAGGCCAATAGTCAGAGGACCATTTGTGGTATTAACTCTTAATAAAATCACAACTAATTGCTTTGATCTGCTCTGATCATAGCTCTGATATGCTGAGGAATTTATGATAATGGTTCTAATATAAAAGAAAAAACAAGAGAAAATAACATTTTTGGTCTATGAATTTTAAAATTAACAATTTAGTAACCTAACTATTCAATTTTTAACAAATTTGGTCCACAAGGCCAATTTGCCGGCCAATTGTTGCTGGAAACTTGTAACCCATTTTAATTTGTTTAATAAGGGGGGCAAATCGGTCATTTCAAGTAAAAAACATATCTCATCGGCTCTCAACGCCGCCTTATTCTTTAACTCCTCCCGCGTCGTTGTGTCCTCCGACTCCTGACTCGTTGGGCATTGTGTTTTGGAGAGGTAGCGCTCGATGACAGAGTGGGCGCTGGGGTGGCCGAAGGTGAAGACGTGCTTGCCGCCATAGGATTCCATGATGGCGACGACATGCATGTTACACAGGATGCAGAGCTCGCTGGCCTTGTTGAACAGGCCGATGCGGCGCTTCGAGAACGCCACTTGCCTGTGGCTATCTTCTTGATCTCGATCTCCCGGAAGCCTTGAGTTTGCTTCTTCTCGCCGGCCTTGAGCTAAACCTTCTTTTGATTTTGATTTTGATTTTTTTAACCTATAATTACCGATTTGCCCACCTTATTAAACAAATTAAAATAAATTACAACTTTCCGGCAATAATTGGCCGGGTAGACCACATTTGTTAAAAATTGCATAGTTAGGGTACTAAATTATGAGTTTTTAAAGTAAAACGTCACTGAATCATTGTAATTTAAATTATCTTTTTAATTACCCAGAATTGGTGTCAGGGCTAGTACTGAGTTGAGCGACTGTCCAAGATCCATGTTGAAAGTGGCTCATATATATAGTGTTATAATTTGTGTTACAAACTTATATTACAAGTTACAACTAAAATTACTGACTATTGAGAAAAAATTCAGGTGTTTTTTTTTCATTTTATACACAATTTTTAAAATTTTGTTTTATATAATATTACCTGAAAAACATTTATCTTGAAGTTAAAAAAGTAAGAAAAAAACAAGTTAAATAATTAATAGAATCATAACTAATTGTTCTGATATGCTCTGATCTGTTATAAAAAATTAATGATATGATAATAGCTCTAATATGATAGAAAAATAATAAGAAGGTAAAAAATAATTACTTGAAATAATTTTTTTTTTAATTTCACCCTGACCTATAAAATATTTGGACCAAATTGATGTGGTGAGATTTTCTTTATGTGACCATTGCTCTTTTAGACTAGGCTTGCATGCATGACTCCCTATTCTCATTCTACAGCTATAAATTACAGTAGTTGAATTGGAATCTGCTATCTTTACAGGTGAGAAGACCTGCTGCTGTTACTGTATATATAAATTTAAAACAACACTGTAAAAGTCTGATGGAGGTGATGGGTCATCACCATGAAATGACTTGAAAACCCTAAATCCTGCAAATAGATTACAAGCAAAGTGCTACACTATAGCTACTTGTCCTATATGTATATAGACCCAACATTATTACTGGGTAGGAAATACTATTATTTACATTCTCATTTTATAGAGTTATATTATATGCATTTCAATTTTTTACTCCTTCACTTTTACTCTATGACAATGAATGATTGATTATCTTTCTGGGTCTCAAGAAAAATGTCAACATCAATATTTTGTAAGAGAGAATAGAATTTGGGAGTACAACAAGTAATATTTTTACATTTTTTATTCTCACACACAAAATTTTGATATAAACACTTGTATTGGGATCCACTCATCCACCTGGAAAAAAAAAAGTAATTTATTTGTGTCCGTCATATTAGGAACTAAGATTTGAGAGCCTATGTAGTAAAGCTCTAATACTCCGTATATTCTACAGTCAATAGTGAACAGTGTATATCAGTAAACTTTATGAAAATTACTTAGTGTACTCTCACTTTATATTTCCTAACTTTTACTCTCCAACACAAAATCTTGACGTAGACACTTGTAACAAGACTTACATAAAAGAAAACTTATCAAAATCTGCCATATATCAAAAAGTAAAAATTGAAGGAGTAAAATTTAAGAGTAGATATAGTATAACTCAAACTTTATCTACCAAAAAAACTCTCCAATATGGCAATATACTCAAATCCTTAATAAGACTTTATGTATATATGCATGTGCCTTGTGCTGCAACTCCACTTAATTCCTGCCTGCAAGTACAAACACTAACCAGTAGTCACCTTTTGTATAACAATTCCTATCCGTAAATGTGATGGTATCCATCCCAAACTTTTTTAAATCAAACCTAACATTCTGTTTGCAAATTAATGACCTCTCGGACTATATCCGACGGCACCAGTCAAATACTTATACTGTTGTAACTTATTTTTACCAGATACAATCTATTGATCTTTTTAGTTAAAAATATTTATTTTATTATAGATTTATGGTGACTAAAATCACAATGTAAAATTTATCTGATACATAGCTTCATATCATGGATGTGAGTTTCTCGGCTCAAAATAATCCCATGAAACGCAGCCGGTTCAAATGTGGACATTATCGCTAGATGTCCACTACAGAACCGCAAGTGGGACGGCGAATGGCGATGGAGGCCGGCAGACCATGTGACCAATGTCTTGTTACTGTCCCAGAAAAAAAAACATTAAGAAAAACGCGACGGAAAGCTTTCGTCTTAGCTTGCCGATTAATGTAAACTTTAATCCAAGAAAACATACATAGGAAAGCCAAAGAAAAGCCCTGGCATATATCATAGGCGGTTCCATGTCGATCTGTCTGCAAAAGGGCATGCCAGCCCCCAGCATTTTATATGCTTGTTCAAAGGAAGGTTCAGTCCTGTGTTGGGGCATTTCTTAAAGGTAAAAAAGGGATGAGTCATGCATGACACAATATTAATAATCTTATCATACAAATCATCCTGCTTTATTTGACATGTGTTCATTGATTATGTATATATTATTCCATATATAAAGGTTTAGAACATTTAGGTTGTTTTTGGTTCCCATAAGGAAATCGGAATCGGAAACAAATACTTAGTAACGGTACGTAATAGATTTTCATAAAAGTATTTTGCATATTTGGTAGTATAGTGAAATTGAAATGATTATCAATATGATTTTTTGTTATGTATATGACCCTATAATAATTATAATAAAAATTTAAAAAACACAAAAATAAAAAATAAAGACAATTGATTCTAATACAATAACATCTAAAGTAGCAATATAAACAAAATAAAATAAAATCTAAAAGCATTAATCTAAACTTAAAAATCAGATTTCTTATCAGATGAAATGATACTCATTTTTAATGAAATAGTAATCAAATCTCATAATTGTGTTTTAAAAAATTGTAACTAAATACTAACTATGATTTTGATTTCCATTCTTAGTGTGTAAACCCATGAACCAAATATACTCTTAGTAGACCAGTTAACTTTATAGTTGATAGCTTAACTTTGTTAATGTATCTCTTTTCACTCTATTTTTTTTTAAAGTTATAATTAGCAACTCAATTGGTACTTGTGTGCTAGATTGATGGCAAGAATTCAAGATTGAGTTTGACAACGGTAATGTGTACGCTTTTTACAAAGTGAGCTCCTTGTTGACATCAAGTACTGGTTATCCAATACAAGAAATCACTGGGTCACATTTACACCTCCACAATTCTGTCGGACCAGAATGTGGGGCTCAAGACGATAGACTTTATTGCCTTTTGAGGGGGAAAACATATTATCTTTAATCTCTAATAAGTATCTTCTTTCATATGATAAATGGGTATTCATTACCTTTGCTTTGTATTAACTTTTATTTTTTTTATTTAATATGGGGTAGAATTTTTTCATTAACCAAATGGAAAAGTTATGATAACTATATGGAGTAGTACTTAACTAGAAATAATATGATGTAATAATTCCATTCAATTAGTATACACATAAAACATGTACATGTAAAGTATTAGCTAACCTCAAAAATCTAGCTAGCATGCATATATAACAAAAGTTTTAAACTCAAAATCTTTAGTTATTTGTTTAAATCTCGACCAATTATTAGAAAATTACAAATAA
>CM008342.1:45572756-45583401 GCA_002525835.2 Ipomoea batatas | reverse complement strand
GTTTCATAATACTCCGTAGTATTTTATCGTAAAAGTTTTACTATATACACCTCATATATTTCTCTCTTGACGTGACATATTATTGAACAAGTAAATTTCTTTTCTAACTAGTGGTGGGTTGAACGAATTTATGGAAGTTGCATCAAGAGAAGAAATATTGGAGAGGAAAATAACATTTTTCTTATCAGAATTATTTGTGTTAAGATTAACCATGCATAGATCTTTTTTGTTAATGCAAGTTTTAGTGGATAGTATGTTATACTCGCCTACTCGGGGCTGAATTTTAGGGTGTGCAAGATGTGCAATCGCACAGGGTCCCCAAATTTTGGAGGCCCCTAGTCCAGTCCTGGGTCCAATAGTTAGTATATGTATTTGCGTCAAATAGTGCTAGAAGGATAGCTCTTTTTAAATAAAATATTTGTAGTTTGCATTATGTTTAGAATTTTGTTCGTAATAAAAAAAGTTTGAATTTGATTCAGGTTTTTTGCATTTTTCTCTTTGCAATTTTTTTTCACTTCGCAGTTTATTTATACTTTGGTAGGGCATCACTTATTTACCAGCACATGGCCACGCAAATAAAAAAACCAACCTTAGTTATACTTGTACATTGATGGCCTCGAAGGTCAACTATAGGCAGGCAGGGTGTTTACAAGGTAGCTATGTCGTAGCCACGGGGAGGATAAAGAAAAATTGTAATTGATGAATAGATATTTACTATATCTTTTCTTCTTCCAAAGATATCTTTGGGAGAAGATATCTACTAGATCTTGAGAATACATATAGATGATTTGATTTATGAAATAAATATGATGTAATGTGTCAAATCACTAATGTCGATCAATATAATTGTGCGAATTGAAGATCAATCATGACTAACCAAATTAGCCGTCATGAAATAATTAGTCATAAATACCCATTAAATCACTATCATTCAACTATTATGAGAAACCATGATTCACCATAAAGGGTGCACCTTTTTCTTTCACTTACTTTACTATGTAATACATTAACACCCTATCAAAATATTTGACGCATTGTACATTTACAAAACACCATAAACGATAGTGGAAATCAGCTTGGTTTAGTTTAATTAGAAAGAAAAACGTGTAGTTTCCACCAATATATTTCCCAGTAAAAATTCATTCGTCCATATAAGAATTGATCTAATCATCTAGGCATTGTATGATTATCCCTCAACTAATGCTCGTGGCATATTAAATGGTGATGCTCTGGGCAGTTGCAACTTCTCTATTTCTTGTGTCTTGAAAATTCTTCCATGTGATTACATCTTTATAGTGGTGGGATACTTTCTCCAAGTCTCCAACCACGTAAGTACCTAATTAACATGAAAATTACGACTTTTGTTAGGTGACACAATATCTGATACAAAATATAAAGCAAAAAAAAAAAATCAAAAAGAAAGAAAGAAAGAAAAAAAGTTTATGTGGATCCCAGTGGATGAATCTTTACAAGAAGCAAGGATAATAGCTGCTTCCGCTTGGGGCCAAATTCTGGGCACTGGAAAACAACTTTAACGTTAAAAGACAATGTGATGGTCATAGAACCTACAACCTATGGGCTGTGGCAACTCATCTACGTACGGTCGCATTATTGGTTGCCACCGCGCCTGCCCCTAATGTTCCAATCAATCATTCTAATTTTATTAATGTTTGGTGCAAAATTAATATAGAAAATCATCATAACCAACTTCTTTTTTTTTTTCAAAATAAGTAAGTTTTAAATATGATTGATTGATAAATCGATATACACATCTGGTTAAAACATCGTATTTAATATTTAGATGCAATTAGCTACTTTTTAATATACATGAAAATGTAGGTGACCGATAAGCTAATTAATACAAAATTAAGTTGTAATTGATATGATATTTAGATTGTATGTGTATGTCAAGTATTCAATAAGTTTGAGTTAATTCCCAATTTAGTGATTTACTATAATGATTTTTATCGACTAAGTCATAAACATTTTGTGTGTATGCGCGCGCTTAATTATGGGTCTTGTATTTTGATAATTTTACCTAATTAAATCATACATTAAGCTAACTTGATAATTTTCTCTCTATTAATTCTAAATTTAGTCATCAACTATAGTGATTTTACTTAATTTAGTTATCGAGTATAGTGATTTATATCGATTTAGTCTTTGATTCATGACCTAATTAAGCACAAAAATATGCTAAATATTAAATTGATAAAAATTAATATCGTCGAGAACTAAATTTGATATTAACTGAAATAAGTTTTAATCATTTGTCAAGATGGCCAACCGCCGTTGATTGTTTCAAGGCAACGCTTCTGCATTGCTTGAGGACAATTTTTTTTTTTTTTTTTTTTTACTTAAGGAGTTAATGTACAACTCCCTAATAAAAATATATAAATATTTACATTATTGTTGGTGTTTGGACTCCTGATAAAATATAACTCGTTAGAGTTATTGTGTGTGATAATATTAATCCTATCAACTTTAAATTTGGCATTTAATAATTGTACTAATATATAGTTTATTTAATTATTATTGTAAAGTTGGAATATAATTAATTATTTTAATAATTGGACATGGATTAAAGTGAGTCTATTAACGAATTTTAATTATATTTAAGTAAACTTGAATTCTCGAAAATGTTGGATGCAAAATTGAATCTCAAGTGCAGTTATAAAGTTGGAAAAAGTAAAGGAAAAATATATATACATTAATATATATATATAATGTGGATGTGGATTTATATATAAGGAAATACATTTTTTAAAGAATATACTCGTGATACTTCGAACCTATGACCATTCAATTCAAATAGTAACTAGTATGTCATCATACTAAATAAATACGTACATTTCTTAATAAATACATGTCAACATACTTAAGAAATACATTTCTTAATAAATATTAAATATACATCATTAATTAATAAAGCTTTTTCTTCTTCTTCTCCCAAAAGGTTGAATCCTCAACCCCAAGGGCCCCAAAAGGTTAAATTAGGTCTTCATGACGGTAGGGTTGAGCGGTTGCAGGTTCAATTTGAATATAGATGTGGTGATTTTGTCGGATGAAAGGTGTATCGGATAGAGTTGGGTGATAAGAGACTTTAATTAAGATTTTTATGCTGCTAAGGGGATACAGTGAGAAGGTATCTACATGCCAAAGGGGAAGCGGAGGCTCTCAATATTCGCAAACCTTTGAGTTTGATTAAAGAATTACAACTTGATCGTCTTGATGTTGAAGCGAATGCCTAGCAAGTTTATTATGTTTTAAAAACTTATCTCATTTCATTCTTCTTTAGGTATGATTATTGATGATGTTAAGGAAACGACTAAGTCACTGATATCTGTTTCCACTTTCCAGTTTGTCAAACCATATAATCGTGCTATCCATATTGTTGTTAGGCGGTCTTTTTAAGTCAGGCTATGACGAGTGGTTTCACACACCCGCCTTTGTTCATTGTGGATATTTTGGCTGATGATCTAATGCATTGATTATTTCCTTTCAAAAAAAAAAATCTAGCTTAAAAAGGAATCCCAAAAAATCAGAAAGTAAAAAATCTAGATAGACTCGAAATTTCTCCAAGTGATCAAATGTGTATAATAATAGTCAAAAATTGTCGGATAAATGTTATTGTCAACAAGAATGGGTGAAATCAATGACATTCCACGTGGACGCTGACTACTGGGCATGTTTAGATATGGTGGTAGCCCACATGGCAGATAGCTGGATCAACATGTCTGTACATTGAACGTGTTTATAGCTGGATAGTAGGGCCCAATGGAGACAAGTAAGACTCATCTTTGATGACGTGGCGTAAAGGCAACCAAGATTCTTTTGGGGGTTCCCCAAGCCCGTCAACGTCGTGTCGACTCCTTTGAGTGGCGGAGAGTTCTTCGATCTGTAGTAGAATTAACGCTGTGGGCCCCTACAATTTGGAGCTTCCGAAAGCAACCCTCACCAATCATTTAAAAAAAAAAATTTTAACTTTATAATATTTTTTGAATTAATAACTATTTACAAAATGTAATGAGTAAAAATAATTCTACATGTACCTTAAAAAAAAAAATTATACATGTACTCCAATTTTCTACTCCTATAGTGTAACATTCTTTGATTGCTTAATATAATAGGGGATCATAATTTTTATTCTTTTATTCTTTTTTTCTTTTTTAATAAAATTTGAACAGTTAGTGAGAGTATTTTGAAGTCCAAGTAGTATTTTTGAATAAGTAATATTGATACTATTTTTAAAAAAATAAAAGTTACATATGCAATATTGATATATATATATATATATATATATATATATATATTTATTTATTTATTTATTTATTTATTTATATATTATTGGTGTACCATAATTAAACGACATGATGACTAACTGTATGATTAATCCATTTGAAGGCCATGAACTTTGAACCGTGTCAAAATATGTAACCATAACTTTGAAAGACCATAAATTAGGTATAGAACTACCCCATATATAGGTATCACTTGAAGAACTACCACATATATATGTATCACTTGAATGTATAAAAGCATGGGATAGTTCCAGTCCCAATCAAGTTAATTAGACTATTGCCTTAACAATTACAATGTTCTAAATCCAACTCTAAATGAGAACGACATATTAATCTTCTTGGTTTGAATCGTCAGCTACAAACCCTTTGTTGATCACTTGCAATTAGAACCTCTATTAAACAACGCAGACTTAAGTTCATAATTCGGATTATAATGTATTAATGTATATAGGTATATATGGACTAAGAACGAACACATTTAACCTGCGAATGACACAACTACACAAGAGAAATGGCAGACGATCATATTCATATATAGTTGCCTCGTTGGTTGTTAGCTGTTCGGAATCCTTGAGTGCAGTTAATGGAATCAGGGTAGAATCGACAATGAAATCATGCATGCATAATGCATTGAAAACCACCTTAAAAAGTTAAACATGCACGTGATGTGTTTGACTGTTGCCACAAATCAAAAAGAAAAGCAATTGCATATTAACCGGTGTTGATTTCATAATTGGTTTGATTTACTTTGTTATTGTAAATTGTGATTTTCAAAAGTTACAATTTACAAAGACTGAATTTACTGGATTAGATAATAGCGTTAAATAATAGCTCATTTCCGATCCTTTTCATCCAAAAAAGGGAAAAAAGAAAAGTTACACCATGACAAATTAATGTTACATCTCTCTATATAACCCAAAACCAGATTTCTGCATCTTATCCTAATCTCTCCCTCCCAAAAGCTTCAAGCCTTCAAACATGGCTTCCCCTCTGAAATCCGCCGCCACCCGGCTTTCGCTTGCCATGGAGAGAACCGGCCAATGGTATTTTCACTCAAATTATTTATTTTAAAAAAACTGCAATTTCAATAATATTATTTAAATTTTTATTTTTCTGTTCTTTTACAGGGTTTTCTCTCAAGAAATTCCCACTGATGTTATTGTTGAAGTCGGGGAAGCCAGTTTTTCCCTTCACAAGGTATATATATATATATATATTTCAGATTGTGTGCATGGCATGGAGAATTAATGGTTGTTAAAATGATAAATTATATATATTTTTGTGTTTTATTATTTGCAGTTTATGCTTGTGGCGAAGAGCAATTATATAAGGAAATTGATTCTGGAGTGTAAAGAAGCTGATTTAACGAGGATAAATCTGTCCGGGATTCCCGGCGGCCCTGAGATCTTCGAAAGGGCGGCGAAATTCTGCTATGGAGTGAACTTTGAGATCACTGTACATAACGTGGCGGCTCTGCGTTGCGCCGCCGAGTTTCTTCAGATGACGGACAAGTACTGCGACAACAACCTCGCCGGTCGGACCGAGGATTTCCTGTCGCAGGTGGCCCTGTCTAGCCTTTCCGGCGCCCTTGTCGTGCTTAAATCCTGCGAGGATCTTCTCCCGCTCGCCGAAGATCTCAAAATCGTGCAGCGATGCGTGGAATTAGCAAGTGCAAAGGTAGCTTGATTTGAGTCAATCAACGTTTTGTTCATTTTTTTTTGGTAACTTGATAGTCTAGTCTTTGATACAAAACTGAAACGTAAGTATATTTCATCTCAACTAAAGGTCTAAGTTAATAGTTGAATTGCTATATTATATGCTCATTTCAACTAAAAGTCTAAGCTGATAGTTTGATTGTACATTTATGTTTATATATTATATATACAGCATGACAAACTTAACTGAGTAAGGTTTCGTTTTGATTTAGGCGTGCGTGGAGGCGAATTTTCCGAGCAGGTCGCCGCCGAATTGGTGGACGGAGGAGTTAACGATTCTAGACGTCGCGTTCTTCGCCAAAATTATCGCTACGATGAGGTCACGTGGCGCGAAGCCGTTAACGATAGCCAGCGCCATAATAACGTACGCGGAACGGTCCCTCCGGGACCTCGTACGGGACCACTCCGGCAACGGCACGAAGTCGATGGTACCGGAGGCGGAGGATTCCGACGTCAGAACCCGGCAACGAGACCTTCTCGAGTCTATCGTGACCCTCTTACCGCCGGAAAAAGCGGCGTTTCCGATAAACTTCCTATGTTGTCTCCTCAGAACGGCGATCTTCCTCAGAGCCGCCACCGGGTGCAAAAACGAGCTGGAGAAGAGGGTAGCGGCGATCCTCGAGCACGTGACGGTGGACGACCTTCTGGTGTTGTCGTTTACCTTCGACGGCGAGAGGCTGTTCGATTTGGAGAGCGTGCGGAGGATTATCTCCGGGTTTGTGGAGAAGGAGAAGAGCGTGGCGGTGTTTAACGGCGGCGATTTCAGAGAAGTTTGCTCGACGGCGATGCAGAGAGTTGCGAAGACCGTGGATGCTTATCTCGGCGAGATTGCCACTCACGTTGAGCTCAGTATTTCCAAGTTTAATGGAATTGCAAATTTAGTCCCTAAGGGTGCAAGAAAGGTTGATGATGATCTCTACAGAGCTATCGATATCTACTTAAAGGTAATATTAATCTAGCAT
Source organism: Ipomoea batatas (assembly GCA_002525835.2). Taxonomy (NCBI): domain Eukaryota; kingdom Viridiplantae; phylum Streptophyta; class Magnoliopsida; order Solanales; family Convolvulaceae; genus Ipomoea; species Ipomoea batatas. Next base: position 45,576,423 of record CM008342.1, on the reverse strand, counting down.
ATTATTAGTCACACATTCAACCATACTTACTTTGGATTTGAAGAAAAGCTAGCAGCAATCACCCAAAAGTTTACTTGTGACCGGTAAATTAGTCTAAATTGTTTAATTACTCATACAAAAAATGCTAATAAACATATATAAATTAGCCTAAATTGTTTACCTACCCTAACTATAAAGCCTAATAGGCAACTCTCATAGGAGTAGAGCTGTCAAAACGAACTTAGCCCGTCTCGTCCCGCGCCGAGCTTTGAATATTATGGTTGGTATATATTTTGGCGGGCTGGCCTATTTTAGGCCCTTATTTTGAATAGCCCGCCCCACCATATGGCGGGCTTTGGCATACCCGGCTGGGCTCCATTATGCCGGCCTGTTTTGACACCTCCACATAGGATTTAAGTTTGAAATTTGAAAATCGTGATTGTTACACCAATTGGGGTGTGGTTGCTCTACCCTTTTTTTTAGTGATGAGGGGATCCCGCAATCAGTTAAAAGTGTGCACTGAGTAAACTATACCCGGTAAAGTGGTAAACCCTATCTTGTGATTATAGCCGGCAAATGACCACTAAAAGTAAACCAGCATATGTTGTGCATAACTGACCAACTCGAACCTAGAAAGTCAATAAGAAGCTCTGTTGAACTTGTTGTAACTTTGTGGGTTCTAAGTTAATTGTCTAACCAATTTGACTACATTACCTCATTTTTGTTACTTTTTAACATTATAAGATGGGTGTTGATTGCATTTAATTTGCAGGCTCATCCCCAGCTCGATGAAATCGAAAGAGAAAAAGTTTGCAGCGTAATGGATCCACTAAAACTCTCATATGAAGCTAGGGTTCACGCTTCCCAGAACAAGCGTTTACCGGTGCAGATAGTCCTCCACGCCCTATACTACGATCAGCTCAAAATCAGAAGCGGCGCAGAAGACCCAAAGAGCACCCCAAACGCCATTGCAACGAGGAACCAGTTACAAGCCGACGTAACACTGGTGAAGGAGAACGAAGCGTTGCGAACAGAGCTATTGCAGATGAAGATGTTCATAGCCGATATGCAGAATAATAAGGGGAGTCAAGGGAGTTCTGTTAATAAAGGGAGTAGTGCGAGTGTGAGGAAGCCCACGTTCTTTTCCTCTATGTCTAAGAAGTTGGGGAAGTTGAATCCTTTCAAGCATGGATCTAAGGATACTTCCAATTTAGATGATGGGGTTGTGGATATTACCAAGCCTAGGAGAAGGAGATTCTCCATTTCTTAAAATGTATGTATGATTAGTTGCATATATAGGTTGTGGTGTGTGATTTGTGCAGAGGTTTGCTACTATTATTTTTTTGTTGCATTTGGATTGGATTGTGACACTTTTACTATTAATCAAATTATTGTTATTATATAATCAAATTGGTTATTAGCATCAGTTTCCGTACATTATCATCTTTTAAGAGAGATCAAAAGTTTAAAAATTACATCTCTTGTGAAAAAACTAATTATTAATATGACCATCAATTTGTCCCTTAATTAATTTGTCCATAAATGGAGTATGATCGAGTTTAAATGTGCTACATATAAAAAATCATTATTATTATTATATTGAATATGCTTGGGCTGTCATATTGGCCCAATATATCTTATTCTGAATTGGGCAGGGACTATGGATCAATGGTTTAGGGCAATTATCAGTCCACACAGTTGTATGGACTACAGTTTAAAACGACGTCGTTTTGATGTTAAAAAAAAATCTTTGCCTAAAATAATGAACATTCTATGGTAAGATAACGTATCTTATAAGTTAGAATAATGAAATTTGTGGGATAATAATGTATTTTATGAGTTGAAATAATGTATAATATACTTTATGTGTTAGAATAATGAAATTATAAGATAATATAATGTATTTTATGAATTAGAATAATATACTTTATGTGTTAAAATAATGTATTTTGTGAATTAAAATAATATATACTTTATGTGTTTTTGGATCGTGGTCAGTCAAACACACTAATTATTGATGGTTTAGCAATATTTTTTTTTTGAATACTACTGAAGCACAAAGAGTCAACAGTTGCCTCCACTGAGGCTCGAACCCATTCTCATCATCATCCATGTGGGAGTGTAAATCGGGACACCAAGTGCCACTAGACCAGAAGGTCTTTGGTGGGTTTGTAATTTTCTTTTTTCTTCAGAAAGTGTAAAAGAAAGGGCAGTGACATTTCAGACTCCCTGGTTAGTTTGTAAACATATATAGCCCTATCGAAAGAATGAACTATCTAATTAGTTGATTGTCTAATTAGTAAAAGGAATACTAATGATGGGTGAGGAGGCATGATTCAATACTCGGAAAGAAAGGGGTGACCAACTGAGACTCTGAGAGGCAACATGATTAAATGCGAGGAGGACCGACCGGGAGTAGGAGTCGGGGTGGGTGAGAAATGAATTAGCCGACCAAGGGGTTGAATCATTTGGCAATTGGGAAGGTTAAATAATCGGGTCGAAGCCAAATGTTCCGAATGACTTGATGGATGAGGAGGAGAAGAAGGTCGAACTCGACGATTAAGAGGAATTCAAACTGGCCAACCCTTAGCCAAGAGCGCCGGTAGACGGGATATTGGAGGGTGGACTGCAATGTTGCTTCCATCAAGACAGTTTGGATATATTGTGCTGACTGCTGACACCATGAACCACGAGGACAGGATGGGCGAGCCCGAGTAGACGAAGAGAGGAAGAAGTCGGAAGCCCGCTCCTGGCGAGACAAGTTAAAGGACAGAGCAGATCGGATAGTTGGCATGAAGGGGAGCTCGGGTGAGGCGGATTCGGAATCTTCCTAAGATGATGAAGATCAATAGTGGATTCATGGGCGTTATAAGGAAATTAAAGTATATCAAAAGGCTTTAGGAAATCCAATAAAAATGTAATAAGAAAAGTAAATCGTGTATATTTATGGTAGACTAGGGTTGTCAAATGGGGATCACCCCCCACTCCCCCCAAATATTTGTATAAATAGGGGTGTTAATCCTTGAAAAAGACGCGGTGACATTTTAAAGTTGAGAACGCACCCAGATCAACGAATCAGATGCAATTTTAAAAAAAATACGACGCGGTGACATTTTCGTAAATAACTGGAATTTTGGTGCAAGTAATTGTGTAATAAGTGCACCTAGTTTCACTTACAAGTGCATATATTTTCGCACCTATTTTCACTTACAAGTGCAAGTAATTTACCTTGTTAATATTCATGTACCTATTTTCACAAATACTTTCTTTTACAAATACAAGTAATTTATCTTGTTAATATTCATGCACCTTGGTGCAACCTAGGTGCACTTAACATTAGGTGCACTTAGTATTGATGCTCAATGTACAATTCACTTGCACATGTAATACATTTTACTTGCACTTGTGTAAGTAATTTACTTTGTTAACATTCATGCACCTGTGTGTAGATGCTCAGTGCACAATTTACTTGCACTTGTAATACATTTTACTTACACATGTGCACCTATTTTCACTTACAAGTACAAGTAATTTACATTGTTAACATTTATGCTGCATCTAGTTATAACGTTAAGTGCAGCTACATTCTGGACATGTGGCGCGCTGCGATTCGTCCGCAGTTCTCTCCTGGGTGGCCCGTACGCACCTGAACACCATCCTAATATATATATATATATAATACATTAAT
>CM008342.1:45533313-45545369 GCA_002525835.2 Ipomoea batatas | reverse complement strand
GATACAATGTGATGTCCTCTGGAATCTGATTTCAACGGAGAAAATGTCAAATCAGAAAATGACCAAAAAATCTCTGGTTTCAGAGATGGACCAGAATATAAAACGGATGCTGAAGCTCGTGGAAGAGGATGGTGACTCGTTTGCTAAGAAGGCTGAAATGTATTATCAGAAGAGGCCGGAGTTGATCAATCTTGTTGAGGAATTCTACCGGATGTACAGGTCATTGGCTGAACGTTATGACAATGTGACAGGGGAACTTCGAAAAAGCATTCCTTCTGATCTCCAATCACAGGGTTCAGGCATCTCTGGTGTTGGTTCTGAGCCATCTTCTACTTGGCCTTCTCCTGATTTGAGGCCAACTCGCCAAAGATCTGGCCCTCGTGCAGCTGGATTTGAGTTCTTTCTCGGGGGTGGACATAGCTCGGATTTCAACAAGGAAGGAGACGAATCGTCAACATTGGATTCTGAGTCAGAATCTGATGATTCATCATCCATCAATAATTATTCAACCACGCTGAGCAACGATGATGACCACGGGTTGCGCAGGAAGATTTTTGAACTGGAGAGTGAGCTTCGCGAGGTCAAAGAAAAGCTCCATTTACAGCAGCAAGAGATTTCCGAAGGTTCATTCGCAGGGTCTCAAAATGGAAATCCTGAAACTCTTCTTGCTAGAGTACCCGGGTTCGAGGAAGAGCTGAGAATTGCAAACGAAAGACTCCAACTATCAGAAGAAGAAATTGTCAGGTTGAGAATTGAGCTTCAGAAATATGAATCAGGGTTGTATACACCAACTGATGGAAATAGCGTAGTGGTGGAGGCAAAAGAATTGCCAGAACTTCACGAAATTGCTGATCCAGAAGCCGAAGTTCTGGATCCAGAATTTAAGAAGATTCAAGCTCTAGAAGAGGATCTGAGGATCACTAAAGAGAAGTTGCACAATTCAGAGGAGGAGGTGAAAAGCTTAAGGCGGGAACTTAAGAGTAATGAAAGTTCTATAAAACAATTGCAGGATCAGCTTGGATCGAAACAGAAAGATGCTTCTGCTTGGACAACCAAACTCGACAAGGAGAAAAGAGAGGTCTCAAGGCTACAGGATCGAATTCTGAGGTACAAAAACAATCTATCAGAAAGAGATCAGGAAATCCGGGGATTGAAAGAATCAATATCCAACGCCAACAAGGCTTTATCAGAGGAGAACTCACAGCTTCAAGAAGAAATTACTAAACTATTGAAGGAACGTGCGTACTTGCAGGATGATGTCAAAGAAATGGATGTACGCTGCCAATGTTTAGAGGAGGAGGCCAGGCGAGTCTTAGCTGGAAAATCAGAAATGGAAGCATTGCTTGGATCCGAGATTGAGCAGTTAAAAATAAGCATCTCGGAGAGCAATGATCGCCTTGAAGAATTGAATAGATGCATCGAAGAATTGAAATCAAAGAACGACTTTCTGACTGCAGAAAAGGATGAGCTTAATGCCAGAGTTGTCACACTTTCTGCAGACCTAGATTCTAGAGACGACCGCATCCATGAAATGAACAAGCATATGCATCAACTGCATATGGAGCATGTTCAGTTGCTCGCTGAAAACGAAGGGGCACGCAAACTGGTGGAGGAGCTGAGATCAACAGTTAAAGAACTCGAGACCGACATAAAGAGACAATATGAACTGATCGAGGAAGGCGCAGAGGAGAAACGGGAGGCCATCCGGCAGCTCTGTTTCTCGCTGGAGCACTACAGGAACGGCTACCATCGCCTTCGAGAAGTTGTCATGGGCAACAAGAGGGTACCTGTAATGGCATCCTGAATCATGGCAAAAGAGCACATCCCATTCACTTCTTCATCTTTCTCTCTCTCTTTCCCTTTCCAACTTTTTTTTTTTTTTTTGGGTATTTTGACTGTTTTCAGTTATGGGGTCATCTTTCTCCCATTTCAATCTTGAGTTAGGTGTCCTGTAAGTCATGATGGTTCATGTATTATGCAGAAAATGTCTGGTGTGGTGTCACCTCGACCTTTACTGCCTACATAATACTCCCATGTATTTTGTCAAGACTGTCATGTTTTCTCCTATATTTTTTTTTTTTGGGACTTCCATACTATGAAGTATATTTTTGGGTGCAACTTCAAGTTTGGATTTGAAGTTGGTCGAATATAAGTGCTTTAAAAACTTGTATTCTTCAATTGAGCCTTGTTACTATTTTGGTTTATCCATTTCCCCTTTTTGGTAGGAAGTACTTTACCCTTTTTTTTTTTGAGGAAGTACTTAACCCTTTTAAGGTGCAATTTGAACATATATTTTGGTCTACTCATAAGTTTGCTCTATCAGTTAATTAGAATAATATTTATCGAGATTAATCATGTTTGAGATCAAGTAAGATCTCAAAGAGTGTTAATTTAGACATTAATATTCAAATTAGAAACAATAAATATTAAAATTTAAGAAACTTTATAATACCACTAAATAAAATAATTATTGATTAACTATTTGTAGTAGTAAGCTTATTGCCTATTCAGGGTGAAACCATAATCAAGATTCTATATTTTTTTTTACAATTGTTACTACCTATTCAGGGTGAAACCTCTATTTTTTTTTACAATTCAGCTATTTGTTTAAAAGTTAGAATTTAAATTTACGCGTGATTTCATAATTGAAATTGAACGTGATAAAAGTTCACCAACTTAAGGTGTGCCTTTCTGCTAGGAGATTAATGAACTGTGGGCCCAAAGTTAATTGAAGGAATTATGTGGACAACTTGTATTCACTTAGGGCCTTTAGATTTTTTTGGCTACTAATAGGGTTACTGGGTTAGGTTGCTAAAGACGGCAAATTTTTACATAAATCATGGTCCACACAATATTGTGTGTACTATATAAAAAAAAATATTTTTAATATAATAAAAGTGCGTTATTTATATATATTTTATATAAAATAATGTACTTTTAGTAATCAAATGAATAATTTTTTTGAATATAAGTACATTTTTAATATACTAAAAATATATTATTTATATACTGAATGTATATTATTTGATAGTATACAAAATAATATACTTTTTATTTCTTGTCCATAGAATAATGATGGGCTAAGGCCTAAGGACCATTTCCTCATACCTGGTAGTAGGTGAGCTCAAGACTTGTTCCTCTTCAATCTTTCCTATTTTATTTAATTGCTTGTCAAAGAGTTAGTTCCATGTCAAAGACAACAAACGTATTTAACCAGACGTTTATAAAGAAATTAAAATTTTCACGGAATTATCATAAATTTCCAACTCCTGCACTCACCGTTTTTAACTATTCTCAAAAGTGTGAAATCACTTATTTTGCTGTCTTTATTGCTAGACTTCCCTTCAATTTGCACTACATTATTGATTTGAAAAATACCAAATCATGCTTTCTATCAAGAAAAATGCGTTAATTATTCAACCTTCTTCGTTTAGTTGGTTTTGTTTGTTTTGTTTTGTTTTGTTTTGTTTTGTTTTTTTGTTTTTTGTTTTTTTTTTTAAACTTGGGAGAAGGGATGTTAGATTGTAAAAAAATGCGGAGAAATAAATATTTTCCTTATTATTCCTTATATCCGAAGAAAAGAGAAAGTTTCATATCACCTCAAGTTAATTTAATCAATTTCATAATCCTGTCATGTCATGAAACCCCATTCTATTTATTTATTTATTTTAAATTTAGGCGATTTGTTCTTTTCTTTATGTCAGCATTATGTGTGCATGACCATTTACTATTTCTTCAATCTCATTTTATTGGTTATGATTCTTTTATATATATATATATATATATATATATATATATATATATATATATAATTTTTATTTAACAAAATTCTTTTACATAATTTTTATTTGATAATAAAAATTAAATTGTAAATAATTTTTGTTAAGTTCTATTGATTAAGGTAAATTAGACATGTAAATCGAATAATTGATTAACTTTCATATAAGGTTAGTTCAATTGGTTTTACCAATTAACTTAAAACATTGCTTCATTGAAACTTGAAAGTGTGGAGATTTTTTTAAAAAATTTATTTACCTCTTCTAAGGACTTTTGGATATGGGTTTGGAAAATTTAAGATTAATATGATATAAATTGTGAAGCTAATGTATATAAAAATAATATATTTGATGTACACTCAAAACCTTACTCTCAATTTTTACTCTTATTTGTGTTCAAATTTGATTGGAGAAACAAAAATTAAAAATGAATGGATAAACATCATGACCCCTACTAAATTGATCAATCAAAGCATGTCAAATTATAACAAGTATAAAATTGGAGTACAAAATTACTCATAAAAAATAATAATGAACTGATTAACTGACAATTACGAAAGCAATATTTTTATGACGTTTTGAATCCTCAATTAAGGTTTAGCAAAAACGGAAGAAGTTAACGGAGGAAGAAGACTCCGTTATAGATTAAACGGAAGTTTACATCTGCAATCTCCGGTTTAAAGAGCTACTTGCCTGCCAGTCTGCCACAATACCACAACGTTGACCTTTTCTATTTAATATTCTTCTTCTCATATTCTATTATTTAAGAAAAATATTTGATGTACTCTCAAAATCTCTCTCAATTTTTAATTTTACTTGTGTTGAAATTTGATTGAGATAAAAATGAATTGATAAACATCATAATCCCCTACTAAATTGAGCAATCAAAACATGAGAGTTTTTTTGCATTTTTAGTCCCACGACTATGATGTCACTTGCAAGATTGGTTTACGACTTTCAAACTTTGCAATTTTGGTCTACACTATTGTTTTTGTTGCAAAAATAGTCATTTTTCAGTTAACTAGTCGTCGGAAAAAAAATTCCGGCGAATTTTTTGGCACTTTGTTGGCCTTCGTGGATTTCATCTCAAATATTCGGTCAAGTGGTTGGCATTCTTGTTGAAACTCTTGATACGGAGGCTATTGAGCTTGACCTTGATATTGGTACTTGGGATCCAAGATGTAGCAATTTTCCGCTTCATGAGATCCTCCACATAAGATACACCATAAGGGTTGCGGAGTCGGTGATGTGCTTCCTTGATAAGTGACTTGACTCATTTTGGCACAAAATCCTTGAGTAGGTTGTTGATGAACATGATTGGTGGGGTTGAATATATAGCAATTCTCCACAAAGTGATTCCCACCACAAAAGGAGCACCATTGGGGTCAAGATGAAAATATAATATTTATACACACAAATGTAATACTAATTAGGAATAAAATGTTTATTACTTGTATGAAAAATGTAATACTTTTAATAAAAAATGATACTTTTATATTTTGATTTTAAAATATTACATTATTTTTCTTCAAAAGTAGTATATTTTTTCTTATAAGTAACAAACATTTACCAACATTACATATTAGGGAAAATGTAATATTTTTTATGGAAAATATAATACTCTTACATCAAAATGTAAGAGTATTACATTTTTTTCAAAGAACTACATCTTTTCTTATAAGTAACAAATATTTTATTCCGTAATAGTATTACATTTGAACATATAAGTATGATATTTACATATTAATACAAATCAATTCGACCCATTTTACAGATAAGAATTTATGAGACGACCTCATATAAGTATAATTTAAATTAAATTTTATCAATTAAATAATTAAATTAGACACATAAAATTGAAGGAAGTAATATTATTTTGCTTGTAAATTGCCCGACACTCTTGACCGACTTAGAGATGATATAGTTCCTACGTGCAAAACAACGGCTGCTGTTTGAGATCAGTACATGCAGGAAAGGATTGAGCGACTTTTCCTTAGCCACATGTTTCAATTTGCAATGTGGAAAATGATAGTAATAATCCAAAAGCCCTTTCACTATTGCTTTTTTTTGTCTCGATAAAAACTCGCAAGCTAGAAAGAGAAAGCAAAACAACAAATTAATATGTAGCCTTCGATCCGTATATTCAGGCCAAAATTAGTGCGTCATTGGTGCAACAAATGTTATCAAATACGATTAAAAAGTGATCATAGATACTGCATTATAATAGAGTCAGTAATACTAAAAAAAAAAATTAAAAAGTGACCCGAGAGATGTAGTCAAGCAGGTGGAAGTGGAACATGATTTTTATACCACAAAGTCATATTCTTACTGAGATTTACTTCTCGTATGTGGCTTGCAATAGCTAAATTTACTTAGTGCACACCGTGTGGTTGTGATTTGTGAATTATATCATGGTACTTATCAACACTTTGAAATTTTTGTAGTTTGTCTCTCCTTTTATTTTTAAAAATTTGACATAAAACTCAAATTTACTTCGAATTCTAATGGAATCATAGAGGTCATTGCGAGAACTTGACAGATCAAAGGTTCTAAAAACTCTTTGTGCGCAAAGTGTACATGCAAATGGTGAAAGCTTAGAAACTGACGGGGTGGCTCATAATTTACCTTTTCTAGCGGCTCTTAAATAAGTTTTATGGGAACTTAGAATTAATTTTGTGAAAGTTTGTAAACCCAATGTATTAGAATGTTTTGAGATGATAGCTAGGACATACCAACTTTTCCAAGCCACATGAGAGTTATCGCCACTTTCCAAGGTTATGCCATATTTTTTTCAATTTGCACCGTGGAAAATTATACTAATAATCCAACACCCCTTTAACTATTGCTTTTGAGGTTTTAAAAAAATGTAGAAAAAGACAAGCAAAAGAACAAATTAATAGCCTTCCATATGTATTTTAAGGCAAAATTAAAATTATTGGGTCATTGGTGCAACAAATATATTGTATCATGATGCATGTATTTGTGGAATTTAAAATACATCTTTTCTCTAAAGAGGTAGAGAGAAACTTAAAGATGGCAACTCTATCAGCTAGAGAGAATTCAATGCAATCTTTTGCAAGAATTGCTACATCTTTGAATGAGGATTGTCTAACACCTTCTAATCTTGATTGGATTGGAGGGGCAAATTTGTTAGACAATTAATCATCGTATTGTACTATATTTATAAATATAAAACAAATAGATGCCAGGGATGAAATTATAAATTTTCTTTAATTTAGAGAAGACCAAATATCAAAGTTTGATACAACAAATTCTTACGGATGAGAATTAATTATGTAAACAACGTAATTACTTAGAAAAGCATCAAGGGACGAGTGTAACTCGGAGGGAGGTAAAAAAGAACTAATTACTCTCTCTCACTCTATGGGCGCAAGTGGCACGTACCAAGTCATTGAAGTAGGCCTCCTCGCAACCCATGGGGGGCTGGCTGGTGTCGAAAGTCACCCACTCTGATTGCTGATGGGTGCCCATTGTAGCTAGAATGTCAGCGACCTTGTTTTGCTCACGGTAAATCACACGGATAGAAATCCTCCCGTCTTTAACAAGCCACCGACTTCTTCCTCAATAACTTCTCGAATGGGTCCTCCCAGTGTGGTTTTCTCATGAATTCGTCATATGACAGAATTTCAACATCACGAAAATCCTTCTTCAAAGCCCATTCCATATTCTTGACAATTGCTTTAGCTTCAACTAGTACTATTGTCAGCTCACCAAACTCTTTAATTTCGTCTCTGAGAAGCCTTCCAGCCATGTTCTCGCCTCTAAGGACTCCACCAGACCATGCCTTCTTTATTAAGGACTTGACGCTCCCATCCAAATTAATGGTATAACGATGGTTAGCATATGGCTTCCAACATAGTCTCTTCTCCCTTTCAGTACTGGCGAGCACTTCATGTTTTCCTCTCGCATAAATGCACGACATATTTCCTCCTCAGCTTCTTTGATGCACCCAACCTTCCATTGTATAGTATTTCTACTTCTCCAGCGTTGAACACTCTATCGTTTCTCCACCTCCAGATCCACCATATTGTATGCCTTCATCGAGTAAAAAATATTAATAAATTTATTGCATATGAAATTTTTAACAAGTTCGGTGAAGGAGTGACAAATAGATGTATCTATACAGATTTACATATATTAAAAATTAAATATTTTTTTTTCTTTTTTGCAGTTTTGGATATGTTAATTAAAAAACTTTATGTGATACTTTAATTCAAGTTCATATTTAATAATGTATCTCATGTCACTAGCAACAACATGATATGCATAATGAGTTATGGGTTATAATATTATTTATATTAACTAGTCAAACAAATCTGGTGAAGTTGCTTCAATAATTAATTTGGTAATTATAAGATTTCAATTTTACTCTCTATAAAAACTACCTCTTGATTAAAGTACACATCTGAATAGTAACAATTGGATTTCATAGAAATCAAAGTCAAACAAAAAAATAAAGGAAAAATTATTTTTCAAGTGCATTATTATATTATATATAATATTAATGAGTATTGAGTAGGTATGTGCAGGGAAATAGTCAACGGTGCCGTTCAATATAATAATACCTTTAAAAATATAATTTTCTTTTAATACCCACAAAAATGCGAAATACCTAGCTACGCTCCCAGGGTCCTTACAATTTCGCTCTATAGGATAGTCGGACATAAATCATGGTGACTCAGCCTATTAAATTAATTAGTATCACAAGGAACCATTACATTAAGGGTGTGTTTGGAAACTCAAAAAATTATTTTCCGAGTTTTCCGTGTTTGACAGTGCTTGAAAAACTTAGTCAACGAAAAATGATTTTTGTTGACGAGAGAAAATAACCTCATTTTGACGGAAAATGACTTCCGCAAAAAAAGTTCGGAAATCATTTTCCGTCCAGAAAAACAGCCGTACACCGTATGCTCTGGTTCCTCTCTGGTTTCCGGCAGAAACCAGAGGGGTGGGAGTTTTCTTTTCTTTTTTTCCCCTTAATTATATTATTTTTAATATTATTATAAATATTTTAATATTATAAATATAATAATTAAAATATATAATTATACAATTCTAATCATTTTCAGAAAATTAACCAAACACACAAAGATTAACCAATTAAATACCATAAATGAAACTGTTTTCTAGAAAATGATTCATTTTTCAGAAAACATTTTTCAGAACTCATTTCCTGCTTTCCAAACACACCTTAAGTGTATCTCCACACTTCAATTGTTAGGCTCGTTGTGTGCCTTTATCTACCCACAATCTACTTCCCATGAATCAATTAAGCTGTCTATGCGAACTATATATTTTTATTATTTATCACAATATTTGAGTATAATTTTAATATTACCATTAGAGATCAAGAGTGATTCCTTAGTTGTTGTTCAAAAGATCATCAATACCGTTGAACATTCAAGCGATTCATAGTTTTATCATATTGAGGTATTGATGCACTTTTTTGAGTTCTAGTGTGTTCAATCAAATATATTAGTAGAAAGGCAAATAGGTGCGCAGATTATTGATATTGGATTACTTTTCAACTAATGCAGTTGATGTTTGTGTTATATTCATGTGATTTTGTATAGATATATATTTATTCCCCTGTATAAGAAAAAAAATGTTTTAAAAAATTATGGAATAAGAGTCAAATGGGTCATCGAACTGCACACGATAATGTAAGTATACAAAATAAATTTTTTTAAAATAATATTATTAATAAATTATGTTTTAAAAGTTTAATTAATTTTTTTTAAAATAAGGTTAGCTTTTTGAAAAAAAAAATGTTTTTATCAAACATAATTTATATATCTTGTGCCAAGCACCTTGTGCTCAATTGGCATGTAGTGGCCACCCTCAGATGGGAGGTCATGAGTTCGAGTCTCAGTGTTGGAGATCTCGAAATTGACTCTTTGTGCTTCAACAGGTTGAGAAAGTATAGATGAACAGATACTACAATGTAATAGGGTCAGTTGTATTCAAAAAAAAAAAATATATATATATATATATATATATATATATATCTTATTTATAGTCATTATGTAATTTATAAACTTTGATTCCATGTCCTCTCATGACAAATGACCTCAACAATTTTATAGTATAGTTAATGATAATAACCAATCTTCTTTAATTTATATTGATGGATTTAATCAATCCAGTGGTTCGAATTAATCAACACAATAAATAAAGAAAATAATAAATGGATAGAAAAATAGGCAAAATAAGTGTGTTAGTTATAGGGTCGCGGAGACCAAGTACTGCATTGAACCGTAGTTGCCAGGCTATTACAAGTCAATGTAATACTATTACAATGGTAAACTAGGACAAAATGGATATGAATGTCTTAATGAGACAATAAGGAAGTCATTTATGCACAAGAAACCTCCTAACCGCCCCCTAATGTGGTGGGAACAGTTACAACCCCCTTTGACCATGTTTGGTCCCACGACCGGACCTATGGATTGACCAGCCGAGGCCTTGTAATCGAGCCCTCATGGCCGAGGCCCTATGGTCGGGACCTTGTAGCCGAGACCCTATGGTTGAGCCCCCATGGCCGGGGCCTCATAGTTGAGCCCTATAGCCGAGGCCTTATAACCGAGCCCTCATGGTCGAGGCCTTATGGCCGAGCCCCCATGGCCTAAGCTTAATTACCCTTATGTTACCATAGTAGTGTTATATAACTTGAAGTAAACACCTCTTTATTATTATGCTTACCATTTTAAATAAGGAATAATAAGCAGTTGATATGATTAATTATTTATATTAATTATATTACGTTAATGTTACTTTTTATTACATTTTATTATTTACAATCATCAAGTGCTTTATCCATCATTATTCATTCATCTAATTCTATACTGTATGTAGAATATTTCCATGACTCTCCCAATAATAATAATAATAATAATAAAAGAAAAAAAAAACCAGCAGTACAATGAAGTACGGCACATGAGGAGAGAGATGATGATATATGTGACAATGTGGCTGTCGACCACTCGACTATTGACATTCTGAAGTACAACTTATTTATTTATTTATTATCATTTTTTTTGAAGGAATTTATTTATTATCATTTATGTTGTAAAGTATTACAATTTGATTATCATTTATGTTATAAAGTATTACAATTTGTTATAAGTCGATACAAAGAATTTTGTATATATTATTTTTACATATAAAGAAAAGGAGACTGAAAGAAAATTATAAACATTTGAACATAACAGCACTTATTGGAGAGATAGGAGCTAAATCCACAATTGTTCAGTTTATTTAGAAATTTGTCTTTGTTTCTAACAATAGGCTGCAAATTTGATTCTTACTACGAATATTGAGGATTCGAATTTGAGTTTCGGTCTTGAATTAAACTCTTTGTGTATAAAAATATACAGTTTAATGTTGAGTCTCGGAGTTATATAAGTTAAATTTACTTCTTTCTAAGCAAATTCATTAAATTTAGAATATAATATGGCGAAATCAGGAATCCTAATTTATTTAAAAAAAATTGCTTTATTATGATTTATGAATGTAAATCAGGAATCCTGATTTATTTAAAAAAAATTACTTTATTAGGAATGTGTATGTGAGGGATTCTACTATTTTTTGAAGGGCACTGAGACTCGAATTCATGACCTCCCATTTAAGGGTGACCACTACATGCCAATTGAGCACAAGGTGCTTGGCAATAGAGTATTATTTTTGTTATGTGAAACTACATGTCCAAGAAAAAATGAGATCACGTGGCAGCCACCTAGAGAGTTGAATAAAAATGGCGTTAACGGTTGACATTCATGATCGTGGCTCACCAACCCCCATTCAAGCTCTCACCTACCGCAATCCACCATTGAACGCAAAGCAAAACCGTCAGTCACCGTTAACTCTAACGCCGTTAACCCCCTCCACCTACCCCTTGCGCAAACTTTCACCGCCTCCGCGTTGCTATAAATTGCAACTCTCCGCTCTATTCCGCCAGGAAGTCACGCACACCCGCCTGCCTTTCTGATCATACATTAATTTTGAAGATTTCTTTCCAATTTTGCCCCTGAAGATGGATCTTCTCCTCCTAGAGAAGACTCTATTAGGGTTCTTCGTAGCCATAGTAGTCGCCATTGTTGTCTCTAAGCTTCGCGGAAAGAAGTACAAGCTCCCGCCGGGGCCGATTCCGGTACCGGTGTTCGGGAACTGGCTTCAGGTCGGCGATGATTTGAATCATCGCAATCTCACCGAGTACGCGAAGAAATTCGGCGACATTTTTCTGCTGAGAATGGGGCAGAG
>CM008342.1:45521639-45532849 GCA_002525835.2 Ipomoea batatas | reverse complement strand
TAATTTACCTCATTGTAGTTTTTTGTAGATTCGGATTTCTTCTATCACCCAAATCAATTTTATCATAAAATAGTCTGTACTTTCTTTTTGTGGTCAACAAAGTTAGGTATTGGTTTACATCATGATATACTGGCAGTTGGTTGGTTCTAATGGATTACAGTATCATAAAAAAGTACAACCTGATTTCATTATAGTGAAAGGGGGCATATATGATATGGCATGATGATTTGTCTTGAGAATATGCGCTATCATTTGATCATATGCTAATTGCTTAGTACCATGACTGTTTGTTGTATGCAGCAATTGAAACTACTCTCTGGTCAATTGAATGGGGCATTGCTGAACTGGTTAACAACCCTCACATCCAGAAGAAGCTTCGGGATGAGATTGATACAGTTCTTGGACCGGGCGTTCAAATCACTGAGCCAGACACCCATAAACTTCCCTACTTGCAGGCCGTAATCAAGGAGACGCTTCGCTTGAGAATGGCTATTCCCTTGCTGGTTCCCCACATGAACCTCAACGATGCCAAGCTTGGAGGGTATGACATTCCCGCCGAGAGCAAAATCTTGGTCAATGCTTGGTGGCTCGCAAACAACCCAGCCCACTGGAAGAAACCTGAAGAGTTTAGGCCCGAGAGATTCTTTGAGGAGGAGAAGCACGTCGAAGCCAATGGGAATGACTTCAGGTACCTCCCATTCGGAGTTGGTAGGAGAAGTTGCCCTGGAATTATCCTTGCCCTGCCCATCCTTGGCATCGTTTTGGGACGTTTGGTGCAGAACTTTGAGCTCCTCCCCCCACCTGGCCAATCTAAGGTTGACACCTCAGAGAAAGGCGGGCAATTCAGCCTTCACATTTTGAAGCACTCTACCATTGTCATGAAGCCTAGGACTTTCTAAAACGTGTGATATATGTAACCTGGTTTTAATTCAAAGTTTGGTTAAGATAATGGACATGTACTTTTGCGGCCTATAGTTCCGTAAAGCCTTTTTCATCTTCATTCATAATGCCTAAACCCTCACGTAAACTCTAAAACCCCACCAATTACCATCAAGACTATCTATACTTAAAACTATTCAACAGATAGAATTATATATAGTATATATCAACATCTCGAGTATTACTCATCATCAAAACTACGAAGTAATTTCAATGATGAATTAGGAGCCAATCCAAATCGATTACTCACCAAATGATATCTGTGGAGTTGTTGAAATATGTGGTTGCAAAATGGACTCACGTGTTTTAAAAACGAAAATTACAAAAACATAGGATTCGTTATACAGTCCCACTAAGATTGTGCCACACTGCCACCCGAGTTGTTCCATCAAATAGGTTTACCAAAATGGCAATACGTTTTTGGCTTGAATACTATTTTTGATGACAGGTATTTTTGTTGATCTGTTGCCAGTTAACAAACCCAAATGCAAGTACATTGTACGTGGCGACATACACTCCTAACAGTTCTGGTCCCCAGATTTTATGGTTGTACCAACATTGTAACAATTACGGGATAGCTTCACACAATCTTGTTGGATTGTGCACTGTGTGCACGATGAGAGGTGAAGAGGAAAACAGAATACTAACTGAATATTATTGAAATGAGAATATTTGGTTACAGATTGAATGAAAAAGAAGAATGAAGTGTGTTCTGTTACTGTGATGCTCTATGGTTATATAGACAGTGAAGCCAATGGAGGATCTCAAAATTAGGATCTCTCTCCACCATGACGTCAGACACAGTTATCTGTAGCGATCCAGTAGCCAGTGATCTTTCCCCGGACTCTGGCGAGAATGCCGAGTTGTGAAAGGGCACCAACTTATTTCCCAGAATTAGAGTTCTACCGCAGCTTCCCCCTTTTTTGGGGGGATCAAGTTCCTTGCCAACTCCCAACTATCGACCCCGATCTCTTTCCCCGGACTCTGGCGAGAACGCCGAGTTGGATTTCAGAGGCAGACTTGGCTGCCATTTCGGCAATTGCTCGAACATCTGGTGGGCTTCTGCGAGAGAAATACGGAGAGCTCAAGTGGTTGAGCCAAAGCACGCAGGAGATGCAACCAGTAGTGTGATCTATGGCGAATTTGAGAAACCTTCCTGGCTTGTACTCCCGGCTTACAACCACGTCCATAACCTCCGCCCGACAGACACGAACGCCATTGCGGGAGAATGAGGTATGATCTACAGGATTCGGCACAAGAGCGAGCAGATCAAAGGCTAACAGCTTGACGTGGATTCTGAGCAGGGATGCCGGAGCGTCCATCTCTCCATCACCGCCGCGAGGTTGCTCAACGGCTTGATTTCACTCTAGGCACAACGATAACAGATTGATTGGCACTATTTCTCCAACCAATAAGCGCATTGAACATAAAGTTTCCGTTGAAACGTCGCCATATGACATTATACACAACAAATTTGATCGAGTCTACACCTGAACATAACTAAAGCATAAACATCCAACAAATTAATTATCCAATCATCAAATTAGTTATGCAAACAAAGCTCTAACTTCGATGGTGTTTAAAAGCTAACATTTATTTAGATCCATAAATTTAAGACTTATAGATTAAGATGCAGAACATATGAATGAAAAATCAATCAAATTCACGAAATTAATGCTGTGAGATTATGCCGATCAATCGATCTTGCCAGAAACAACATTTTACACTGAGTTAGAAAAACTCTGCAGACGAGTTTGAGAAGATGAAATGTGAGTATAATCCAGGCCCTCTAATCATAAACCCTAGAAGGGCGTCAGAGAGAGCAGACATGACGACTCTAAGGATTCAATCTCCGTGCACATTACCATGCTTCCTTCATTATATGAATCCAGAGCATCGGCTTATTGTACACGGATCCATTAACAGACTACTGCAGAGCGAATTTCAACTCATATAACTATCTTCTAAGTACGTATACAGTATATATCAACATCTCAAGTATTACTCATCATCAAGACTACGAAATAATTTCAAATGATGAATTAGGAGCCAATCCAAATTGATTACTCACCAAATGATATCTGTGGACTTGTTAAAATGTGTGGTTGCAAAATGGCCTCACGTGTTTAGAAAACGAAAATTACAATAACATGTGTTTTGTTATACAGTCCCACTAAGATTGTGCCTCCCGAGTTGTTCAATCAAATAGGTTTACCAAAATAGCAATACGTTTTTAGCATGAATACTATTTTGATGACAGGTATTTTTGTTGACCTGTTGCCAGATAATACGTGGCGACATGCACGCCTAACAGTTCTGGTCTCCAGATTTTATGGTTGTACTAACATTGTAACAATTACGAGATAGCTTCACGCAATCTAGCCAATGGAGGATCTCAAAATTAGGATCTCTCTCCACGATGAGGTCAGATACAGTTATCTGGAGGGATCCGCGGTAACCGGTGATCTTCCCCCGAACTCTAGCGAGGACGCCGAGCTGGGCAACAGAGGCAAACTTGGCAGCCATTTCGGCAATTGCTCGAACATCTGGTGGGCTTCTGCGAGAGAAATACGAAGAGCTCAAGTGGTTGAGCCAAAGCACGCAGGGGATGCAACCAGTAGTGTCATCAATGGCGAATTTCAAAAACCTTCCTGGTTTGAACTCGCGACTTATAACCACGCCCATAGCCTCCGCCCGACACAGACGAACGCCATTGCGGGAGAATGAGGTTTGATCTACAGGATTCGGTACAAGAGCGAGCAGATCAAAGGCTAACAGCTTGACGTGGGTGTTGAGCAGTGATGACGGAGCGTCCATCTCTACATCACCGCCGCAAAATCACGACTCGAACACCACGCAATGTTGCTCAATTGCTGATTTCCCTCTAGGCAAAACACTAACAGATTGATTGGCACTAATTTTCCAACCAATAAGCGCATTGAACAAAAGTTTCCGTTGAAACATCGCCATATGACATTATACACAACAAATTTGATCGAGTCTACACCTGAAGATAACTGACAACATAAACTTCGAACAAATTAATTCTCCAATCATCAAATTAGTTATGCAAACAAAGTTCTAACTTCGATGGTGTTTAAAAGCTAAAATTTAATCTATTTAGATCCATAAATTTAAGAATTACAGATTAAAATGCAGAATATATAAATGAAAAATTAATCAAATTCACGAAATTAATGCTGTGAGATTATGCCGATCGATCAATCTTGCCAGAAACTAGGTTAAATATCAACATTTTACACTGACTTAGAAATACTCTGCAGATGAGTTTGAGAAGATGAAATATGAGTCTAATCCAGGCCCTCTAATCATAAACCCTAGAAGGGCGTCAGAGAGAGCAGACATGACGACTCTAAGGATTCATTCTCCGTGCACATTACCATGCTTCCTTCATTATATGAATCCAGAGCATCGGCTTATTGTACACGGATTCATTGAAAGACTACTGCAGAGTGAATCTCAGCTCATATAACTATCTTCTAAGTAAGATTAAACACGGAACTACAGAAACAATTGGAGCAGCAAGCAAAATAATACCTAGAAGCGCAAGAACACAGGGAGATAAAAGTATGGAAGATGCTAAGCTCATCAATGGCTCGATCTATATAAAAGGTTCAGAGGACTGCTAGGGTTTTGAAGGGGAGTAGTTTCTTTGATGGGCCAGTTTCATTTGAGCCCACTGCCCACATTTGAATGCTTTTCCAGCCCAATTAAGTATTCCAAAAAGAATATTAAAAAAAAATTATAGCATGAACCATAATTCACGTTACAAGGTAAACTATTAAAATTAGGGAAAAGGGTCAAATAAGCCCTCAAACATTACTTAAGGAGTCAATTAGGCCCCGAGCATTTTAAAGTAGCAATTAAGCCCATCAACATTGTATTTTGATGCAAAAAAGTCCATAAACCTGTTAATAACCTGTGATCACAGGTCATTGAGATTCCGGCCAAATTTTTGGCACACTCCGACCATATTCCGGCACAAAAGTCACCGGCGACCATCGAACGGTCGCCGGTGACTCACTGGAGAATTTCCGCTGGCGTCTCCTCTGCTGATTTGTCTTGCTTTCGCACTGACATATTGAAATCGTAGAAACTTTTGCGACTCCTGTCTGTGATTAATATTCACCTGGGTGAGGGATTGAATGAGCAGGGGAATTGGAGTGGAAAGCAGAACCGATCGTTCTCGATCACTGTGAGTAGTGGGAGAGAATGAATGAAGCTCCGATCGCCTGAGAAGGAGAGCTATCTGCTCAGAAAGCCATGTGGTCCTCCTTCTGGAGATCCAGAAATCGTTTCTCTTTGGACGAACTCAGGTACTCTTCAATTTCAATTTTAGTTTCCTTGTTTACCTCTCTGTGATTTTCGAAACTCTGATTCTTGATACTATCTGTAGCAATTCGATATGAATTTTGTGGTTGGAATTATAATGATGAAGTTATCTTGAATGTGAGAAGGCAACCCACACCGGAGAAGGCAACCCAGTGGTTGCCTTCTGCAGTGAGTCACCGGCGACCATGTCGCCGATGACTTTCGTGCCGGAATATTGCCGGAGTGTGCCGGAAATTGGCCGGAATTCCAATGACCTGTGATCACAGGTCATTAACAGGCTTATGGATTTTTTTGCATCAAAATACAATGTTGAAGGGTTTAATTGCTACTTTCAAATGTTTAGGGGCCTAATTGACTCCTTAGGTAATGTTGGAGGGCTTATTTGACCCTTTTCCCTTAAAATTATTATGTTCATTTTAATATACTATTGCTTATTTTTATTGTATTAAAAGTTATTTTTGTAACTTAAAAATTAACATATAGTACATTAAAAATAAACTTTCAATATGTTAAAAATAAATGTCAGTGTTGCACTTTGTAATGTGAAGTGTGCTCCACAATATAATTTGCTAGGGTTCAAGATAACAAACTTTGACAATGAATTGAGGATAATAACTTTTTGAATATATAAACTTAATTGAGTATAAATGAACGAATACTACAATATAATAGAGTCAGTAGCATTTAAAAAAAAAAACTTTTTTTTATATATGACATTTGGTATCTCATTTTCTTTGATCTGACGAGAGAACTCGCAAAGTCGCAATTAATAATTCACTACTTGAAAGTATAAATTAGAAAATCATCCTCAGTGTAATAAGGTGCAAACAACATATAAAAGGTAAACAACACTTAAAAAAGAAGAAGAAGAAGATATGTGACAAGTTTGACCAAAAAAGTGTTAACAATGATCAAACTTATAAAATATAACCAAGTACAAAAATCATACTTCATCCATTTAGTTTAACTCCTCTTTTTGCGTCGGATGATCTTTCAGTTATATTAACAATTGAATAACATTTGTTTTTCGAACAATCAAACCTATATATACACAATGTCACAAAATGTTGGGGACAATCAATATTTGGTTGGATTAATGTCACTAACTGGACGTGGATACTACTGAAAAAAAATACTGTATTCTTGGAGCTACTAAGGAAAAACTGTAAACTTTGACAATCTCAGTTGAACAAAGTTGGGGTACAAAGCTAAGGATCAAAATTTCTGGAAGTTTCTCCAGTCCATACTCCATAGCTCTACCTTCTAGAACTCTTCTCTACATCCCTCTCTCTGGAATATTCATTCTTTATCTTCCAATGCACAACCGTCCACTGCAGGGCTGCTTAAACTTAGCCATATGGCATCTTAATTTCTTAACATCTGATTGTTTCAGCGGCTTTATCATGAATTCTTGAGCTCCTCCTTCCAGGCACCTGTTACAGTTTAATTAAGAACAGTCAACATACATGTGTTTACATGAATCCTGGGATAATGCTAAAGCAGAGGATGTAGTGTTTACTTCTTGATCCTTGTTGGGACATTCTCGGATGACACTATCACTACCGGTATCTCTTTCAGGTCAGATGATCCCTGTCGGTTCAACAACCAAGCATCGTCGAAGTTAGTTATTAGTAGCTATGGAGTTTTAAGGTTTCTGCAAATGGAGTTATTGGTTGGTTACCTTGACTCTTTTAAGCAGGTCATAGCCTGTCATCCCCGGCATGCAGTAGTCTGTTATGATCAAATTCACCTTTGACTGCTGCAAAATGCAGACAGGTATAATCAAATTCACAATTCTAATTTACACCCAATACCCCAAATAGCTAGACTTAATTTATGATTAAGAGTCTAGTTAGGATTTAGGAGCCCCAATTGTAAGTTTGTGATTATTAAGACAACAACCTAATTAATTTGGCCAGGGATCTTACCCTGTTACTGGTATGCCCCTCTCCGAGCCCCAAAAATTCCAGAGCCCTCTGCCCATTCTCCGCTGTGGTCACTACGATAACAAACACCATAAAAACATTCCAATTCAAGAAATCACAAGACTCCATAGCTTGAAGCTGTAGAGAGAAAGGGAGAGAGAGAGAGAACCTTTGCAGGAAGAGGTAGCGAGTAGCCTTTCGATGAGCTTGCGGTCTACTGAGCTGTCATCCACAGCTAACACATGCGGCATCTCGTCTTCCGCCTCCGCCATTGATGACGAACAAGAAGGTGATGATGATGATGAAAGCAACGCCATCTTCAAGAACAGTGATGTGGTAGGTAGCTACTATTATTATGGAAGCATTATATAGAGAGAGGGGGAGGAAAGAAATCCTGAGGAAATCGGGTTCAGAGATATTTCGTGATCTTTTTGGGTCACTGGGATTCGTTTCCAGTTTGCAGAAGATATATATTTATGCAGTCCCAGAAGAACACAGCTTGCACTTTGCAGTTTGCAGACACTCTCTCTCCCTTCCTGTTATGTTATCCTTTTCCTTTCGTCACACATACTGCAGATACGCCGTACTATGTCACCAATGTTTTATGAGTTTTTATTAAATTAACACACTCTAATTGTCCATTCCTAATTTTTAGGTCTACGCTCCAAATTTTGATGTAAACTTTATATTGGTTCAGGCCACATACAAAAATATAGTCTATTAATATCTGTCATATCATGAAGTAAATTTAAGAAGTTAGACTTTTTTTAGTTTGAGTCGGTCAACTATGAGTAATTTAATCTGATTTATGTACTTGTAATTTTTTGTTGGCAAGAGTTCTAATATAAGATTTATTTCGTACAACTAATTTTAAATTCTAACATGATATCAAAGCGAGTATAGTTATATTCCCAATCAAATTAATTGATTTGATAATTATAATGTTTTAAGATTAATTTTTTATGTATTAACTATTTTGGTTTGAGTGAGATCAAAATGTTGGTAAGAATAACAAGATAAGAATCCAAACGAGTAGGATTATGTTAGTGATTAGTCATTGTCAAAGGAAATCTAGAGAAATCCATGGGATTTCATAAATCAATCAATTCACTCTTTAATATGTTAAGAAACCACATGACATCTGCTGCAAGCAGGCTCATACAAGGATTTGTGGTGACGAACGCATATCAGGATGAGACCATCAATGGCTGACCAAAACCAACATGTACTATGCACCTCCTTTTAAGTGGAGTTTTTTTTTTGCGATTTTTTAGGATTTTTGTAGATGTGTTTATGAAACAGAAAATAAAAAGTGATAAAAGAAAATAAACAAATTTGATTTAAAAAGAAAAACAGTTTGTCAGTTAGCGGGCGCGTGCACTGCTGGGCAAGCTTATTGCACCTGACGCACGTCAAGCACAACATGGTTTTATTTGTTTGGTACAAAATTACTGTACCATGAACCAACATTTGCAAGAGTGTTTTTTTCTTCTCTTTCCTTAGTTCTCTCTCCTCCACCTAGTCATTTACTGTACCATGAACCCAAGAAAAACCACTAATGTTCATGCTCTAAATTAAAGCAAGACCACCAATCGTATGGCAGAATTAATCATAACCCAGAAACGTACTCTTGTTTTTTTCCTTTTTTTTTTTTCATGATAGGTGTGTGGTGATCCAATCATGTCATTCCTTATATGAGTTAAAAACTCAACCAAGTGTAAAGTTTTCCTTACTATTATTATTGTTATTATTAACTAGGATAAAGATAATAATATTATTATTTGAATTTTTAATATGTTGCAAATATATTTTGATCAAGTCTTAAATAAATTAAAGATGTTGATCAATAGCAGGTAATTTAAAAGATAATTAGTTATCTGCCATTCTGCATTGATAGGAATCATAGGATATAGGTATAACCGTATAAGGGTTCTTGAGTGGTCTCGCAACTCAACTCATACACAACATAGAGTATTGAATGAAAGTGATAAAAATAATTGTTTTATTTGTTATACGAATGCTTCAAATCGTCGCACAACTACATCATCAACAAGAATTATAGCGTGGATTATTTGCTTACACCAAGTAGTTGAAACAATATTATATTTTACATTGTTATCTATCCCAATTTACTTTTATGAGTAGATAGCATTGTTTAAATGATATGAGACTTTTATACACCTTTGTAAGTATTAGTTGTGTGAGCTTTGAGGTCTTTTAGACGGTGTAAAGTGTCTATTGAGTTGAGTTAGATTTTACTTGTCTATTATGTACCTATCAGGGCCGGTTTTTTGATTTGCGGGGCCCTGTGCTAGTAACTAAGTGAGGCCCTATCAAAGTATAACCAAACTGCAAATTGAAGAAAAATTACAAAGAGAAAAATGCAAAAAAAAACCTAATTTTGGGTCAATATAATCATAAATACATATACTAACTATTAGGCTAGGATTGGACTAAGGGCCCCCAAAATTGTGAGGCCCTGTGCGGTCGCACATCTTGCACTCCCTAAAATCCGGCCCTGGTACCTATTTGTTAAAGTAAAATACTACTTGGACTCCTAAATTTTACTCATTACTTTTACTTTGACACTTTCCTTATGACCAATAGGATGAGGTATATATTCTATTATATCTAAACTATTACTCCTGACAAATATATGTTCTTAAAACATATTAAACGTTAAGTCTTTAGTTTACCATGAAGTAAAACTAAATCAAATTTGAAAGTTTAGTCTTTTACGATTTCTTCTTGTAGGTGATCCAAATATTATGTTATTCTACATATGAGCAAAACTCAAGTAAGTAAATTTTTATTTTTTATTTTTGAAAATAATTGAAACACCATTCACAATACTAATATTAGTTGGGATGAGGTATCTAGACTAGACTTGACACATCCAATATGTGCCCATTTCCTAAATGTAGTCAATTGCATCTCCTGAATTATTAGCCCCAACACAAGAAAGAAAGAGTAGTTATCAATTTGCGATCAATTTAACATATCTAGCAAACGCGTGTAACGCTCTTTAAGTATGTACGTGCAACTCGTGCTCACACCAATTTTTTTTAATAAAAGAAAAAATCTAGATGTTTTAAGTTGTCTTACCTCAACAAACATATTATTATTATTATTTTTATTATTACTATTATTATTATTATTATTATTATTATTTTGTTGGTAAAAGGAAATGTTGACTCTTGAGGCCATGATAGAGTAAAAGGAAACTCTGATTTGAAAGGTTTGGCTCTGCGAATCTACGGAACCGCCGGCTCATCACAAAACAGTAAAGAAAAAAAAAGGCACAAAACACCATATTAAAAAGCAAACAATAATTATTATTATTATTATTTTTTAAAGAGAAGAAAAAACAATAAAAACAAAAACGCTCAAAATTGTTAAAAACTGCGGCGTGCATGCATTCTTGTCCACCGCTCCGTTTTGCTTTGCATGCACACCCTACTACACTTCTTTCTCGCGTTCTCTCTCTCTCTCTCTCTTCTCTCACTATATTACTATATATGTATATCTATAAACTCGTCGTTTTTTGGATTGCATTTGCACCCTTCTTTATCCCCACCAACCACCGCGGCCGCCTCCGCCTCGAGATTTCGTGCCACGGCACGGCGGAGGCTTGTTTTCGGCGTGACGGAGCAAGGGCAGCTGTGTAATCTTATCAGTTTTGAGCATTAAGGGGGTTTAGGGTTTTTGTAAAATTTGATTTGAGAAATTGCCGGTCTTGTATAGTTGATCCGGGTCGGAGGGTTGGTTTTGGGAGAAATGGAGTCAACGATTTGCATGAATGAGCTTTGTCGTGGCGCGACGTCGTCGTCTGAGTGGAAGAAAGGATGGAGCTTGAAATCAGGTGGATTTGCAAAGCTTTGCTACAACTGCGGGTAATTTATTTTTCCCAATTTTGGCCGAATTTTTTGCTCTTCACCTCTATTTTTCCTTGATTTTTGTGGTGCAATACTGCAATGGCAGCTTATAAATAAT
>CM008342.1:45485973-45496428 GCA_002525835.2 Ipomoea batatas | reverse complement strand
GAATAAGTTGTATAAAGACTAAAATGTCCTTGTATAATAACAATACTAATAATAATCAATGGTAAAAAAATATCTCTTTCCTTTTTCTCTTTCCTTTCCCCATTGAATTGCAAATCATATGGGGATTGGGGAGGTTATGAATTATAGTTCAACAAAATGAGAGAATTGCTGTAATTTGGATGACCAAAGAATTGTGTTGTAATTGAATTACGTCCAATCAAATAACCCATTAAAAAATATGGAGTAACATTCAATGTTCTACGGAGTAAAAATTAATCCACTGATCAATACTTGTTAGCCCATTAACACTTATCTGTTGGTCCAATAGGTTGAACCCAAACCTACTACCTAGTCCATTAACACTTATCCATTGGGCCTGTGCTAAGCGTATAACACTCTATTGGGCCTTCTTCTTAGGGTTTTGAAAGAGCGTATATATAGCCTTCGCATAGCCATTTTTCACGTCGCTGTTTGCTGGAGAAACCCTGTCTGAGCAGAGCCGCGAGGAGTTCCCGAAGCTCTCTTCTCCAGAAAAATGGTGATATGGATAGCACCGCGTGTCTTCGTCCTTCAATTCTCGTTGGCCACGAATCGGCAGTTTCTGATTTTGTGTTTCTTCTGAATTTGCAGACTTTCAAGCGAAGGAACGGAGGCCGCAACAAGCACGGCCGTGGCCATGTTAACTTCATACGCTGCTCCAACTGCGGCAAATGCTGCCCGAAGGTCCGTAAACCCCTTCCCCAATTGAAAAAAGTTGTTCCGTTGTCTGTACTTTTCGTATATGATTTCTGCGCATGCTAGCTTATATATGGTTGCAGTGAGGTTCATTCGGATTGAAATTCATGCTTATCTATTAAATAAATGTTAGATGAATTTTTATTCAGCTCAACCATTGTACTAGTCATCTGATTTGTAATGCTTCACAGGATCTGTGGATTTGTTTATAACTAAGATATAGAGAATGAAAGTTGAGAGTATCATTATTGTGATCATGTTTGTGGATGCATATTCTTGTTGATTGTGTTAATTAATTATAATTAATCCATAATTACCTCATACTAGATTTAAATAAGGCAAAATTGTTTTAAAATTTATAATCTGTTTTAAGTAATCTTTGCTTAACTACTTGTAAAAGCTTCTATCTATGATCTCAGTAGCCATATTAAACAAGCCTAGGCCGTCATGCACATTATTGCAGTATAGTTTCAAATTCATGATACTAGCTCTATTTGATTCCTCTTCCTTATTTGTGAGGCAATAAACATTATATGGTATTTTAACTAAAATTCTTCCTTCAGGATAAGGCCATCAAGAGATTCCTTGTCAGGAATATTGTTGAACAGGCTGCAGTCAGGGATGTCCAGGAGGCTTGTGCCTTTGATTGTATGATTTTTTCTGCAATATACCATGCAATTGCACTCTATTTTTTTCAGTTTTTGATAAAAGGTTGACATTTGCTTTGCTCTCTTATTAGCGTACACACTTCCCAAGCTGTACGTGAAAATGCAATACTGTGTGTCTTGTGCAATTCACTCCAAGGTCGTTAGGGTTCGTTCACGTACTGATAGAAGGGTCCGTGAGCCTCCACAGCGTTTCAGACGCCCAAGGGTATTTTTATTTTCTCTTTATTTTCACCTTTGAGCTTTTACATTTGAAATATGTATACTTTATGGTCTCTAGTTTATCTGTTTTTTTTATATATTTTATTTTTAAATTTAATCCAGTTTCCTTCTGCATTCATGTTTAAAGCTGTTTATCTATACTGCTTATGCATTGAACTTTTGCCATCATGTAATGATTGTGCTATACTGCCTGTAATTTTGAGCTCTTTTATATAGGAGTAAGATTACATATTTTATTTAGACTTTTATATTGGATGAAACTGATGATATGTCATATGTGTTGTTTTTTGAGCCAGGCTTAAATTCTCTATCCACATATATGTGTTACATTAACTATCATTTCCTTCCTTTGAAAAACTTGGGTAAAAGGTTATGAGGAAAGCAAAATAGTGAAATACTACAGCTTAGCAAATGGCAGATATCCTTCTAAACCAATTCTTCTTCCACACTTGGTTCTTCCAAATCTTTGTGCATTTGTTTGTGTACATAGGGTTCATATATACTATAGGTGGGGAGTGGAGACTTGAGGTAGGGTTTTGCTTTAAGCTGGGTGTGTTGGTGGGTATATTGCGAAAGGGGTTAGTTATGTGCAGTAGGGTATAGGTTACATGCAAGGAGGGCGGAATGTTGTGGAAGGGGATTAAGGGCAGGATCAGGTATTCCAAAGGTTACTAGGGTGATTTAAAAAATATTTTCATAAAATGTTGATTGTACTTTATCTGTTCAAGTTAGCATAGCACTGAAAGTTCTATAATAAAATTGACTTTGCAGGATGATCAGCCAAAGCCAGGTCAAGCCCCACGACCTGCAGGAGCACCAACTGCAGCCCGTACCTAGACGCCCCTTGTGTTATTTTGTTCTCACTAGACTGTTTCCTTTTACTCTCAAGGGAAGTTACGGAGTTAATATATGTTGGTTTTGATTCTGTCTGTTAAGGTTTTGGACAAATGTCACATTGTTCTATGTTGGTGACACAACAAAGGTTACAGCTCTATGAATTTTGACAATTTCCATAGTGTTTTCTTTCCATTTTTGTTGAAGTGGTGCTTATTTGAAGGACTCGTATATCTCTATAAATTGCTTGAATATTGGCAGTCGAACAAATGTTTTCCAAATTCTTTTAATCTTTAAAAGTGAAATTATTGGATATCATGATTGATAGCTACTTAAATCATACCCTAAGGCCTAAGTTATATATTATACAGAAAAAGTGACTTTTTGTGTAATAATATGAACTCTTATTAGAGTATCTTTAACAATGGTTATTTAGGGGGTTTTTGGAATAGTGATATAAAAAGGAGAGAGAATGAGCTGGGTTCAATTGCAAAAATGGGTTATTGGAATAGTGTTAGAGAAAAAGAGTTGTGCGTGTTGGGCACACAGCAAACGCCCATCGAAGCGCACCTGGTAGTGCCTTTTTTTGTGTGCCTGTGTGTCAGTTTTGCAGGTCTTTTCGTTTTCTTTTATCATTTTTTTTTGTTAAATACTTTCTTCTCCTATATTCTCTTTTCTAATTATACTTTTAAAAAAAACTTCTCAAAAATTAAAAAAATATTTTTTTATTTTTATTACTTTCTTCTCCCATATTATCTTTGCTAATTATACTTTAAAAAAAAAAACTTCTCGAAAACTAAAAACAATCCAACAATAATGGATGCTCTTAAGGTTTACCTTTGGGATGAGTTGATTACAGCTTCTCAAGAGTAGAGAGTTGATTACAGCTTCCCTGGAGTAGAGACAAATTCCCTTCCGCCCAAAACATCAGGGCCGTGTTTGTCTTGACTTGCAAATTGGCTACAATGACAGCCGAATGCCATTAACCCAACAATGCAAGCATTGAGTTGAAAAGCTTCACATGCAACCTAATTATTAGCAACTATTGGGGAAGTGATTGATGGTGACTCAATTTATCAGCAACACTTTCAAGATTTAGTTCACTAGTTGGAGCATTAGTCTAGTAGATGCGCATTACTTAAAATTAATATTTTCAGTGAGAGTTCAATTTTAAGCATAAATAATAGGAGTTTAACCTCTTCATGCACTTAAAATTTTTGTGTTATTAAAAAAAAAAGATTTAATTTGCTTGTTATTGCATGCCACTCAAATTTGCACTTTTCCAACAAACAACGCTTGTCTTACAAACCAAGAATTCATCCAACCTAATCATTAACCTGCTTCACTATAATATCAACTTTAATCTTACCTAAAAACTACCCAAAATACCAAATATTGCTCCTCACCATCATCATCTTTCATGTAAAAAAGTATCTTTTAACTTTTCCCATGATAAACCCTTTGCTTTCAATCCACGACAACCCAAACTCAAAAGCTACTCATTAGCTTCAATTCTACCATTCCATTATCACGGCTTTCAGTGTTACTGTAAAAATAGTTTTTTTATTATTATGTAAATTCAGCTAGCAAACTATTAATGTAATTTTAAGGTTGGCCTCTTTGCATCAGGTTTTTTCCTGAGTAATAGTTAAAAATTTTCTTGAATAAGAGTCAAATTTTGTGAATACGACCTGATCTGAATTGGAATTAATTTTACATTTGTGGTAATATTGGAGGCCATATGCAAAAGAAAATTTTCATAATATTATACAATTGATATTAAATAAAAAGTAAAGGATTACAATGCATGGGACTAAATAATGTAAGTTGAAAATTTAGATTCACAAGTCGAGATGAGGCAGTTCAAACCATATTTGTTCAAACGCCTTGATAATGAGGTGGTGATATTCTTCCGGATTCAAAGAAAGATAACAAGCAAGAAGTTCTTCCAAATCCCTAGAACATTTCATCTCATTCTCCTCGATCATCTCCATCATTGATTCCTTGAAATCCTTCTGCGGATCAACCGACGCCTTCACCATCGCAACGCTCTCCGGCAACTCCATCTTCTCCGCCCCTGCCCGCTTGATCCGCGCCGAGCTTCTCCGGATCTTCCGGACCGCAATTCTCGGAGAATTGTTACCTCTCAGCCTCACTCCGGTGAGCTTGGAAACAGGTTTTCTCGGTCGGAAATCGACGCTTTCCTCCAATCCGATCAGCTCCGGCAATGTAGAAGAACTATCATCATCGCGATCATCTTCCTCGGAACTACTGGTAGTGCCAGTGTGAGCAATTTGAATTTCAGAAGGTTTGTATACTGTTTTCCTCTTGGGTGGATCGGAGAAGGGGTTATAGGCGGTGGTGTGGTAGTAAGAGTGTGGAGGAGAAGAGAGGTGGTAGAAGGTGGTGGTGGCGGTGGAGGTGGGGGAGGAGGACGGCGGCGCGTGTTTCTTCTTGGGGTGAGAGTTTCTGGTTCTTGTAGTGTTCATGTCTCTGAGCTTGTAGAACCAGGCGTTTGGGATCATATCTGATAATCTGAACCTGTGATTCCCCATTTCAATTCACAGATTCTTTGTGCTTTTCTCTCGATATATATCTGATACTGAAGTTGAAAGGGGAAATATATAGTATGAAAAATGATGACACTTTGCTGGAGTAATACTTTTGTTATATGTTCTAATCAATAGGCTCAATGGTTTTATGACTCCACAGTCAAATTCAATACTTTTGGTTAAGTTTAAAAGAGAAAACTCATTATATTTATTGACTACTTGTAAATTGACTACTTGTAAATTGGCTGTCTCACCTAACCGAACAGATAATGTAATTGCAAATTTATATAGTAATTTTAATTTGGAGAAAAAGTATGTCATGTTAAAGAGTTTTGAGTTACAGTTTCACCTAAAGAAGAATCAAGTTCCACAAAAGTATCCAATCAAATCTAAATTAGGCACGAATTCTCCAACTTAAGAGGCCATTGGATCATGGATGTGTCTATAATTTATCCCTCTATCATCCTATTAAGGTCGGGTCCTTAGAGTGAGGGATGACTAGTCATTAAATATTACCATAGTTGCACCTTCAACATTATGGTCTTTATGGACATGAGGGACTTCATCGTTACGATATTGTTTGATTTTTTCAACGCCCGTTACTTGTGAATTACTCTCTAGCTTTATGTCGAGTCACTTTTAAATCACTCTCTAACTTTGTGCCGGGTCACCTGTGAATCACTCTCCAGCTTCGGGCCGGGTTTGCGACGAGGGCAATAATGGATTTTGTATTCCTTAAACTAATCAAATATCCAAAGACACCAACCAACTCTTCCCATTGTTAACGATACTGAAAGCAACATAGCCAACAACAGCAACAATCATTCTCCAACATCTCCCTTTCCTTAATCAACACTCTGTCATTCTCAATCCCTAATGTTCCACAAATGAAGTTGAAGCCTCCAAGGCCCTCCTTTTATAAGAAGCCTTCAACTTCCTCAACATTCAAAACACGAAAAACACCGATACCACAACAATCTCACAAGAGAATGAGCACAGAGGCTACAAGGGGGGTGGAGGGTTTTGCTCGGGATGACACAGAAGACGCGGCATGCAGAAGGTTCGAGAACTACTTGGTCGAGATGATCCTCGAGGAAGGGAAAACGGGAGACTTGGTGGACGTTGAAGAGCTTCTTCGATGCTGGAAGAGCCTCAAGTCTCCCGTGTTCATTGATCTCGTGTCTAGATTCTACGGAGAGCTATGCAAGGATCTGTTTCCCAGAGACAGCAATGAATTACTTCCCCGGGATTCTACACAACACCAATAATACTTTTCGTTCCTACAAACGATTTCAAGTCTTCAAATCGATTTCTAGTTTTTACTGCATTTACAAACATTCTATGCACAGGTTGTAATTAATGTGATAAACAAGGTAACAAAGGGCAATGATGAATGGGGGAACACAAAATAACTAAGAAATTTACTATGGAGTATTAGTTAAGATATATATATATTTACAATGGGAAAAGCAACATATTGCTCATTACATGATTAGAACATTGAAAGCGTTACCTTGAAGAAACAAGTTCCACCAACTACAATAACATCAATGCATTTACACGATCTATGCCAGCTTCCATGGCTAAGAGTAAATGCCATCTATATTTCAAAACCGCAAAATCGCATGTTTTTCATAGAATATAAGGTCTGCATTGGCAATAGGGCACTTACCAGTTTCGTCAAGGATGTTTCAGCACAAAAGTCATGTTTTTGATAGATAAACCCGAGACTTGATAATGTTATCACCAATTATGAATCCGGGCATGACCATGAATTCGACTTTGAGTCTTTCTTGCTCCTTGTTTGATGGAACGCTATCTTCGCTTATTTCCTCCACATACTCCATGTAAAGATTTGAGAACTCACGCCCTCGCTCTACTCTAAATATGTCACATGTTGGTTGCACCGATGCAGCAGTGCCTTGAAGAATCCAAACGGATCGGGCCATTTTGACAAATGCTGCATAGAAAGGTGTTGGTGGATGAAATCCGTTGCTCACAAATGTCCGATGGTCGACATTGCCAAAGAATGCTATTTCCATTGTGGGGTGAACTATTGATAGATACTTTTCTCTGCAATATGTGGCAAAACTTGACTTTGGATCTTCGATTAGGGCATCAATTGGGTCATCATACTTCTTCAGAGTATCGAGACTTGAGGATTGGAATGAGAATCGATGAAACATTCTCCGAGCAATATAGGCTTCAAATGCATATTTTTTGTGGGACCTCTTGGAGTAAACAACCGAGCCTTCAATTGAGTTAGCTGCTTGGTCTAAATCCCAGCCCGAGACCTTCATCAAGGTGATTAATGGCTTGGCAAAGTCGTGTATAGCCTTTGACACCGCTCCAACAATTTCCTCCACATACGAGAAATTCAAAACCTTAGCATCCTCCTCTCTCTTCTTAAGCTCCTCACCCAACTTCTTATTCCTCGACACTGAATCCCGAAGCTCTTGCTGCAAAGCAACCACCTTAGACTCCTTTTCTTTGACCCCAGACTTCAATTGATTCAAAAGCTTCTCTCGAACCCGGATTTCTCCAAGTAAAATCGGTGAACAAGCAGAGGCAGATTTCGATCCCTTCATCTGCCTCCCTTTGTAAGCTTGCTTAATCCTGCACAGCGATTCAAGCTGAGACACAATAACCTCATCTGCAGCTCGGATTTTATCGGGATCATAAGGCACGTGAGCTTGCTGGAGCTGAACATAAGCCAATTTCAACGCAGAAACCCCATCAAACAAGTTCGAGATCTCCCCATCACCGCACCTCTTCACTTCACCCTGAACCCCAACACTACAGTTCTTTACTTCACCCCGAACCCCAACGGGCTCGGGATGAACTTTAACCGCATTCAATTCACCTTCCTCAGTTACATCACTACCACTCTCCTCAGTTACCAAGGGACCATACTTGCCACTAGCTAGTGATAGACCATGGTAATTTAAGTGTGGGTTTTCAGAGCTAAACACCCCAATGGACCTATATCTACAAGCCTTAGCAACTTTAGAAACAATTTCTGAAATATTGTTTGACTGGGGCTTAGAGATCTTCACTGCACATTCCATTCTCTGATTCTGTAGATCCAACCCCATTTGAATATCTAAAAGTAAGGATCTAACCACTAACCCCACACCTAAACCACTGACTTTGATTCTGATATGCAGAGCAAGTGCAGGCTAAAGAATTCAAAATAATATGAAACTTTGGGGTTTAATCTTGAAACTTGGTTACTACATTGGGGAAAGAACAGCCATGATTCCCGCTGAGATAACCTTAAACAAATGACCTTAAAACGTTGGGCTTCACCAAACCCCCCGAGGTTTAAGGGCTCAATGTCCGATTAACATCCTAACAGTGAAACACCCAGATTTAAAAATAATAAAACAACCCAAAAAACTATTCCTTTACCCACTCAAATGCTTAAACCCCAAATCCCCAATACATCAACCACAGCAGATCTAGGGTTCTACAAATTTCAAACACGAAACCAGAACAGAAAAGGCAAAGATTTGTGTACACTTAAAGGGTGGAAAAGCTTACTTCAGAGAGGAAAAATGCTTGAAACTGAGCAAGAACACCACAAACCCAGAGTGCAGAGCAAAGGGGATTGAGCTAAAGCTCTGAACTTTGAAGCAAAAAAGGATCAAATAAACAAGTCCCAATCAGAAAAATCCAGGAGAATAGAAAGGGAATGGGAGGTTTGAGGATTTCTTCAGGTTTGGGTATCCGAGTCTGTCACATTACAACTCAGCAATTCTCGAGCTTTCTGTTCAGCTACGGCTAAACAGAGAGTTAATCAATTTGGCCTTGGGAGTGTTAAGGGAGGAGATAACGATCACAAGAAGAACAGCACGAAAATATAGTTAAAAATTACCCCCAAAAATAGAAAAAAAAATGGAAGAAATAAATTAGAGGGAATCTTTTTTAGGAGTGTGTACTGCCTACTACTGACACAGAGCAAGAGAGGGAGGACAGAGGAGACACAGATTTTGAATTATTTATATAAAGGTCCCTATAAATTTCAAAAATACAAATTATTCCTATATAATTTCCATATCAACTATTATTTCCAACTCGGGCTGTAAATGAGGTGATGTGAGTCTTAAATCTCTCGTGCAAAGCAGTGCGAATGCAACTACCCTAAAACTAATAAGAAAACATTTTAATTTGTTATCCTTTGGAGTCCTATTAAATGTAATTAGTCTCAATATGTGAATCCTAATGTATCTTGAATTGAAAAAATCTATGGTCAGACAAAAAATATTTTTAATCTTTTAATTTTCTTAGCATTGAGGGGATTTGAACGTGTATTACACTTTTCATTGTGTGTTTGTTTGTTTTTTGTAAAATTATGTATTTGGAAAATAACTATTTCATCAGCCTTATTTACATATATACTATTTACATGCCAAAGATCTTGTGGTCAAGTGGCATCCGGTGTCCCGATTAATACTCCTACATAGATGATGGTTCGAGAACAGATACTACATTGTAACAATTCAGTAGTACTCAAAAAAATATATATATACTATTTATTGATCAAATCAACTCTATTTTCATTACTAATTTTTTTTTTAAAATTTTAATTTAATTTTTATGCTTAATGCTCCGTAATACTTTTAATATAGTTTTTAAATATATAAATATTACATATTAATATTAAATTTAACAATATAAATATTCCATAATTATTTATAAATAACTTCAGTAAATTCTTGATAATCCAATCGAATACAAAAAATGAGACCGAGCCCCTAAATTGAAAGGATAAAAATTATTTTTGGGGCAAATGTATAAAATAAAAAGTTGGCAATGGAGATTCGAGTACCTTCTATGTCAGTGGGGCCCCACCGAGATAATTCTTGGATGCGCTGCAGAATGCAAAATTTTAATCTTGGGACTGTATTGTTCTTACCTAAACTCCTATCATATTTTATTAATTTTCGAAATCCACCCACTAACCAAGAATAATCATGCAACTTTATTATTAATTAAAAACAATCTAAGATATAATTTTTTAAAAATCAGATGGAACTTCAAACATTCAAAAAATAATAATTTAAAAATTATCCTCTTTATTGCATAGAGAAAAATTAGGAGTAACATACAAAATGAAATGTATAGAGTAACACTTTTTGCAATTAAAGAAAAATAATTACTCTCTTCATCCTTAATTGTTTGTCACATTTACAACTTCAACCTCATGCTTAAAGGACGAGATGCTGAACCACCACGCCAAGGATATTGGTTGCTTTTTACACAGTTTTTAATACAACATAACAAATGTTACTAACTTTTTAATTTTGCCCATCAATAATAAGTGTCATTTGTACAAAATACAATTATACTTACCTCATTAGTTGTCTAGAAATTTGAAAAAGTCAAAAGAGTAAATTGAAAAATGTAGAATGTTAGTTATGTTCAATTTTAAAAAGAGGATACTA
>CM008342.1:45372713-45397687 GCA_002525835.2 Ipomoea batatas | reverse complement strand
GAGATTTTGTTTCCTTTTACCTTTGAGAGAATGGGGAATGGTTAGAATTAAAGAGGTTAGAACTTAGAACAGTTTTAGGACATATTTTGGACTAACTTGCAGGTGAAACCGAACTTGGGTGCGAAAAGAACAGAAGTGCGAAAAGAGAGCTCTGGATCACGGCCAGGCTCACGGCCGTGACCCCAGCCGTGATGCCTGGGCGTCGATTCCAGTAGCTACAGAGCAGAATAGGGCTCTGGGTCACGGGTCACATCCCGGCCGTGACACAGGCCTTGACCACCGCCCAGAATTTCCAGTACGTATAGAGCAAACGAGGGCTCTGGGTCACGGGCTACATCCCGGCCGTGACCCAGGCCGTGATGGCGTCGGCAATTTCCAGTGTCTACAGGCCAAACGAGGGCTCTGGGTCACGGCCACCATCCCGGCCGTGACCCTGCCCGTGATGCTTCCTCAGAAATTCCAGTACTGAGAGCGTTATAGAGGGCTCTGGGTCACGGGCCGCATCCCGGCCGTGATACGAGGCCGTAAGATTTGCAAAAAAAAAAAAGAGTAAAAATGAAAAAAAAAATGTCATGTTTTCTAGTTCGTGAGGCCTTGTTTGTCCATCAGGGACGATGTCCAGTTTCAGTGTGGGGTTATTTTGTACAATTATTCACCCCTTATTCTAGTTGTTTTGAAGGTTATTTTCTGTATCCTAGTGAAATTGGGAATTATTTGTGTGTTATATTGTCCAAGTGCTGAAATATCTACAAGGAACAACAAAGGAAGAATATTGGACAAGTTCTGGAAGAAAAGGGAATTACAATGAAGAATACTAGTTGGAAAAGAATTAGAAGATGCCTAATGGGCCAATGCCCATCTACCTCCTATATATTTGACCTATTCTCTACAATTTGAGGAGGTTCCCTTACAGAGTTCAGAACCCTAGTTTTTAGTTTATATTTTCCCCAGCATAGTTTAGACTAATTTTACATTAGATTATTTTATTTCAAGATTGGAATCAAGGATTGAAGTTGGATTTGTTATTTATCAGATAAGTTTCTTTTCCCTTTTAATTCTTGCAATGTTTATGGTTATCAATTGCTTTCTTTTACATCCTTCAGTCTTTGTTACTTGGATTCTATAAATTCATATACTCTAGTGCCTAGTAATTCATACAATTTCGTGCCATAACACCAATCCTCAGCGGAACGACATTACACCCTTTTTACACTCATCATTTGTGCTCATCAGGGGCAACATATACATGTTCTTTACTATGACCTGATTTAATTCCCTATAGTCAATGCACAAGCGTAAACTTCCATCCTTCTTTCTGACAAACAATACCGGGACACCCCAAGGCGATGCACTTGGCCTAATGTAGCCCTTTTCCAACATTTCTTGCAATTGCACTTTAAGCTATGATATTTCCTTGACTGTCATCTGGTATAGTACTTTGGATATTGGCACCTTGCCTCGTAGTAGGTCAATGGAGAACTTCACCTCCCGATCTGGGGGCATTCTTGGAATTTCCTTAGGAAATACATCCGGAAATTCTCTCACTACAACAATCTGTTCAAGAGTCTCGCCCTTAGTGCTCAAGTCCTGAAGAGTGCATAGATAAGCCTCATGTCCGTTGTGTAGATATTTCCTCATTTTGATCATGGTTACTATCTTCATTCCTAGGGGTTCCACATTTCCCTTGTAGGATACGTACTCCTTGTTAGGCCCTTTCAGTACCACTTTTCGCTCATCACATAAGATTTGGCTCGATATCTGGTCAACCAATCCATGCCTAGCACTACATCTATGTCTTCTAGCTCAAACTTAATAAAATCCCCATAGAACATTACTCGAGGTATCTCGATACTTAGGTTCTCAAATACATCTTCAGAATCTATCACCCTCCTTGAGGCCAATTTGACCCCCATTTTATACTTATGAGTCGGTTCTGATCCTATCTTACTCACGAGTGCCGACGATATGAAGGAATTTGTAGCCTCAGAATTGAACAACACCACTGCTGGTATGGCATTAACTAGGAACATTCATGTTACCACTTCAGCTGCCCACGTCCGGACCCATCGTGTGGAAAAGATTGTTCCTTGCTCACTATTGGTTTTATCTCCCACGAAATGGTTGAACGGCAGGCCAACACCACCGGGAAATTGACTAATACTTATCAAAAAACTAGAGTAACCTTTCGGCCCTCTTTGAATTGCTTGATCGTCGTCGAGTACAATGATTTGCTTATAAGTGCGCTAGATTGCTTGTTCACTCTCGAGACCTAGAACCCCTATTTATAAGAGTTATGAGGAAATCTTTCCTTATTACACTTTAAGCACTTTACTAATCTACCTCGTCCTTCCTTCCATATCTCTTGCCTTCTATCGCCGAACTTTTTAGGAAACTCCCATAACTGCCTGCCTTGCCTTCTCCTTACGCCGCCTTCCTTGCACCGCCTTTCTTACACCACCTTTCTTGCCTCGGCCCCGTATTAGATTGGTCTAGTCCGACTTATCCTCACCTTGTTTCCCTACCCCGACCTTTCTTCCATGATTATTAATCGTTTCAATAGCTATGTCCAATCATTCTGAGTCTAAGATCTTCAACTGCCTTATCACCTTTCCTATGATCCCCCGACCGCCCGACTGATCGATGGTCAACCGAGCTTCGCCCTGTCCTCCTACCTTCCTCCGAGTCCGCTCTTCCTCAACATTAGTTGTCTCTTTCGCACACGCCGAGCTTCTAGCCCCGAGCCTTATCTTATCTCCCATCATCTAGTCCCTCATTTCTTCGAGCTACGCAAAGCACGAGCCCTAATGTTATATATATAGGGCTATGTACGTATATTATTATTATTATTATTATTATTATTATTATTATTATTATTATTATTATTATTATTATTATATCACTCTTTATTTCTCACCATCTCTCTTTTTCCTTGTTGACCCTTCAATTTTAGGTGGTTCATGAGGTTGATTTTGGGATATTGAGGTAAGATTTATGTCTACCTAAAATTTATTTACCCCAATTAAATTATTTAATATGTGCTTATGTGATATTATTCTATTAGGCTAAAGTGTCATCCCGCACCATGAACTATAACGGATTCTTCATGCCGCACCCTAACCTTTAATATTAATTGTATATATATATATACTCCTTATATTTTTGTGTGTAATTATCATGTATGTATTAATTGTAAGTGAATTATTAATTAGTATTATGTAGAATTGAGATATTAACTAATTACTAGTAATTGCATGAAATTAGGAATCGTCGCGTTCGACGTTGGTTCATCAATTTATGTGTTTATTTCTTTCATCTGTTCATCATTTTCCAATATATATGATTGTTTACCAATATTCTTAAATGTTGGCTTTCCTCCACCATTTATTTTGAATTTTGTATCATCTGCCATTTATTTTGGATTTTCCTGAATAATATTGTGGCTTCAAGCATAAACCTAGTTGTATTTCTCAACAGAGTGATTAATGTGATATGTGTTGTTTTAGGTAGGCTATTGCTTATGTTAATTTTGTCTTGTTTGGTAGAAATACAATTACAACATATTTTTGAGTTTCAACGCACTGTCTATTCTGCGTTGGTTCTGATTACGGATGATGAGTTTTCGACGGAGCGGGGTGGGGAGTTTGTTTTTACATATGACGATTTGATCGTGAAGGGTTCAACTGGATTCTGGGTGAGAAGTAAAGTGGATTTGATCATCCTGAATTACACTTCCGGGACGATGTCACAGCCAAATGGAGTTGTTCATAGTCACTGGGGAGCGTTCTTATGACTTTAGATTCATTTTTAGCTAATGAATTTTCTAATATAATTTCCATATTATATTTTAATTAATTATTGATACTTTTTCTAATATATTTTACCTGTTTCGTCCCCTTTTTTATAATATGGATCCATATATATGTTAATCCGTTTATTATGTAATCTATATAGGTAATTATCATATACTATTTACCATCTAAATAATACGTGGTCATTAATAACGGTATTTAACAACTAAATTTTTTATAGTAATTAAACATAGAGAATTTATTCTTACAACGATTTTATTTTTTTTCTTCAAATAATATGAATTACCCGTGCACTTCTTTTGATTAATTTTGAATAAAATCTTTTTCAAAAATTATGAAAATTAAAAAATTAATACTTTATGTAATATAAATTTTATCTAATTAGATAAGAAAATTGATAATACACATATTACATCCATAATTATAGGAAATTAAAAAAATATTATGATAATTATTCTAATCAACATATTATTATGCTAATTCACATATTATTAGATCTATACAATTATATGTAAATTATTCAACTTTTAGATTATTACACATATAAAATCATGCTAATGGTTACTTTTGAACAAAATGTTAATAATTATGGTAATTAAAAAATTAATTTGCACATCATACTTTCATTAAATTGTTTTTTTCATACTTGACGTAATATAGATTTTATCTAATCAATTAAGGAAATTAATGGTACACAATGGACATAATTAAAGAAAATAAACATACACATATTACGTTCATAATTAAACAAAATTCAACATACACATATTACGTCCATAATTAAACGAAATTAAATATATACATATTATTTTATTGAGAATAATATATACTCCTTAATTACCATAATTATTCAGACTACATGGATGTCATAATTAGCATAACATTAATTATGAATAATATATATAGTCCTTACTATCATATAGTAATCATCAGTGGCGGATCCAGCATTGGGGCAGTGGGGGCCACTGCCCCCACTCCCCCCACCCCCATCCCCATATAGCCCTTGTATATATATATGTATGTATAGTACAGATTTAGATATAAATATATGAAAACATATAGAAATAAAGAATTGTTTAGTTGGCAGAGTTGGATGGTGCGTGTTTTTAGTTGGATATGGCGTGGGTTCGAATCCTACAGCAAGCATTCGTCCGGTTTTATATATCTATCTTATAACTTTTTCCATGTTTTCTATTTGAATTATTTTATCAACTTAATTATATTTCATATATTGTTATTAATAAATATTTGTATAAAGTAATATATGAAATCCATGTTTTCTATTTGAATTATTTTATCAACTTAATTATCTTTCATATATTGTTATTAATAAATATTTGTATAAAGTAATTATGTTTCATATATTGTTATTAATATTTGTATAAAGTTTTGATATGTTTTATTTTTCGTCTATATCCAACAATATTTATGACTATATTCCTTTTAAGTGTTTCATTTTTTTAGTACTACCGTTATATTACTATGCAATATATGTTAATTACTACTTTCTCAACCTATTAAAGCACAAAGAGTCTAAATCATTGAGACTCAAACACACAATCTTCTATATAAGAGAGCAACTTGGTGTTATCTCTTTTATGTTTTCGCCCCCACTAGGACATTTTTTTGGATCCGCCACTGGTAATCATAATACAATGTCCTCATTTTTATTGAAATTAGTGATAATTTTTCTGCCTATATAGGAAGTTAATTAAATATACACATATTATGATGGGTAATTAAAGAAAAATAACCATACACATATTACGTCCATATTACCAACATGTATTTAATACTTTAATCTTACTATGGTATTCAACATAGAGATAGTATCAATTAGCATGCTCTTCCTTCTATTTTTGGTTTAGACTTTTCCTAATAAAATTTTTAAGTAATCAATTTCAACACTAATATACAAATCTTATAATTTCAAATAAATGTAACTTTTTAAATATTAGAATTGTTTATAATTTCATCAATGATTTTAGGATTTTTTTCCACATAGAAAATATTATAAACCATTATAAATACTATTAAATATTTTACAAAGTCAAATCGTTTATATTATATTAAACAAATCTTATATGTTTGGTAATAAGGTGGTTAGTGTATATATAGGGGTGAATAATAAAAATAGGAGCCACAAAATGGTCCTCACAAGTTATTGAAAAAGAACTTTGAACGTATAAAATGATCATGTGATATTAATCATGTTACATATCAAATTTTTTATAATAAATGCAATCAAACGAGTCATACTTTTGCATTGATCTTATAATCAAATAAACATACACTCTCAAATATTATAAATTATAATTATTTTTAGATTAACCTTTAATTTTATTATTTAGATATATATAATATACAAAATTAATCCGTGCATCGCACGAGTAATTTACTAGTTTATTTAAAAATTAAATAGTGAATTCCTTTCCAAGAATATATATGTATAATCTACTTATTTGGTTGATCACTTCTGACCACAGCTCACATTGCGCTCGCCCAGTCTCCTCCTTCATCCATTTTTCATGCCCCCATAAAGCAGATTAATATTTATTAGTTTGCCACCATTATTCCTTTACAGGGAAGATAGATCGGATATTGAATTCGGATCAGGGACCATGCAAAAGCATTCAAACAGTAACTCCATCCACGGCTTCAAGCCGGAAAGGCCATGGCTTCTAGGCATAGCGGTTATTGGTTTATTCGGCAGCGCCCTTCTTATCGCAACCTTTTTCCGGACATCCAACAATCCCATCGCGTGCAAGATGGCCGGCATGGTGTCGGGTCAGCCCGCCACTGATATCCAAATGGAGGCCATTATCCATTACGCCACCACCAAGATTACGCCCCAACAGAACATGGATGAGATTCGGATTTCCTTCGACGTCCTCCGAGATCGAAGCCCCTGCAATTTCCTGGTCTTCGGGCTGGGCCACGATTCCCTGATGTGGTCGTCGTTGAACCCGCGCGGCAACACGCTGTTCCTCGAGGAGGATCCCAAGTGGGTGGAGACTGTGATCGGGTCCGCCCCGTACCTCAAGGCCCGGACCGTCAATTACCGGACCCAGCTCTCCCAGTCCGACGAGCTGATCCGCCACTTGCACCAGGAGCCCGACTGTTCCCCTAAGAAGTCCTTCATACGAGGCAACCACCGCTGCAGGTGAGGGACCATTACAAATACGTTATTCCATTTACTTTATTTTTTTTTACGTTTTTAAGGTATTAAAGTGTTTGCTAATTATGCTCCTCATTTTTCTCACTTTTTAAATATAAAAATATTAAAGAAAGTAAAACTCCTAAAGATAAATTGAAAAGGTAGAATGACTATAATGTTAAATTTTTGAAAAAAGGACAACATTTTTAGACAAATTTTAAAAAAAATATTTAAAATGAGAGGGAGTTATTTGTATACATTACATTATTTGAAAATATAGTATTTGAGTATGGGGCCTTTGCCTATTGTTCTC
Organism: Ipomoea batatas; assembly: GCA_002525835.2. Classification (NCBI taxonomy): domain Eukaryota; kingdom Viridiplantae; phylum Streptophyta; class Magnoliopsida; order Solanales; family Convolvulaceae; genus Ipomoea; species Ipomoea batatas. Next base: position 45,390,408 of record CM008342.1, on the reverse strand, counting down.
GAGAAATGGCCCAGTTTGGCCTATTCCTCGAAAAATGTATTTACGGGATCCCTATCTACCAAAATTTTGACTTCTAGTTTCGGAGAACGAATTATCATGGAGTCCTCCTCTTTTCGGACAAGAAACCTGCCAACAGTCATTAGTGAACATTTGGAAGATTTTTCTAGAATTCGTTTGTTTCTCTTTTTTCTCCTGAAAGTACATTATTTTGTATACAATTATATAATATATTTTATAGTCTAGTAATATAATTTATTTTATATTTGAGTAATGAAACTACATTATTCGAGTATTTTGTATACAATTAAATAATATATTCTATATTCGAGTAATATAGTTTATTTTATATTCGAATAATAAAATTACATTATTCGAGTAATTTAAGTAAATTATTTTATATAATGCATCTTCAATATACAAATAATATACTTTAGTATATCAAAAGTGTATTTTTTTTTTATTTCACACAACAATATATGACATAATAATTTGCGGGTGCAGGTTGGCGCTGGACATGCTGCCGGCGGAGGTGTACGACAACGAATGGGACCTAATCATGGTGGACGCCCCCAGGGGGTGGTTCCCGGAGGCGCCGGGGCGGATGTCGGCGATTTACTCCGCCGCAGTGATGGCGCGGAACAGGAAGGGGCCGGGGGTGACGCATGTGTTCCTTCACGACGTGGACCGCCCCGTGGAGAGGACATGGGCGGAGAGGCTGCTGTGTAGGAAATATTTGGTGAAAGAAGCTGGAAGGCTTTGGCACTTCGAAATCCCACCGGCTTCTCCTGATAAGCCTAGCAATGATTTTTGCTAGACAACTTATATTTTTCTTGCTTTTATAAGTATTCATTTTTATTCTTCAATTCTCGGCCTATAATTAACTAAGTATCCCATCTGTCAACACATATATATTTTTGGAGAAACCAATCTGGTCAGCACTTTGCCCCTTAATTGGGCCGGCACGGTGCGAGTGGGGATTAGTCTGAGTATGGTACGGGCTTAAAAGTGCCTCCTATAGTTAGTGCATGCTCAGGACACCTCATGGTCTAAGCAAAAAAAACACATATATATTTTAAATTTTTTTAGGTTCCTTTTTACGATACATTTGACTTTCTTGCTTTCTTTTTTTCCCCTTATTTTGCTTAGTTTGTTGAAGTTAATTACTGAAATGTCTCACTGTTGCATATGTTGAAAATGGCAAAACAAAAATAAAGATATTGTTAAATTTCTCCTTTTTATATATCAAAATTATTTGTTTTTATTTATCTAAGTATTATTAAATCATTATTGCGTGAACCATAAATAAAAAGTATATTATTTGTGTACATAAAGTGAAAAGTAAAAGTATATTATTTTGTATACTACCAAATAATGTACATATATTTTTTTTGAATGCTACTGACTTACATAGTTACATATTGAAGCAGAGTTAATTCCATCAATAGTCCTCCGATTATTATGATTTTCCAAATTTATTCCTCATCTTTTAATTTGGACGAAATAAACTCTTGACTATCAAAATTGTTCCACCATTGGTCCTTCCGTGAACATGGCGTTAGATTGGTGTTAAGTTAAGGGGTAAAATGGTCATTTCCATAGCTAGGTCTCTTCTTCCTAATCTTGGTCAAAATGAAGAACATCTGAACATGTGTATCCTCCAACTTTCTCTTCCAGCTTGCGCATTGAGGCGAGCAACCTGGGTGCATGGCACTGTTATTTGGGTGACATTATAGAAAACTAGAAAAACATGTGTATCCTCCAACATTCCCCTCCCTTTGTCAACAAGTTAAATCAATTTCAAAGTTTGAATATCCGACGAAAACACTCACCGTAGCACCACAGAATCAATAAACAAACTGCAAAACCCCAGTTCATGGGAAGGTGGAGAGCTGCTGCTCTCACTCTGTTACGCATAGCCACCAAGCCGAAACCAGGCCAACCGATCCTAACTCCCTCGCGAACCCGCCTCGCAGGTTCGCAGATTTTGCATCTTCAGCTTCAACGCCCATATTTTGATTGTTGAATTTGAAGTTGTTTTCTGCTGCCCCTTGGCCGTCTCCTCTCTACATGGATGAATTCGAGTGCAATCCTGTTGATTTTGCTCAGAGCCCGAAGCCCAAAGCGGTTGAGGAATCTAGAAAATTTTTAATCAAAACTTATTTTCTTTCGACCAGGTTCCTTGTTTCATCTTTTTGCTACTCACAAGGCACATCCTTTGGCATATTTTTGAAACTTTTTATTTTCATGGAGAATAAGATTTTTGGTTGGGACATGAGAATTGAGCTGGGTTTAGATAAAAGCTCATTATTTTTTTAAAAAAGTTGTAATTTTGTTGATTTTTTAAAGTAATGTAGCATTTATCTTCATTTTTCATAATGTAATAATTCCTGCTCCTTTCTTGTATTCCACCACCTATATATCCTTTTCAGCATTCTCATCTCAGTTGCACTGTTAACAACAGTTTTACTTTTGCCGAAATGAATCTCAAGCCTCAACCATCTCGAACCACCTTAATCCACCGATTCATTGATTGCTTCCGTCTACGCAATTTAATCCATAACCACCAAATACTTTAGGTAGGAGTACCCAAGACAGTCGCAACACGTACCATCCTCATCTCCAACAGCTTCCACAACCTCTGCATCAATCATGGCCGGATTTTAGGGCGTGCAAGATGTGCAACAGCACAGGGCCCGAAAATTTTGGGACCCCTAGTCCATCTCTAGCTTAATAGTTAGTATATGTATTTGTGATTATATTGGTCTAAAATTAAATTTTTTGCATTTTTCTTTTTGTAATTTTTCTTCAATTTGTAGTTTATTTATACTTTGATAGGGCCTCACTTATTTACCAGCACAGGGCCTCGCAAATGAAAAATCCGACCCTGGCATCAATAAAACCTTTGATGACTTCATTCTCCATTTCCCAAGCCACTTCCACCTTCAACTTCAAAGCCAACCGAGTAAAACACCTTAGCTTGCTTGCAACATTCTTCACCAATGTCGTTGACTCTTCTTTCACTTCCGACCACCTTCCATAGCAATTACCCGTCAAACCTGCAGGAAGGGGAAGAAGATACCTATCATTTTGCATTACTATATATTCAGTATATAGAAAATTCATTTATTTAAACTCAAAAACTAATTAGGTATCGTCAGGGGCGGAGGCACACCTTGGGGTAGGGGGGCCTTGGTCCCCCCCCCACCCCCACCCCATTTTTAGTAGGAATATATGTATATATATTATTATTATATAAATTTTTTACAGTTTTGCCCCCCTCTTAATTTTTAAAAAATCTGTTATGTATATATTAAATGAACTCAATATATTACACTTTTAAAAAATGTAAAAATTACACTTTTCGTCCCTAAGTTATAGAATAATTGTATAATTCGTCCATAATTGGTGGTCGTGCACATTTTTCGTCCCTAAACTATAATTGGCGTCGCAAATTTTGTCCGTTTAATAGCAGGTTGTACTCACCATTTGTTCTTAAGCTATACTAACATTGCAAACTTCGTCCCTAATGTTTTGTTAGTAAAGCGACGGAATTTACAACATCAATTACGGAGTATATCTTAGAGACAAAAAGTGAGCACGACCAACAATAATTAGAGACGAATTTTACAATTATCCTATAACTTAGGGATGAAAAGTGTAATTTTCATATTTTTTACCATTGTATATATTTTGTGTTACGTGAAAAATTTGAAAATAATGTTTGACAACCTTAACGATCGTACTCATATAATTATATATTCATATATTATATTATTGCACATAGTATAATTAAAAAATAATTATCATTAATAATAGACACAATCATATGTATGGTGTTTATAATGATATTGTGTGGTTTATATATACTAATGTCGATCAATATACTCTATAAATTTGGCCCCCCCAAGCTATTATTCCTGGCTCCGCCCCTGGGTATCGTACTTTTATGATTCCTATTAATATGTTTTAAAATAGATTATGGTAGGTTTTGATAACAAGACGTTGGGTTCGACCATCCAACAACCAAATATTCACTATTTGGCTTGGTATTAATTTTTGGTCACTGCGTAAATTCTTTATTAATGATGAGAGATTGATCAATCCATGGATATACATTAAAAATAAATAATTTCCTCTTTAATTCCGTTTTAAATTTAATATCACTCTAACCAATGATTAGTATGTAATAATTTTCATATGGAAAATTAGCAATTTTCGCTCTACATGATTGCCTTTGCCGCATCTTCTACCAAATATAGCCCTTGATCGTTACGTAGTGTGATTCTATGCCGAAGAATCCATTAATTAATTTCCTTACAATTTGATCCATTGTTAGAAATATTAGAAACTGATACCATAATCTTAACTATAAAAAAGCAGAATCCATTTGGTAAAAATTTCCCGCCTAAATGAACACGACACCGTTTGGCAAAATGCATTGGGAAAACTTTTCGCATCACTAAATACGGACACAATGCTTGGTGAAAACTTTTCGCATCACTAAATACGGCGCCGTTTTGGCATGAAATTGGGGAAAAAAACAAACGTATTAAGGCATATTTTTGTTTCGAAATTGCAAAAAACATGTTCAGAAAATTTAATAATAGCGTTTTTACGATGCGCCTATTGGGATCTCGAGTTACACCGTTCCGTTATTCAATAATTATTAATTACTTGCTTCATTAATTATTGATGAATGTAGTTTTCGCTGTGGATGGAAAGAAATAGGTGTTAAAACGGGGAGAAGTTACTGAGTATCGTTCTCAAAGGATGGTAAGGAGGGAATTCGAGCTGTAAGGAGATTAAGCACAAGAGTGTTTAGTGTTTAAAAGCTAACCCAAGCATAGTAAGAAATGTGCATGAAACATAATGAAAATAAGGAACAAAACGTTGGAAACATCAATTGGAAAGGATGATTTGGATCTTGCAACTCATAGGTATCATTGATTTCCTAAGATATTAGGCTAGCAACACTTAGATAATGAAAATGAGGCAACACTTAGATAATGAAAATGAGGCAAGACAACTATGTCAACGCCACTCTCGTGGTCATTGGCCTATCATCTAGTCCATAGTCCCAATTAAAGCATGTGCTCCATCTCAACTAAAAGCCTAAGCCCCTCAACGTGTGAGGTGGATTTCCGAGCGCAACACGTGGAAGTCTCTTTTTGAGGGTGACGCGGAGATTCGAACCCATGATCTTTTGCATGGCTCTGATACCAAATTAAAGAATGTGCTACATCTCAACTAAAAGCCTAAGCTGATAGTTGGATAACACATATTATATTTATGCTCACAGTCCCATTCTCATGGCAACTAGGCTAGGTGAGGCAATGTATCGAACACATGGTGTGCTATTTGCCTTCCACTCTCCCTTTTCTCAAAGGTGAGAAGGAAATGTGCTAGGCTAGGCTAAGGAGTAACCATACTCTCGTAGGTCAGACTCCTTCTCCAAACACCTCTCATATAGGTTGATCATCCCTACACAAGAGTCAAAGTGGATCACCACTCACACAATCAAACTCATAATCAAAGCAATTGCAAAACCTAATTGATCAATTCAAAGCTCAAGAATATCCATACAAAATTGCTCAATCCAAATCCACAAAGATCTACCTAATCATACTTGGACTTGAAATAGCAAAAGGTAAAAGTAATGACAAGAAATTAAAATGAAGACTTAACTTGCAATTGAACTTTGAACTTGAACTTGAATGTTGATCTCAATCTTGCAACAATGGAATTCTTCTCTAATTATAATATAAACCTAAGAATTGCAATGTGGAGTGATTTGCGAGAGATCTCTCTAGGCTAATCCTAGAGAGAGAAATATTCTAAGGTGTGGAATGAGGAATCTAAGTCTAAGTGTCCTGAAAATTAGCTCAATTCCCCTTTTAAACATTGCAAAAACTGCCCCCTTTCGCGACGGACGCCATGGTGGACGCGCGTCCACGGTGATAATTGCGTCCAGACTTCAACTTCTGCAAGCGTTCCGATGGACGCCACCTTGGACGCGCGCGTCCATCAGCGCGTCCAAGGTGGTCTGCTGTTCTGCTTTCCAACTTCTGCAGGCATAAATTCGGAGGCAGTGGAGAAAGTGGAAGATAGTAGAATGTAAGGATGCAGTGGAGAAAGTGGGCTCTAACAATCAAGCCTGAAAAAAAAAAGAATATATAAAGAGAAGAATCATAGAAAGAGGCCAGCATAGGAGGAAATTGGAAAATAAAGCATGCTGAAGATCCAATAACACCCCACAATCTCCACCTGTAAAAGGTGGTTTTTTCATGCCTGGCTACCGCAACAGGAGGTAAGCCAATCATTATTGCATGGACCATGAGCTGTGTGGACCATAAATAGAAGGTACATTATTTTTGTATTGAAGGTACATTATTTTAGGGTACATTATTTTTTGTACTGAAGGTACATTATTTGATATATACTATCAAATAATGTACTTTCAATACAAAAATAATGTACCTTCAGTACAAAAATAATGTACCTTTTATTTTTGGTCTATACAGCTGTGTGGACCAGGGTCCATGCAATAATTTGCCGAGGTAAGCGGTATGTGAAATCATCCATATCCGGAAGTCTGTTATTTATGTATAGCAGTATTAAATTAGTGTGTAATTTACAAAAATTATACATATATCTTTGAAAGAGTATCTTTGTTATCTAATTTATAAGTATACTGTATGAAGTAATATCAGTCTTACTTTTAGTAAGTTAGTTATGTGCAATTTAATAGTTAAAAGATAATCTTAAGTCTCTAAACACAATTATAATTACACAGACTAATTGAAAAGTAAGTATTCCTGCCACAGTGCCACATACCTTAGTATGTTTTATCACAATCCAGAATAAAAAAAACATGAGCTCTGTTTTTAGACTTCTGAATTCTGATCCGTAACTGTGTCAACCTGGAAAGTTGTTTGTTTCTCAAAATTCCATACCTCTTGTTAGAAACCCGCAAAACTAAGATCACCTTGTGCTTATTCACTAATACCTGCAAAACATTTAAATTGGTTATCGTTAGTAACATTATTGATAATGTTTGCATTATGTGAATATGGAACAAATAACCTCGATCTGTTTGAGATAATGGTGTGTTAGATAATATAGATTCGTACAACTTCATTCTGACATTATCTGCAATGTTGATCTTTAATCATGGATGTTAAAATTGACACATGCACACGCTGAGTTATACAAAATGGGTTGATCTATGTATAAAGTAGAAATATACTATACTGTTACATATGTCAATTTCAAGATGTATCATGTTATTCTCTGTTATATATCGCTTTAACATTTGTTAATGGCATCATATTTATGTATCATCATTTGCCAACCAAAATGAAATTAGTATACTGCTTACAAATCAACAATTTAAATTGAACTGGAATATATTTACTATAGTGTAAAAAAAAAAAAGTCTGAAATACATGTATTTTCACGTTGTGATGAGCACTGACAGTTGAAACATTGAAAAACTATGCAGATGTTCGGATTTGAAATGCATAAGAAATCTAATGTCATGGAATAAGACCATACGGCACCATAGCCAATTAACTATGGGCAATTATTGGAGATCGACAGATTTGATAAAAGAAACTACATTACCTTGAAACTTAATAAGATTTATACAGAGATTCAGTTTTATTTGATTCTTTGACTGGACAGGTATGAAGTCAAAATATGTAAATTTCATTGCGTTTTTTTACAGTGTTTTGTTAATCACATTCTTATTGTAAATTTCATTTCCTTAATTCTGTACCACCTAACGACATCTTGAATATACAATAAAACAGGCTGTTTCACAAAATTAAGTCCCATCATTAGTTATCCATTAGAAATAGGAGGAATTACAGTATAAACAAGATGAAAAACTATGCATAAGAGTTGTTATAGGAGCAAAAAGAAAGGAGTTAATTCCAGCCATGGTCCTCCGACTATGTTGATTTTCTAAAATTAGTCCCCGATTTTTAATTTGGACAATTTAGGTCCCTTGACTTTCAAATTCTTTCTAATGTTGGTCATTTCGTCAAATTTTAGTTAAATTGAGGTCAAATGAAGGGGTAAAATTGTCCGTTCACATGTTTAGTGTATTATTACTCGTATTTCTCATATCTATACGATGTATATATGAATATAATCTCAGTCGAAGTCTCAATCGAAGCCATATAATCTCAGTCGATGTCTCTTCGACTGATATTATATATTCATATATATAGCGTATAAGACAGATAAAATACGAGTATACAAGTGAACGGACAATTTTACCCCTTCATTTGACCTCAATTTAACCAAAATTTGACGTAAGGACCAACACTGGAAAGAATTTGAAAGTCAATGGACCTAAATTGTCCAAATTAAAAGTCGATGACTAATTTTAGAAAATCAACATAGTCAAAGGACCATTGCTGGAATTAACTCAAAAAGAAAGTGTTGACGATCTGCAATCTATTAACAATGGGAGTATTTTTTTCTATATGTATTGCAATGGAAAACATATATATATTGTATTTGGTAATGTAGCTGAAAAATACAGTTTTATAGTATGTTCGGCATATAATTAATAAAAACAGTAATAGGTATATATAATTTGATAAACCCTGAGTTATATAGGAGCTATTTACCGATTTGATATACTTAAAACCAGATGCGGTGTGCACAATCGGTGAAAATTGGAAGGCTTAAGATGCCGCGTAGAAAAAAAAATAGGAATATACAAAATAGGCATTAGAAAAGGAAAAAAAAAAAAGGGCATTAGAAAAGAAAATAAAATCCAAATGTTATATACAAAATTTTCAGCCATCAGTCAATTTTTAGTGGCAAATGATAACTCTCAAATGTAAGAATAGGGAGATATATACGCATTTTATGAGGAGTGAGTTATGATTTTTTGAAATGAGTTGTGATGGATAAATACTACCCGGGCCTACCACGGATCAACCCGGAGCGGGAATATGGGGCTGACCCGGGCCCAGCCGAGGACGAGCCCACCCAGCTGGGCTGTCTCGGGCCCAAGTCGACCCCTTGGCCGACCTCAGCCTCATAGGCCGACCTCGGCCTCACAGGCTGACGCCAACCTCATGGGCCGACCTCAGCCTCGCAGGCCGACCCCGGAGGTCGTCTTGGCCGAGCCCCGTGCTCGGCCACGGCCTCGGGGTCCGGCTTGACGCGGTCTTCCCGGCACTAGAAGCGGTCCAAGGCCGTTAGAGGGTTTCTCTCCGAGTGGTTGGGCCTAGAATTAGTATAAAAACATGCAACATTGTCCTATGGAGACATCTTCTTCATACTTTGTCCTAGTGACATTCTTGTCCTATTATTACACAATCTTGTAATAGTTTTATCCTTTATTCAATATATAAAATACCTGCGTGGTACACTTTGATCCATTACTTGTCATACCCCTATAATCTTATCGGGTTTATTGATTCGGGCAACCCGGGTTGATTAAATCCATCAAGTTGTCATGTATACACATGTATATCTAAATAGGGTCAACAAATTATTTTATATATGTTCAAAATAATATTTGAATACTAAAATAATTCAAGAAATAATAAATAATGCAATCACTATCATATGTGAGATTGCTATTAAAGAAAAATCGATGTTTGTATATGGTTAGTTATACGTTGTTTCTCAAATTAACAATCCAGATGATCGAAAGATATTAATTGTAAATGAATCAAGGTCAATTTATACGTCAACAACCAACGTTGTGTACCATGAAGTTTTCAATTATTTGTAACTTTTTAATTCTTTGCATTTCAAATTGAACAAAATGGGTAATTGCTTATTAATTTTCTTACATGTAGATCTCTAATTTTTATTATTAATTCAATTATACAGCTTATATTCTAATATTCTAATATTCTTCCTACCACAACCAATTTGATTTTAAAGAGGGTAGAGATTGACCCAACATGCCCTATGTGTGGAATTTATCATGAAAATGTTATGCATTCTTTGGTTTTGTGTGAGTACTCAAGACTTGTTTGGCATGAATCCTCTTTGCATGTCCCAAGTGTGATTGATGATGATTTTAATATGTGGTTTCGAAATGCAATTTCTGTGCTTAACAAGGAGGATATATTTGTTATGCTAGCTGTCTTATACCATATTTGGAGAGCAATAAATCATGCGGTATGGGATGCATATTTGCCACCTCCAGGCCGTGTTTGGTGGATGGCAAAGTCCGCTGCTGCTGCATGGAAACAGGTACATGGAGCACAACAACATCAGCAGCATGGTGCACTCGAGATTACGGCAGCAGCAACACATTTTGTCTCGCCAATTTGCTTCTGCGACGCTGGATACTGTCCACTGACGAGGACTGCCACGGTGGGAGCAATTTTGACGACACCGAATGGGGACTTCATTGCGGCTTTCAACGCACGTCTACCGTCTTGTTTTTCGCCCCTAATGGCGGAATCACTGGCGTGCAGAGAGGCTTTATCATGGATCAAGGATCGGGGGCTCGCGGCTATAACAGTTTACACCGACTGTTCAGTGCTCAAGGAGTTATTAGTTTCGTCTCATTCAGAGCTTTTTTCATATGTTAGTTATTCGGTAGATGCCATTAAGGCTATTATGTCATCTTTTGTTTCTTTTTCAGTTGTTTTAATTCCAAGAACTCAGAATCAGGGTGCTCACACCCTTGCTACACTAGCCTTCTCTCAGGAGGCACCGATGTACTGGGATTCAATCCCACCAAGCTCTATTTCTCACTTGTTTTAATCTACATCTACCAATTTGGTTTTCAAAAATACAGCTTATATTAATATAATTCTTTTCAAATTTTCATTTTTAATTAAGAATATTTTAATTACCATATGAAGTTTTACAACAATATTACTAATATTTAATCCGTGCGTCGCATGGGTCAGATATTAGTAATAATAGTAACAACAACAACAATAATTGTTAGGAAAATACTTGTGTGACACCGTCTGACCGTGAGACTGATCGGGTCGGATCGGGTCAAGATGCAAATGTAATACTTATATGCACAAATGTCATACTTATATGTTCAAATGTACTACTGTTAGGAATAAAATTTTTGTTACTTATAAGGGTAAATGTAATACTTTTAAAGGAAAATACAATACTTTTATATTTCGATTTAAAAGTATTACATTTTTCCTCAAAAGTATTATATTTTTCCTTATAAGTAAGAGTCACTTGTCAACATTACATAAGGTAGTCCAAGGTTCAAATAAAGATGGAGTATTGTCCTAAGATAGCTCCCAAAGTAAGGATAGAGATGGATCGAAATACCTTAGACCTCACAAGAAACCCTTAGTCTCAAATCCTCAAAGACTTAGAAGAATCCCATTGTAGCATCGAGGTAGAAACCCTTAGTCTTGAATCCTCAAAGACTTAGAAGAATCTCATTGTAGCTTCAAGTACCTCGAGGATGCAATCTTCAATCAACAAGAGTCGGATCTAGTTTCCTTCGATTCAAGAACGAGTCCACGAACCTAAATCTCAGCTAGAAGACTAACCTCTGTCCCAACGGTCAGCACACTAAGTGGTAGGGGACTGGCCAAATGGTTTGCTCCCAGGTGGCCAAATGGTTTGCTCCATTCACCTGGGTGGGGATCGGACCCCCAACCCCATGCTTAAGGAACGAGGTGCTGAACCACCACGCCAACCATGTTGGTTATTCTTGATTAGTATTATATTTGAGCATATAAGTATAACATTTGCACATATAAGTATGGCATTTGTATGTTGCTTCGACCCGACCCGACCCGTCTCACGAATAAGGATCTGTGAGACGGTCTCACACAAGTGTAACCCTAATTGTTATTGTTGTTGTTGTTGGACGGAGGTCCATTCTTGACATATTAGAAACTGATACCTAGGATGGGAATAGACAGACTCCTTTGTAAGGCCTATAGCCTAGCCTAATTAAGGCCTAGTTAGGCCTAGCTTGTTTAGTATAAAGGTCAAGTTTAGACCCATTTTAATGTCTATTAAACTAAATAGGTCAGACCTATATATACCAGGCTCGGTCTTCAGGTCTGCAAGCCTGTCATATATATATATATATATTTGTTATATTAAGTTGGAGTTATATTTACAATATAACTCCAAGTATAAATAATTAACCCTAACCCTTCACCTCCAAAATCTCATTCTAAATTCTAATTCAACTATAAACATTGCTACTATCCTACTATAAGTGTTCTTATTGTTTGATTGTTTATTAATTATTTTTACTGTTATAATATTTAATGAAGTGTCGCGACTTAATTATGTGAGTTGATTGTTAACTATTTATAAGATTATATAGGATGACAATTAATAATACAATTGAATTTATTCTAAACAAGTTAACAAGGTCGTGACTTGTTTTATTCTATTTTGATTTTAGCATTCTACTCATGACAAATATAAGTACTATTGCATTAATTAAAAGTTATGTAGGACAAATGCTATAAACAAATTTTACAAATCTAAAATACCATAAATTATAAAAATTTACAAATCTAAAATAATAGTTATTATTTAAATATTATGAGCCTAAAACAAATTAATTTCCATTAATAACATAACTGAACTAAATGGTTCCAAACATCTATTTACTATTTATGATAACAAACAAAAGTTTAAGGCAAAAACTTGTGTGAAACGGTCTCATGGGTCTCAATCTGTGAGATTAGGGTTTGTATTATTGAATGTCTCAACTATACAATACTACTTGTGACAACTATATACAAACTACAGAAGTATAGTAGGAATAGAAGTGGCTAACAATAGGAGTCCTAACACTCCCCCGCAAGCTCAGGAAGGCGCAGCGACCTGAAGCTTGTCACGAAGAAAAACAAAACGAGGGGCCGCCAAAGGCTTGGTGAAAATGTCTGCCAACTGATCTTTAGTAGATATGGAATTAACTTAAAGCTCACCTGCAGCCACCTTGTCACGAACAAAATGATAATCAATCTCAATGTGCTTCGTGCGAGCATGGAACACAAGATTGGCACACATATACGTGGCACCAAGATTATCACACCACAATTTTGGTGGAGAGACCGGAGGCATGCCAAGTTCACGAAGCAGAGATACAACCCAGGTAACCTCAGCACAAACATCCGCAATGGCCTTGTACTCTGCTTCAGTAGATGATCGAGCCACAGTGCGCTGTTTCTTGCACACTAGGACACAAGATTGGACCCTAAGAAGATAGCAAAACCACTTGTAGACTTCCTATCCAGAGGACAGCCAGCCCAGTCCGAGTCACAATAAGCATGAATAACCAAATGAGAAGACTTACGCAGTAGCAAACCCATATGAGTAGTGCCCTTCACATACCGAAGAACTCTCTTAAGCGGTGCCCAATGATCCGCCGATGGAGAGTGCATATGCTGACACAAGTGATTAACTACGAATGATAAGTCCGGACGAGTGACAGTAAGATACTGCAAAGCACCAGCAATGCTCCTGTACCGCGTGGGATCTGCATATGGCTCAGAGGACGCACCAGAAGAACGAGACATAGGAATAGGAGTTGCCAAAGGCTTGCAGTCAGACATACCTGCCCGCTTGAGAATATCAAGCATATACCGCTTTTGAGAGAGCAACAGTCCCCCATCAGTAGCCACAGTCTCAATACCCAGAAAGAAAGACGGACTGCCAAGGTCACGGATCTTAAAAGCCACAGAGAGTTTAGAGATAAGCACAGACACCAAATCAGAATTACTCCCCATAACAAGGATATTATCAACATAAACAAGCAAATAGACACGAAAGTTCCCCTGAGAGTAAATAAACAGAGACACATCTGTCTTAGAGGCCCGAAAACCAACAGACAGTAGAAAAGTATGCAAACGTGTGAACCACGCACGCAGAGCCTGTTTAAGACCATACAAGGACCTCTGCAACAAACACACATGTCCCGGAAAGTCAGAATCGGCATAACTAGGCGGTTGACTCATATACACAGTCTCAGCCAAAATCCCATTCAAGAACGCGTTGTGCACATCAAGCTTACGCACAACCCAACCAGATGAGAGAGCCAAAGTCAGAAGCAGCGAACCGTAGTAGGCTTAACGACAGGACTAAACGTATCAAAGAAATCCCGACCTGCAACCTGATTGAAGCCTTTTGCCACAAGTCTGGCTTTATGCCGATCAATTGAACCATCCGCCTTCCGTTTGGTGCGAAAGACCCATTTGCATCCCACAACATTCATACCCGGCTTAAAAGGAACAAGCTTCCAAGTCTGATTCTGCAACAGTGCATTAAACTCAGCATCCATAGCCTCTCTCCATTCAGGAAACCGAACAGCCTGAGTATATCAGGTAGGCTCTGTAGGACACAACTCAGTAGACAAGGCAACCAGCACTGCACCCTCTTTCTGAGCCCAACTCCATGTCATAGGACCAGGACCCTGAGATACCTGACGTGAGGCCGTAGCACGACGACCCCGAGATGGCACCACCACCGGCTAACGAACAGGAGTAGGCAACACCACCGAATCAGGAGGAGTAGGAGGCAACCGGGCAACACCCCATGGCGGTGACTGAGAACACACATCGGGCTGCACAACTGTCTTAGCAGCAAAAGGAAATACATGCTCATCGAAACGAACATGCCTACAGATGAAAATCTTATTAGTGTTTAAATCCATACATCGATACCCCCTAAAAGAATCAGGATAACCAAGAAAGACACAGGGAGCAGACCGGAAACTCATCTTATGACGATTATATGGGCGAAGATGTGGAAAACACAAAAAACCAAAGACACACAAAAAGGAATAAGAGGGCGGCGGCCGATATAAGACAGTGTATGGACTTTTATTGGCTAAAACAGGAGTTGGCATATGATTAATAAGATAAACCGCACACTCAAAAGCATAATCCCAAAACCGAGAGGGAACAGAAGAATGAGCGAGCAAAGTAAGACCCGTCTCAACAATATGACGGTGCTTACGCTCAACACGAACGTTTTGCTCGTGAGTGTAAGCACATGATTGCCTGTGAAAAATACATAGACGAAGAAACTCAGAGTGCAACTTCTTATATTCAGCCCCAAGGTCGGACTGAACAGACTTAATTCGACAACCAAAAGAGCGCTCAACCAGTGCACGAAATTGAGCAAAAATAGCATATAAATCTGATTTTAAACGCATAGGATAAAACCAAGTAAAGCGAGTAAAATCATCGACAAAAATGACGAAATAGCGATATCCATTAATAGAAGTAACCAAGGCAGGGCCCCAAATATCACTGTAAACCAAATCTAAGACATGTGTACTAGAAGAACGAACACTAGAAAGAGGGAAACACGCAGATTTCCCCATTTGACAAGCAGTACAAATAGAATCTAAATGACTAGAAGAACTAACTAAACAAGATTTCAACATATGACTCTGAGCACGGTGATGAGGATGACCAAGACGCCCATGCCACACAGAGGACGACGCCCAAGCCGAAAGAAAAGCAGATGGAGAAGAGACCGGCAAGGAATATAAACCACCCGAATTGTTACCCCAGAGGAGGACCGTGTTGAAGTCGTGACTTGTTCTATTTTATGTTTTAATGCTATTATGTTTGCATTGTGGTGATATACTTATGTAGTAATATATATAGTGGCGCGCTCCCATGCGAACTGCCGACCAAGAAGGAAATGAGAACGCTTCACAGCCGTCCACGTGCCCAGATTAACGAATCAGATGTAATTTTAAAAAACCGGCGTGGTGACATATTCGTAAATAACTCAAACTTTTTTGTGCAAGTAATTGTGTTATAAGTGCACCTAGTTTCGCTTACAAGTCCACCTAGTTTCACTTACAAATGCACCTATTTTCGCACCTATTTTCAATTACAAGTGCAAGTAATTTACCTTGTTAATATTCATACACCTGGGTGCAACCTAGGTGCACCTAGTTATAACATTAGGGGCACTTAGTATTGATGCTTAGTGTACAATTTACTTGCACCTGTAATACATTTTATTTGCACTTGTGCACCTATTTTCACTTAGAAGTGCAAATAATTTACCTTGTTAACATTTATGCACCTGGGTGCACCTAGGTGTACCTAGTTATAACATTAGGTGTACCTAGTTATACGTTAGGTGCAACTACATCCTAGACACGTGGCGCGCTGCGATTCGTTCTTAGTTCTCTCTTGGGCGGCCCATACGCACCTGAACGCGATCATATATATATATATATATATATATATATATATATATATATATGATCATGTGAAATAATTGCCTTAGGTGAGAAATAGGATGAAATTGGAGATTTAAAAAAAAAAAAAAAGCGCGGTTACATTATTGTAATTTTGTGTAAGTAAGTTAATTTCTTTTGCCTTCTAGTGCACATTGTTCCGTCTTTCAGTGCACAGTTCCTTCTTCCAATGCACATTGTTATGTCATACAGTGCACATTGTTCCTTCTTCCAGTGCACATTATTCCTTCTTCCAGAGCACATTGTTGTGCCTTACAGTGCACATTGTTGTGCCTTCCAGAGCATTTTTTTTTTTAAATTGTAGATGACAAACTTTTTTTTTAAAAGATCAATTAATCTTAATCACTAATTACTAGCTAATTGAGTTAATGCCACAAATGGTCCTCTAACTATTGGGCTAGTACTTCTTTTAGTCATCGACTTTCAATTCGACCGCAAATGGTCCTCTGACTTTCATTTTTCACCACAAATAGTCCTCTGTTAAAATTTATATTAAATATGTGTTAAATTTAAGGGTATTATCGTCAAAGTGATATATATAATGTTCATAAAATAAAAATGTTTGGATTTTTTCACCAACAAGCATAGTTGAAACAATTAACGAATATAAATACTCCTAAATAAAAAGACAATGCACCTTATTCTCATAATTATGCGTACATAATGTTAATATTAGAGCTATCGATTTTTAATTTAACCAATAGATTAAAATGGAAGAAATTGTTTTCAAAAACCTTGCCTGCATCATTTTCATGGTTGTTCATACATGACAGATTAATAGTTTTCACTGTTCATTAATCGATCAAATATTTTGTTTGGGACTTAACTGAAGGACGCCACCATTAAATTAATATAATTAATCAAATACAAATTACGAACATTAACCATGCATTTTATTTAATTTGTTCATTTATGTGGTTTGTCACGTCGATTTTGTTTTTATATTTATTAAGTTAATGTTTGATATTAATTATGTTGTCATATAATTTTCAAAAAGAAGTAATCATGATCAAAAATGAAAGTCAAAGAACCATTTGTGGTCGAATTAAAAGTCGAGGACTAAAACGAGTACTAGCCCAATAGTCAGAGGACCATTTGTGGTATTAACTCTTACTAATTTGAGTTGCATATTGTTTTTTTTTTGTTTATAATTTATGGTCGTTTATAATTTGTGTTGAACATCATATATTAAATTTAAACTTTTCAATAATTGTTTCACATCTTTGTGCCTCCAGTGCGCATTTTTTACTTTCCAATGCACATTGTTGTGTCTTCCAGAGCATATTGTTGTGCCTTTCAGTGCACATTGTTGTAGATTGCATGTGACAATTTTTTTTAAAAATGAATTGATGAATGGCTGAGATGCAACCGTACGTTTCACCTGCAGGCTCTTTTTCACTTAAATATATATATATATATATATATATATATATATATATATATATATATATGTATGTATGTATGTATGTATGTATG
>CM008342.1:45361711-45372555 GCA_002525835.2 Ipomoea batatas | reverse complement strand
TCATTTTACCCTGGTGCATTTCTGAACACGTGGTGGTGCATACACGTCCACACGAAAATGTTTATGTGTGTGTGTGTGTGTGTGTGTATAATCATGTTCATATGAGAATCACTCCCCAAGTGAGAACATGTTGTCTAATCTCGGTTCTTCATTTAGCAAGATCTTATATGGATAGGATTTTAATGGGTACTCTTAACCCTTTTTAATTTATTTATTGTATTGGGGGCATTTAGATAGTTTTTCACATAGTTTCCTTGCAGACCGTTTCTTTATAGATTATGCTGCATGATTTTAAGGAATTATAACTATGATTTTTTAGATTTCTTCCAATCATTTTTCTTCATTCTTCTTTTATTTTTTTCGACGTTGGTGGTGATTGCTCCTTGGAATGTTTACTTGGACTTTTAAAACCCTTGGTGACATTAGATCGAGAAGAACGTTTCCCGGCTAAGCTAGAAGGCCGAAAAGGCATTAGATCGAGAAGATTGTTTCCTGGCCAAGCCGGAAGGCCGAAAAGGTATTTAATCGAAAAGATCATTTCCTAGCCAAGCCGGAAGGCTGTAAAAGCATTAGATCGAGAAGATCGTTTCCCGGCCAAGACGGAAGGCCGAAAGGGCATATGATCAAAAAGATCGAATCGAGGTCAAAAGACCGTTTGGCAGAAAAAGGCGCATGATCGAGAAGATTGAATTGTCCAAGAAGGGCTCGAGACCGACTGGCTGAAAAAGCCACGAAATCGGTAAAATCAACATTTGTAAGACTGAGCCTAGGGATGGTCCGAAGGCTTGAGATCGACCAATTGGGTCAGTGGGGATCCCGGAGACCGAGTTGACCGGATATGGACCACTAGAGTCTGGATCGAGACAAGTTACTTGTAAGTAAGTAGCAAGGCACAAAGCACAAACATAGAAGAGTTTCTGCTTAAGATTACAAAATAATGTTCGGCACAAACAAGGCCGAGCTCCTGAAAGTTACAAATGCATTGCCACTTCCCGACACAAAGCGGGTTCGGAATCCAGATCAAGAAATCTACTCCCTAGCAGGCTACTCGTCATCTAGCTCAGCTAGTGGAGGGGCTAGATCGGCTGTCGAGGGCTCGGTGTAAGGCGCTAGGCCCAGATCAGCTATCTCCTTGAGCAGAACACCAGAACGGCAGCCAAGTCGTTATCATCAGGGGACTCGGTCAGAGCTGTCTAGACTTCCTATAGGTCCAATTAGTCGGGCAAGCAATGTTAGAGGTGTGGCGAATTAAAAACGAAAGTAAGACAAAGATTACCCGGAGTATGTCCTGAGCTACTTGCTCGCCGACTTGGTCAGTCGACCACTCCATGATGCTCTCCCTGGACAGAACCATATTGTCGATCCTCTCTAGGAGAGCGGTCGTCTGCTCCCCCCCCCCCCACATCTTGGAGCGCATCTATCACTAGGGTCAGGCCCGGGGGGTACGACCACTTGTGTCACTTTAGCGGTGTAACCTCCTCGATGTCTGCCTCTATTGCCTTCTCTTTCCCCCTCTTACAATAGGCCTAGGTTATCTGCAAGTCAGAACGGTCTGCTCGGCGGAGGTAGGCACGACAATGTTAACCTTCTTAGCCTCGATGGTGATCTTAACTCGGGCTGGCGGGTGTGGCGGGGGCAGTGATGAAACCTTTGTCAAGGCTTATACTTGCAAAACAAATATCCAAATCTCAGTAATTATTAATTAATGACCGACCAGAGATATTTTGAAAAAGATAAGTCGATTTTTTTTCTTTTTTCTCGCAAAATCCAATGCAAAACCTTCGTTAGTCGGTCCCCAAACGGGTGTTGGACCGTGATCATGACCGGTTCGGGCTCAAGCGCGTATTTCTGTTCCCGGTCATACACTAGAGCCTGAAGTTGTGCGGCGGCATATTCCTCGGGGAACCAGAAGATGCAATAGTTGTAGATTTCTGAGGAGATCTTTTGTCACGACATTGTTGAGAACTCAGGTCTTGTCCAGGTGACGTGTTTGGTGAAATGCGTCGACCAGACCCGAGGAACGGGTAGTTTCCATTTGTATTCGATCAAAAGAATTCGATCATTCCACCCTTTGTTGTTGTCCGATTCGTGATGCTGTTGTGGTACACCTGAGACTATATCATGAGAAACCCCCCGCCATGCTTGACCGAAGGGCCCAAACTGAAAAAAGGTAGTTGAAAAGCTCGACGGTGCACGGGAGACCGTTCCGAGTGCAGATCTACGGGAATCAGGCAAGAATGCAATGAGCAATCGCGGTAATTTGCCTGGGGAGGACCTCAAAATGTTTAAGAAATGCTAGGAGAGAGGGGGAGAATGGGAATGCCAACGGAGTCTTAAGGGAATCAAGGTGAATCCCGAAGCTATCATCTTTGATCCAGTCGATGACATTCCCTAAAGACCGACGGGTTTGGAAGCGAACCCAGCCGGAGTTGAGGGAAGAAATCTCTTCAATCTTGGCATGGGTAAGAAGGCAGGTATTTTGTTGCATGGCCTCGCTGTTTAAGAAAATTTTCTTCCCACTCAGAATGGTGGGAGCTCGGGTTGGAGAAGAGCGATCGGCGTTTGAACATCCGACTGGAATGGTTGTTGTGTTTGGATAGACTGGACGGGTCGAGATCAGTTGAGCAACAGAACAGGGAGAGAGAGAAGGATAGAGTGAAGAAATTGCAACCCAAGGTGACTGTAACGCCCCTAAAACACGGGCTGAGATAAAACAATAATCTTAAGATAAAGCTATGGAATCTCAACACTTAAACAACAGAAATGCAGAAACAAATCTATATCACAGGCGGGGTGCTACACCATATCTAAGTCCACAAGGCCTAGATGCTAATGTGAATTCCATATATAGTCACAGAATCCTCAAACCAAACATAAACTAATCCGTTATTACAACCGCAAAGTTCTAAGGCACGCAGGCCCAAAGTCTAAACATTCAAATACTAAGCTAGATCGAAAAGAGAGGAATAGAACAAAGACTAGCGCGCTCGCGTACCGGTTCTACTCCATACCTGGAAAACGGTTAGTAAAACATTAGCAAAGAAATGATAAGTAATACTCCACTCACACTCGTAATGATACAATAATATATTATAGCTTTGTAAATAGGGAAAATTGTAATTTATGCCCCTTTATAATATGTCAATTATCATTGTCACCCCTGAATTATTAGTGATGTAAATGTTGCCCCTCAATTTTTAAAATGGTACATATATTGCCCCTCCCGTACCATACAGGAGGGGCAATATATGTACCATTTTAAAAATTGAGAGGCAACATTTACACTTGAAAGGGACAATATATATATCGTTTTGAAAATTGAGGGGCAACATTTACACCACTAATAATTCAGGGGTGACATTGATAATTGACATATTATAAAGGGGCATAAATTACAATTTTCCCTTGTAAATTAGTTTTACACACGCATATCGAATATATGCCAACGAAACCATACTTGTTTAAATACCAGGAGACTCAACAATGAATCAAACTGAATGGATCATAAACCAAAGACATTACCACAAGTTCAATATCAATGAATGAATCCACAAGACCACAATTCAATAACAAGACACTTAAACAAGGTCCCAACTCCCAACCAATCAATAGACTCACATTACTCAACATAGAGTGACACAACCAAGAACACAAAATAGGCTTAGGGTTGTTCCAACCTTTACTCCTCATCCATCTATAACACCTGTCCATTCGAAACACCAGTCCAACCGCACACACCATAAAAGGAGCCGAAGCTCATGCCGCCTATCCAATAGAGCCGAAGCTCAATGCCGCCTATCCATTTAGTTAATATACCATATATAGTTAGGAGCCGGAGCTCAATGCCGCCTATCTTGGTTGAGATGAAGCTCAAATGCCGCCAATCCAAGGGGTATACAACAACATGGAATTCAAAGAATCAATCACAAGAATCTAAGATCACAACATATCAAACTCAAACTCATTTCCAAAGGAAATACTCATATAAAGAAGTACTCAGAATCAGAATATGAATAACAGGACAACATTCTCAGGATATCAACCAAAGAAGTAAACCAATTATACTCAACAATATTCCAACATAAGAGATCAAGAACAATAGATCAATACTCAGTAATCAAGGTAAGGAAACTCAACATAACCCTTAGAAAATACCCCAGGAATCAAAGATAGAATAACAGGTTATTGAACATCAAAACTGAAAGTTTTATTTTTAGTGGTTGAATTAGTGAGTGTCGTCCTCTGGGAATGGCTAGAAAGGATTCGAGTAGCAAGGGACTAAACAAAACATCATAAAGTGTTTGAAAGCTAAGCAAAATACCGTATTTGTTTGCATGAGATAATTACAAAACAAGTAATTAATTTGAGAAATAAACAATGATAAAAAGGATGATTTAAATCAAATAGCAATGTACAAATGCATATCAAAGTTCTAAAGTTCTAGGCTAAACAATGCTCAACGAGGAAGTGAGGGAACCAAGTCAATGCCAATGCCACTCTCGTGGACATTAGCTACCACCAAAGTTCTAATACCATTCTCATAGCAATTAGACTAGGGGAGGTATTTAATCAAACACCTTGTGTGCATAATCCCTTCCAACTTCCATTTCTCAAGGGCAAGTTAGAAATGTGGAAAGGATTGGCCACGGTGAATCCCTATTCTCTTAGGTGAAACACCAATTACATATATCTTTTGAAAGGTTGGATCCTAACCAAACAAGAGTCAATAAATTCCCTATTTCCACAATCACATTCATACTAAAAGCAATGCAAAACCTAGATTTAACAATTCAATTCATATAAGCATTCATACAAGGCAGTTCAATTTAAATCCCTAAAGGATTTAACTACTCATAATGAAATTGAAGATTAAAACAATTGGGATAATAAGCAATAAATTTAAATACAAACGGAATTTGAGAATTGTAAAAGTAAGAAATCTTACTTGATTGAATTTGTACAAAGCAAATCTGAAATTGAAGTTTAATGTGTAATTACAATGGAGAATTCTACCTAAATCTTCTTCAAAAGTAATGAAATTGCAAATGATAGATGTTCTAAAGTGTTTGTAGAGAGAAAATCTAAAAGAAGACTTAGAAAAATTGAAATATAGATTCAAAATAAAGCATACTCCTATTTATAATATTTCATTTGCGTAAAAAAAAAGAAAAAAAAAACTACCTCTAGGATGCCTGGTCACGATGAAGGTCCCGTCGTGACCTTCATCGTGACCAGGCTTAAGGTCCGCAGGTCCTAAGATATCATGCTGCAAGTCACGACGTGACCTGCAACGTGATGCCTGAGATCCGCAATAGTGGTCTGCAGGTCACGATGGAAGTCACAGCGTGACCTTCATCGTGACACAGGCCATTTTCAGATAGTGGGATTGTCATGCTTCAGGTCACGGCGTGACCTCCAGCGTGACACCTTCTCGGTGGCACTTCCTGACTTCTCCTTCACTCCGATTCACCGTTGATCCTTGCCATGAATTTGACCTTCCATTTGTGAACCAATTTGCCTCAGTATCATCCCAATTTGTCCTCATTTGAAGCTCCTAGATGCCTAAGTTCCAACTTCCATTCCTCAAGCCGAAAACACCTTAAATATACTTCACTTTGGTATAACCACCTATCATTTACTCAGATTTTAGTACGAATGAAGCATAATTAAGGGATAATTCAAGGCTTAGTAAATCTCCCCACACTTATACTTTGCTTGCCCTCAAGCAAGACAACACTAAGTTAAGCAGATTGAAATACCAGACATCATCAAAAGTAATCACACAATTCTAAAGATCAAGTAAATAAGCTCTGCACAAGAAATCAAAAATATGTTGTTCCTCTCAGGTAAGGATAGCTTAAAGTACTTTTTAGCTTTTTCCATTGACTCTTTCGTTTCTAACCCCTCATGCCTTTTACATTTGGGAGTAGGGAATCACACAATCTCACCAAAATTGAAAATTTCTCTCCTTTTGTCTTGTGCGACACCAAATAAATTCAATTCCAGGTCATACCACCTTACATACCACAATCCTTACCGTGTACACTCCCATTTCGAGAGATCTTTCACTGAGGTCTATGGAAATGGCGCATTGAACCACAAACAAGCATGCAAAATTGAATCAAAAACCTACTTGGGTCCTATACAAATCTCACACGGTGTAAGGATGGTTTCCAACCATTTTCAACCAATTGAGCCTACAACACCCCCTTTAACACACTTACAAAGTAAAAAAGAACAACAATCATATCAAAAATTTCAAATGCATATCCTATTTACCTCATATTTACAATTGCATACTCACAATGGAAATGGGAACGGTAATTACAAGTATGTATAACTACTTAAACATCCCCACACTTAGACCTTGCTTGCCCTTAAGTAAGAGGAATCACGAAGCAAGCATCCAAAATGGGAAAAGGTGCAAGGGGAAAGAACGCAAAGAAGAGAAAAATAAAAACAATAGAACCTAGAACTCATTGCAACACAAAACGATTAGAGCAAAAGGAAAAAACAGGATACAACCCCGAGCTTGTGCAAGCAAACTGTCAAAAATCCTCAAACCATCAACAACCACCATGCACTGGCCGAGCTAGGCAATCACACAAAACAAACCATCAGCAAAGCAACGATAGATTAAAAGTAACAAAGGCAACAACAACTGCATTACATAAGTTGCAAGCTACCAAAGTACTGAACATTAATAAAGCGAGGAGAACTAGAAACATGAACAAACATAAACTTAACGGAAATAAAACAAAAGAACGAAAGCAAGAAAAGAGTCTAAAGTTGTCAAACATCGAACCACAACCAACAGTCTCCAAACAACAACCAACTGTCCCAACACAAGCGTCTCAAAGACAACAAACAAAGCTAACTACAACCCCCGCCGGACGGGTCTTGCGGAGGAAATCCAGTGCCAGAAAAGTGGGGGTTCTGCGCATAGAAAGTCTGTCACTGCGCATCCACCCGCTGCGTTAGATTGGCCTCCATAGCATCCACTCGCTGCATGAGAGTCAACTGCAAAGCATCAAGCCGGGAAAACATGTCCTGGCGGAACTGATCCAAAGCCCCACCCGGAGCCTCCGGTGGCGGGCCAGGTGCTGGGCGACGTGCACGGCCCCTAGGATTCCACTGGGGCGGCGGTGTAGGTGGTCCATCATCATCATCATCATCACTTGAAGTGTTGCGGACACGGGAAAAACCAATTGATTCCAACCTCCTGAAGTTAAGGGACTGCATCGTGGCAAACACCCTCTCGGCATCCAACTGTGGCCCGGGGCTCAAACCACGCAACAAGCAAGACAGATAAGGCCCAATGAATATGGCCGAAGTCTTAAAAGGGGCATGCGCCTGAAGCATACAAGCTATAACCATCCCCATGTGGATCTTAACGCCCCTGACCATGCTGTATAAACACAACAAGTCCAAATGATTGACCACCGTGGGGGAACTCAACTGGCCTGTAATCAAACGCGCCAACATATGATGGAGAACCTTATACTCAGGTTCGGCCAGG
Organism: Ipomoea batatas; assembly: GCA_002525835.2. Taxonomy (NCBI): domain Eukaryota; kingdom Viridiplantae; phylum Streptophyta; class Magnoliopsida; order Solanales; family Convolvulaceae; genus Ipomoea; species Ipomoea batatas. The sequence goes on along the minus strand of CM008342.1, from coordinate 45,365,036 downwards.
GCAGTAACCTTGGACTTATTACCTGCATAAGGTTCCCTACCGTGGGTGAGCTTAGCCCAAAACTCCTTAACGTTGACGGAATCAACATTGTCCAACCGGGCTCTGAATTCATCTGTTGTGGTGTCCTTTGATTTGTATAACCGCATCTTGGCCCCCAGGTCATTGACAAAAAGTGAGAACTCCTTGCCAAAAGCGTAGAAATGGATGACCTTCTCAGTCCAGTTGTTGAGGTGTTGAATCTGCAGCATAGCCAAGACCTCAAACGTTACGGGCGTAAGAGTGGACTGTCGGATGCTGAAAAACTGCTTCCAGTTAGAGCTCCTAATGAGAGGGCAAGGAGGGACATCAAACCGTACAGTCGTACTTAGAAAGTACGGCGTAGTTGAAGTACATCACAGTTCCAATCAACTTGTTCTGATAAAAAGTAAAGTTTTCCATGCAGTCCAGGGGCAACTCAACTTGGCGGTCCAACACCGCCTGTTGTTCGGAACTGGAACCCTCACCAGTTAGCTGAGATTTGCGTTTCTAAGTGGTTTTGTGCGTGTCATCGGTCTGGACCTTCTTGTGAGAGCTTTTCCTGCACCCAAACAAAGCAAAAGGCCATGGAAAAACATGGGTGAGCGGAAATTACAATGGTATATATACTCTGCTTGTTGTTTATTCTCTCATTGCAGCTCACTGTTGTGCATTTTGTGTCTCAAATCGCACCGTATTCTCACTTTTTTTTTTGTTTTTTTTATATTTTCTTTTGTTTTTATAGAAAATAAGAAATAAAATAGAATAAACATTAAATTGGAATGACAAGAAATATTGAAAACTAGAACAAGAATAAAAGCTAAAGGTCAAACAAACAAGAACTACTAAGAAGTCAATAGCAATATATACAAAATACCCCCCAAGTCCCCCAACTCGTAGGGTTTAAGTGTAAAGCTTAAGAATGTGCACAATTCAAGTATAAAGCCAAGCAGCAGGTCAATAGACACAAATTATAACAAGAAACACACTACCTTCCACAATGCACTAACAAACGACAAAGCATAAGGATTCAATAAAATAGCAAAATAGCAAACTAAATTGCACAATGCGCTCCAATCAAAGTAAGAACCTCAAGCAATGAAATATGGAATGTGTTTTTTTTTGTTTTTGTTTTTTGTTTTTTTTTGTGTTTTTTTTTCCGTATATATAGACTGAAGCAAATGGCAATAGATAGCGGCAAAACCCGGATTAAAGAACAAAGTGTAGTAAACAAGAGCTAATTGCAATAGATACAACATCCCCAAATTCTAGGGTTATGTTTAAAGTTAAGAATTTCAAAATTGCAGGTTCGAAGCTATGCAATAGCTCAAATTCGATAATATGAACAAGAATACTAGTCATCCCTCCAACGAAAACAACAATGCACCATGATTAAACCAAACTCCAAAATAGCAAACGCACTAGCAAAAGTCAGACTAATGAGAGCAAGATTTTTAAGCATGGAAATATGGAAATTGAAACATAAAAGAATGGATTGACACCTTAAACAATGAACCATAAAACGAAAAAGGAAAAAAATGCCTACTTAGTTTCCATGATACGTGCTTGAAATCAAGAGAGAAAGAGTGCGCGTGTGCGGTGCGTGTGCGATTTGGTGCTACTAGGCAGGTTGAGTAGTAGGGAAGGGCGGTGGCGGTGGTTGGCTAGTGCGAAGCGGAGAAGCTGCGGTGGTGTACGGAGGTGGCGAAGCGGAAAGTGTGGGGTAGAGCGGAAAGGGAGTCGTGAAGGGTTTAGGCTGGGGTGTTTGGTTGGGGGTTGTCGCGACTAAACAAAAGAAAGTAATTTTAATTAATTTTTTTTTTAAAAATAGAAACATACTGGAACAGAGAAGGAAATACAACTGGCGGAACACACCGCACCGCTGAACCACTCCACTAGAACTGACGAAGCACTCTCACGGATCATACTTCTCTGCCAACCTCTACCGTCACTACACTTAGGCAAACCTCAACGGGACACATTATACCGTTGAGATGCACCACAAGGGTAATACCAACGCATAGAACACAGACTTAGAATAGAATACACGATAGCTCATTCCAGTACCCAGAATATGATTAGATTATACATTCCAGATGTCAAATAACACATGGAATCCCTTCTAAATAACACCAATGTGACACCCCAACCTCACACAGGCTGAGATAGATAAAACTTAACACAACAGCTGCCTATCTCAACCAACACATAACAAAGCGGAAGCGAATTAAAACTTAAGGGCGTCATGCCAGATCTAGGTAGAAACACAGCCTAGATGCACAGGCTAACCATAAGAAACGAACTAAACTGTCATGTATAATATAAAATAAATCCCCAAGTCATGGTCAACAATATTCAAACACTAGTCAAGAGTATATAACATCTCAAAAGGCACACAGGCCCAAAAACCAAAGTCTAACATCATAAAACTAAGTCTAAGCGTCCTCATAGATAAGCTCTAACGCGCTCGCGCTCAGACTACTCCATACCTGGAAAACACGCAAAGAACCATTAGCAAAAGACTGCTAAGCAACCACCATTCACACCCGCAAGGAGATATAGATATACATAAGCTTGTAAATAGGTTTACAGACCCATATAGAATATAAACACCAACAAACTGTTCGATAGTTCAAAACAGATACTCAAGAACAATAAGCTGAACGAATCATAAACCAAGACTCATCCAAACGAAATCGACATCCAACAACGAAAGCATAAGACAACAACGAACCATAACCAAGATACCAACTGAACACAATCATAAGAAACAACCAACCTTAACTGAGAATAACGAGATATCAACCGAATACACAAGAACTCACAAACCAAAGAACCGAGAAGAAACTCTCAACACCAACCACCAAATCCTCACACCAACCATCATACCGAACCAAACCCCAGTCAGAAGTCAGGTACGCAGGGGTAAAAACCCAATCACAGGGACCGTAGTCCAATCACAGGGACCAAAGTCCAATCACAGGGACCAAAGTCCAATCACAGGGGTAATGAACCCAATCACAGGGACCGAAGTCCAATCACAGGGACCGGAGTCCAATCACAGGGGTAATGAACCCAATCACAGGGGTAATGAACCCAATCACAGGGGTAATGAACCCGAATACAATCCATAGTAGCACAGTTAGTTCACCCAACAAGCTCCAACGATACCAACAAACCACCATCACATACTCACATTCCAACCTCAACCCAAAACAACCAAACAAAGTGTTCATCTCAACTATGAACACAAGCCAACTCCCAGGTAATGAATTCAAAGAATCAATAGACCAAGAGTACAAAGAGGGAA
>CM008342.1:45348946-45361166 GCA_002525835.2 Ipomoea batatas | reverse complement strand
CATATGCCCTTGTGTAGGGGTGGGTTTGTCATAGCAAAAATAAGTGATGCTCGTATTCGCTAGCACGTGCATAACACTCGCCCCCAAAAATTGGCACCGGCAATTATGTAGATATATTACGGAGTACAGTATATTACAGGTTCTGAAATCTCTAGTCATTAGAACACAGGGAGGGAACATCCGCAAACCGCAATGGCCTCCAAGACCGTGCTCAGAGCTGTCTTCATAGCAGAGCCATGGCGACCTCTGCCTAGAAAGACAGCCCCCTTCTCCGCGCCCTTTTTTTTGACCCAAAACCTCTCACCGCCCCATTTGCGTTGTAGTTGTAAGCTCATAAAGGCCCCAAGGTATTATACTTTCCCAAGAAGAACTCAGCCTCTGAATTGCTCCAATAATGAAACCCCATCGTCATCTCCCGAAGATTTTGAGCAAAATCCTCCTCAAGAAGCAGTTCTCAAGGCGATTTCAGGTCTATATAGTTGAAATTTCCAGTTTTCTTTCTGCATTTCTTTAATCATTCATATAATTGCATAGATTCTGGTAATGTGGATTAACTAAGTTCATTCTGTGATTTTATTTTTTTATAAATTTAAATTGTTCTGTGTGTAAAAACCAACAAAGAATACAACTTTTTTTTAATAGAAAAGCCAAAGTATGATGCCATTTTTACTGGTCTTTCATTTCTAGTTAGTTTATTCCATATTCTGATGAACCTATGATGGGCCATGTTACTGAATACTAATCTGGAGAAGCCTATTTGCGGTAGGTTAATTAGTGAGAGGGAACAAGGAGTATGGAAATTGATTAAAGATTTTAGCTTCAGCATTAATTAACTTTAGTGAATTGAACACACTGTTTATTGTGGGTGTTGCAGAAGTGTCTAAGACAGAAGGGAGGGTGGGCCAGACTACGAATATGGTTATTGGAGGCACTACACATGATGATTCCACCAATGAGTGGCTTGCTTTGGATAAGAAGGTATGCTTTCTTATCTAACTGCACATCTAATTTTACAGATTACACAGTTTAAATGGTTGAGATTCTCAAAATTGTAAGTGTATTGCAATGTATTAGTTTGAAAATAATTAAGGAGACACAATTGTACTCCCTCTCTAGAATCCCTCTTGCCCCTAGACTAAGCTATAATTAAAATAAAATTTTGCCTACTTCCCTTCTTAGGGAAGCTGTTATTTATCGTCTATAATAATATAGAAGAAGGAAATAATCAATCACTCAGTAATTTATTGATTTTAACTCCCAAAATGATGCAATTTGGATCCCTTGATTATTTCCCCTATCATGGCCATCCCCTAGAAAATTAGCCTTGTCCACGATGCTAATGGCTGCAAGCTGGTCTTTGATTGAGCAATGATATGAAGTGTCAGGACTGTCAGCCTCCATTGCCTCCAACTCCCCCAATGCTGTTGTCCTCATTTTTTGCTGCAATTATGGCCGTAAACACTTGTTTGGACAGTTGTGTATCAGGTTGTATGGCTGCTTACATCTAAAGCAAAGGCCTTTAGCATTGCAGTTTAAATATTCCTAGTGTTAGTACTGGCAGGTGCCCCTTTGCCTAGCTGTAGTGTTATGGGTGGCAGACATTGCTTGGTGCTGAAAAGCTGTGGTGCTATTACCTATATCGTAAACTTGTAGTGGACTGCTTCTTCTTTGGGGTGGGAAATCATGTTGTTGGCGGGATTAAGGTGATCCACACGTGCTTGGCTTACAAGCCCAGCGGTCCAACCCAATTCATAGGTCCACCTTTTAAATGCTCTGTCAACCATAGGTTTCCTGTGAGTTACACACTCCAATTCCTGTTTCGCTGTATGTGCATCCTTCATGGCAGTTTGCAGGTCCAGCATGTTAGTTGGGCGTAATTGCTCATGAATTTCTTCCTTCAGTCCTTTGAGGTATAGTCCCAACTCCCGACTAATGTTAGGTGCGAGGCCGGAAATCTGTTCTGCTCGTGCCCAGAACTCGTTTGTAAAACTCTCCACTGTTTCCCGTTGGTGGAGAGCTGCCATTTGCTTGATTGGAGGGGCGGATGAATTGCTGCCGAATTGGTCCATGAGTTCTATTTTTAATTGCCCCTAGTTAGTATAAGAGTTTGTTGTTGCATTCATCTAAGTGAATGGAGTGTTGCCCCCTCCATGCTCAGAAAAGTTGTTGACACTTTTAGATTGTCTTGTGTTTCTTGGATCGCAAAGTATTGCTCTGCCCTAACAATCTAGCCGATTGGATTGGTACCATCAAAATTTACAATCTTGATGTTCTTGGCAGTTAGCTGTAATTCATCCAGGGTCATCATGTGACTTGGAGTCTTGTTGATTGTCGATTTCTCCAATGGAGACTCTTCGTCAATGGTTGTCTTGTTGACGTCTCTTGTCTTAGCTTGTGATTTGTTTTGCAGTGAAAGTGACCAAATCTGTGAGGCAAGTAGTGACCTCCACTAATAATAATAATGATAATCTAAATCTAGAAATCTTATAAGAGGGAATCCGGGTTAGTACCCTGATATATGTCCATATTTCTATGCTTATTGAGTTGTAGATTAAGCTGCACATTTTGTACTATCATTTTTATGGACAAAATTATCCTTTAAATTTCCATTAGTATATATTAAATGCTACAGTAATCATATTTAATCATTTACCATATTTAAAATTCTTTAATAATTATAAATCATACCTTTTTACCCAAATTATCAACTATACTTTTTAATATAATATGAATATGAATTCTACAATTATGAATTTTATGGCTTTTGTTTTTTTTTTTTAAATTTATATACTATTATTTTCAAAAAAATATTTCAATATAACTATGATTCTAACATTGATTGGCATTTTTGTGCACTGTGTTTAGAAAAGACTAGTAATAATAATAAAAAATAAATAAATAAGTAAACAAATGAATAAACAAATTTATTGCAAGGAAAAGAAAATAATTAAGGAGACACAATTGTACTCCCCTTGCAAGAATCCTCCTACCCCCCCTCCTCCTCCTCCTTCCCAGTTCCCAGTCAAGGTAATAATTCAATAATAAAATCCTGTCTACTTTCCTTCTAATGGAAGCTGTTATTTATAGTCAATAAAGTTTTAAAAAAAATAAAAAATAAAATAAATAAAGAATAAAAAAATAAAACAGAGGCAATAATCAATCAAAGATAACCACTCAATCAAGTATAACCAATCAATATGTAATTCCTTGATTTTAGCTTCCAAATTATGCTATTTGGATCCCTTGATTATTTCCCTATCAATTAAGACCAATTTATCTCCTAGATGTAATGCATGAGTTTTGGTTAGATCAGTCATGTAGTTTGAGGTTCGGTCCGTTCGGAAACTATTATCAAGTTTCAAGCATGTTCAACCCCCACTGAGATTATAATCTTCTTTTTTCTCTTCTTAGGTGAATTCCTACCCAACCGAAAGAGGGTTTACAGCTATTGGTACTGGAGGTGATGATTTTGTGCAGGCTATGGTAGTTGCTGTAGAATCAGTTATTCAACAGCCTATCCCTCAGGTAGTGCATATGTTTGTGCGAATTATGTCTCAAAAAATAATTTTTGCGTGATTAGAGCAAGGGTGAAGGTTAGAGCAACAGCCTATCCCTCAGCCTACTCTTTTCGTGTGCTCATAGTTATAAGCGTTGTATGCCTTTCTTGCTACAAAGACTACACTTTTATTTGATATAATTGCTCTGCATTTCCTTTTTAAAAAATTTTGTTTTATGTTTGCATACTTCAATGATATTAGGTTGTAATTGACAACTAAAGGCAACAATCTAAATCCTATTACTTGATCTTAGAAGTGATTTCAACAATCATTAATGTTTAATATGCACTTCTGAGATTGAACAGTTGATGGATTTACCAGTGCCTACGCGATCCCCTACATTCCATAGGTGCACCTTAAAATATGATAAGATCTATACATTAAGTTATTAAGTCGAATAGTCGATATGAAAGCTGATTGGTAGTATTATTTGAATAGTTTGTTGCATTCAACTTGTTACAAAAGTCTTTTTTTAGTGGTGCTAGAAAAGTAGGAAGTTCCAAGCTTAGGGTCCTCCGTTTGAAAACCCGGAGAATGACTTCCGGGAGTCATTTTCCTGAATCCTGATTTTCCTGTGTTTGGGGTATTCATGGAAAATAAAGTCAAAGGAAAATATTTATTCTGGTCAACAGAAAAAAGGCCCAATTTGGCGAAAAATGTTTTCCTAGATTTTTAGTCGGAAGAGATTTTCCAGATTCTTTATTTTCCTATGTTTATCTTCTTTCTCATCTCTTTATAGTTTTCAAATTATTATTACCACCAGAACCACAACTACCACCACCAACCACCACCACCACCACAATCACAAAAACTACCACCACCAACAATCACCACCAGAACCACAACTACCACCACCAACCACCACAACCACAGCGACAACAACCACCACCACAACCACAACTACCACCACCACCACTGCCACTCGGCACCACCACCAACGCTACCACTACCACACCACCACCACTACTACTACCACCACCACACACCACACCCACCACCACATATTATTATTATATTATTATTATTATTATTATTATAACAAATAATATGTTTATTTTCAGGAAAATTAACCAAACAAAAAAAATGCAATTTCTAAACTTTCAGCCAAACAGAAAAAGATAGTTTTCTGACTTTCAGCTAAACATTAGAAAATTAAATTATTTTCTATAAATTGAGTCATTTTCCGGAAAACATTTTTCAAGTTTATAAACGGACCCTTAATGATGTGGCCCATTTCCCTTTAAAAATGAATGGTTGGAAAATGACTTTTGTTGCAAGCATGTGAGATGCGATAGTTTGTTTGCGCTAGTGGAGATGGCTACTCAAAGGCGCTTTTTTGTAGGTATGCTATAACAAATTCTGAGGCTTTTAGAGTATCATAAAATGGGTGTTGTGCGGAAAACATGCAGTGTTCACTGTTTACTTGCTCAAACATTCTGGCAATCCTGCTTCTTTCCCTTTACACAACTTCAGTTTTATTTAGAAAAATCCATTTTCTAGTTTATGTGGACTTTATATAACCCACAAGCTTCAATGTCTTATTCACCTGAATGACTCAATATTGTACCAGTAATAACTACTAAAGATTTTTGCATATCAGTCTGCATCTAAGAGGATAGCTAATTGCCTCTTTTAAAATGTATAGTAAGTGAAATTCAAGGTGCCAAAGACAATTGTAATGCTAATTGTAAAAAAACTACATGTTTTATGTACTTCAACACAGGGTCAAGTGAGGCAGAAGGTATCCTCGGGAGGCAAGTACGTTTCAGTAAATATTGGACCCATTCATGTTGTTTCTAGTGAACAGGTAAAATGAATTCCCTTGTACGTGTGCCAGAAATGCTCTTTTGATCGAAAAACTTAGGCAACATTTTCTTCAAAATGGATGTGGCAATACCAAAAAGCTGTCATTTTTTTTGGAAATACTCATGATTCTTTACTAGGTAGTATATGTTCTATACTTTCTCAACCTTTTCCAGCCCAAAGAATCAATGCCTCCACCACCGGGGTATCTTGTGACCGCCCATTTAAAATGGTAACAGAGGCGCCATCACACTACATAGTAGTTGGAAAAAGAAAAAAAAAAAAAAAGATGTCATTCTGGTTAGGCATTTTGACAATGTAATTTCGCTGTGGTTTTTCAGGTTCAAGCCGTTTACAATGCCATGAGAAGAGATGACCGGATGAAATACTTTTTGTAAATCAGGTGGTTGGTTTACTCACATTGTATAGAGCACACAATTAGATGGGGCATTCCCATAACATGATCTGCTATTTATTGTTCAGATTTAATGCCTTTTTAGTTTACTTTTAAAGCAGCCTTAACCTTGGTTTGGAAATATGTCATTTTGAATTCCCATGAGGGGTGGGTTCAGTATATCAATCTGTTCAAATATCAATGTGCCAACAGCAATTGGTGTATATTTATTTGTTTTGTTTTCAAGTGTAATGAATATTTACTTTTAAGTATGATGAAGATTATAATAATAAGTATAATGAATATTTATGATTTTGGTATTCTACTGTTGGTGAGCTTGTATTCTATATAAAGCTAGTGTCAATTCCAGACTTTGCTCTACTAAGAAAAGAAAAGGAACACCATAAATTACTACAAGTTGCCAGAAGGAAAACATATTTTCTGGATTTTAAATTTTGAAAAATCCTTGTAATAAATTAAACTACCCCATGTTGGCAGAAAGTGGGCGGAAGGAACCACTTTGAAAGGCAACCATTTTCAGAATAAACGATTTCAGAGAAGACGTTTGGAATGATCTTATCAGCATAGACTGACTAGAATGATGATCTTATTAGCATAGACGGACTAGAATGAGACAATCGAAAGGCAGACTTCGGAAGGAAAATAGTATTTTTTTTTTTGTTCATTTAGGGAAGGGTCAAATAAGCTCCTAAAAGTATATTCAATAATGCATTTAGCCCCTCAATTTATAAAAATTTTCAATTGAACCCTTTAACTTTTCAAATTAGTGCAATCTAACCTTTTAGCTTGTAACCTTTTAGTTTTAACGGGTTAATTATGACACCACTACTACCATGCTAGCCATCACCGTTGCCGACCGAAAATTGTCATCCCGTTTGCCAGCCACCGTGGCCTTCCCGTCGTAGCGGCACTCTTTTTTAGGAAGGTGAAGTTCTGCTTCCTTCTGATCAAGAAGAAGGCAACGTTTATTTCCTTTTGTTCTGGAAGGAGGTAAACTTCACCTCCTTCCAATATGAAACAAGGCAACGGCCGCCTCTTTCCAGATTGGAAGGAGGCGACGTCCGCCTCCTTTCATTCTGGAAGGTGGCTACATCGCCTCCTTCGTTCTGGAAGGTGGCGACATCGCCTCCTTGATGCCTTCTTCCGGATCTCTGAGAGGTGGCTACATCGCCTCCTTCTAGATCAGAAGGAGGTGACGTTCGCCTAACGGAAGGAGGCAATATCTGCCTCCTTCCAAATCGGAAGGAGGCCGGAGGCAATAATGTCGCGAATGTCGCCGGCTGGCCAAAAACAAATAAAAATAAAAATTAAAAAATTTATATATATAATTGTTATTTTTGTATTAGTAACATGTTGGTTACCGGTAAATTAGGTCTAATTGCACAATTCTAAAGAATTCAAGTGTCTAATTGAACCTTTTTAATGTTTGAAGGCCTAATTACTTTTTCATCAAAAGTTAAAAGGGTCTATTTAACCCTTTTCCCTTTCATTTAAGTTATTTGTACGTTGGTAGCATAAGTCTTTTTTAAACAACATGATGGTAGTTAAAAATGGTCTTAAAGTCTATCACCTTGAAGAATTTTTTGTTAAAAAATAGAAATATAAAGGATTTTTTGTTACAAAAATGAAACAACACAAAAGAAAAATAAATACAAAATTATACACTTAATTCCAGAAAGTGGCCAGGAATCACTCTGGGGAGGCTAGCCTAGTAATTTAGCAAGTTCATTACTCTCAGAATTGAAATTGTCATTCTCTACTACCTTTCACTATCCTATATATCTTTTCTCAAAACTTTCCTCTCATTTACTCTCCGAATGAAAACTATACCCTTTTCTTTTTCTTTCTTTGGTCCACTAATGGGTTTTGTTCTTTTATTGGTCTCTAAATCACCAGTTTCTTGCTTGGATTTGCCAATTTTTTTTAGGGCCTGTGTCATTGTCGATACAAAATGGATTTCTATCACTTCCCAGTTTGCACACAAGAGTGACTATTATTCTTACAACATGCTATTTTAATTACCAAATAGGAAAAACACAATACGGATTCAAACAAAGAAAGCATGGAATGAAGAAAAAGTATTTACACAGAAAAGCTCCAAACACCATCGATCATACATATAAAATAATGAAGCCACACATCTATACAATGTTGTAATTAAAGTACGGTCGAAAACAATTCATACAAACACAAAATGAGAAGGCAAATAGTGTCAATTTTGTCCTCTAGCAGCCGGAATTTGGACGGCGGGTTATTGCAAGGGCAAAATAGGAAACTAATTTTGCAAAGAACAACTAAGAATGCACATAGTACAATATATTTCGCCTGAAAAAGTCTTGGGCAAAAATGCAGTGAGCTTTTATATTATACATTATACATAGATATAAAAGAGCATTGCCCTATACATTTTCAAGATTGTCTTTTACATTCCTGCATGTTTCTGGGGTTACCATTTTTACTCGAATTCCAGCATAAACATAGTTCTCAGTAATAGCTTTCCCACCTGAACACGATTTTCAACTGCGTATCTCCAAAGCTGGTCGATTACGCAGCCTTCCTGGTTAGTTGATCCCTCGATGTGCTCTCGAATATCTTGTCAGCATTTCCAACCTCAAACCCATCTCGCCTGTGAAATTCCTTTATCTGTGGAAATATCAGGACAACATGTTGTTACATTACCTGTCTGAAACTAGGAGCACCCCCGCTTAATGGACACACTAGAATGTGGCAATATAAGGAAACAAAGCTGTGCATTCGCTACGAGCTTTTGGCGTAGTGATAAGTACTTGATCCTAATAAATGGTATCAGAGACAGGTCACGAGTTTGAGGCCATAGGAAACAATCTTAAGCATATATAATTACAACAGGCACCTGCCCACACTCACTCTCATTATCTGTACACTATATTTCATTGTGAACACAAGTTTGGTGTGTAACATCTTTTATCTCAAAATTTCGGTTGAATTTAGAACATATTTTGTACAGAAACCAAAGAGGCATATAGTGAACACAAGTCCAATTAATGAAGCATTTCAGGAGGTAAGTTGGCTTACCTCTTCCCGGGGTAAATCTTTGTACTCAGGCAAGACAAGACGTTCAGCAAATTCAATGTACGAACACGGGACCAATTCTGTTGTGCCATCTGAAAATTGAAAAGGGGCAGAATCTGCCACGGTTGAACTTTGCAGCAGAAGACCATCGGGGCTCACTAGCAAGGGAAGACCAAAAATTGTATCGATAATTCTTAACCATACTCCATAAGCTACTCATAAAGCGATAAAAAAAGGGGGCAGACAATACATTGCTCACTTACCTTTCAAAATACCCCCTTCAGAGTTCAGCTTAAAACCATTCTCCTCAACGAACCGATTGAAACTGTCAATACTTGCCAAGTTTGATTTCAAGCGATGAGTAGATATAGTGACGTGATTCAAAGCATAGCCATTGACAAGTGTCCAAGCAGCATATTCGCTTTCACTGGAATTACAGAAGGCAGGATCCAGTTAAATGTAGAACACAGGAAGACAAAGTTCTGGTAGAAAACATAAAAGGAACAAACTAGCTAAATATAACAAGTCTTGGAAGAAGTCCAAAACAATATTCCAGATTTCCAGAGCTAAGTGATCCATTTGGTAGGAGATGAAATAACTTATCTTGAGGAATATATATAAGTAGGTGCAAATTAATTACCGAGCCAATTTCTGGAATTCTTCAAAAGAGGGCTTTTCCCATGTGAGGCAATCCAATGCACTGGCAAGAGCTGCATGCCCATATCCATTGCCAGATATGTTAGTATACTTTCTAATTATTTCCTGCACAAAGAGCCAACATAAGAGTGACAGAATTTCAGCGAAAATAATGCCCCTTCCATTCTCTCTTAGCTCCCTTTCTTCATTATGCGATTAATTTTCGTTATTGGTTTTCTTTTTCCTCACAAACACAACATTGTCTAGAAAGAAATATCTCAAGAAGATTAAGACAAGATTTCCATATTTCATCATGTTTGTTCTCTTTATAGGTCTACACAAACCTGAGCTCCTGGACTCATTTGATCAACAAGGAGTTCTGATATGAAAATTCTCGGCAAGGGCCCACTAACACGAGTTCCATTCTCAGAATCTAACAACTTCGGAGGAGAGAACCAAAAGGCTTTCAACTTCTTTGCAGGGAACCTCAGCTCTTCCCGTTTCTCGTAACCAAAGTCCAAGAAGAATTTCGCCATGGAATCAATCCCATGTCCATTTACCTATAGCAATAGAGAGAACACACCTGATTCCTGTGCATCTATTTTCTCAGTAAAGTATTTCAAAGAAACCAAAGTATATCAACATTTTAAGTTGAAAAATTGGTGGCTTTTTAAACAGAACATAAGAAATTAACAGAATAGGGAGCTTAAGAACAAACATTACCCCAAAGGTTCTGAAAGCAAAATGGTCATAGCAAATTCGATCACCATCCGCAGATCGAACAAGCTCCAAAATGGATTTAGCAGAAGGATTTTTGTTTAGGTAATTTGCTTCCATACTAGCCAATACACTCCTGAAGAACGATTCACTTCCCTATATGTACCACCAAGATTACAGTCACTAACCATCCAATAAATTCCAATTTCAGTTATTTGGCTCATCACAATAACCAAACAATTGCTTCACATAACACTATCGTATGCATATTCAAGATCAATGTTAAATATTCACTTAAACATATAAAATAGCAGGGAGGAATAACTTTTCTCTCGCAATAATTTCATTTCAGTTAAAAGGTATGATTATCTGAAAAGAAGGAGCTTTGAAGCCATTTCCATCTTGGGTTAGGGAAGCAGAGAGGGTTGAGAAGCAATTTTTCCTCTATTTAAAACAAGACCCTCCATGGGAGGTATATTCCAAGTGAGTTTACTGGAAATCTGAAAGAGGAAAGACGAAGAAGGATGAAAGCTGGGGGATATGAGGAAAGAGGAAAATGAATAAGAAGAATACAGGGAAAACAAAGAAGAAGAGAATCTGATCATGGTTTCCATGCAAATAATTTGATCTCTTCTTTGTTTCTTTCTTCTTCTCTATTGATGATGAAAGAAACAATTTCCTTAGTAAAACCTAGAACACTCCGGTCATCTAATTAATGTCTTAGGTTGTCCCGTTTAGAATTCCTAGAGCTTGACAATTGACACACGATATGACATCATCCCTTTAGTTAGACAAGGATAAGTTCATCATCTTTAAATCGCTCATTGCTGATTGGGCAACATTTGACATTTTGAAGAAATCACGCAAGTCATTATCCAGCTGTTTGGATAAAGCCATAAAGGTACCTACAAGCCTACAACCTACCCTTTCACTTTCACAATCTTAAATATGAACAGAAGTTTTATTCGTTATACTATTTTTGAGAAATGCTTTATTCTCATCTTAAATTCCTTTTTGGTATAGCTTATAATACTTAGTGTGTTGGTTGATCCTATCGCTAATTCCATTTTTAGTCCTAGATTTATAGGTGATATTCTGCTTTTTAGTCTTCTTCTTTTTTATTTCAGAACATCCCCTAGGGGCAAGAAGATTCTTGCTACGGAGTACAATTGTGTCTCATTAATTACTTTCAAACTAATACATCACAATACACTTTCAATTTTGAGAATCTCAACTATTTAAACTGTGGAATCAGTAAAATTAGATGTGCTGTTAGATAAGAAAGCATACCTTCTTATCCAAAGCAAGCCTTTCACTGGTGGAATCATCATGTGTAGTGCCTCCAATAACCATATTCGTAGTCTGGCCTACCCTCCCTTCTGTCTTGGACACTTCTGCAACACCCACAATAATCAGTGTGTTCAATTCACTAAAGTTATTTAATGCTGAAGCTAAAATCTTTAATCAATTTCCATACTCCTTGTTCCCTCTCACTAATTAACCGACCCCAAATAGGCTTCTCCAAGTACTACACAACGTTTTTATATTGATCCGACCAGACCGACCCACCCTTATATGAATGATTAAAGAAATGCAGAAAGAAAGCTGGAAAGAAATTTCAACTATATAGACCTGAAATCGCCTTGAGAACTGCTTCTTGAGGAGGATTTTGCTCGAAATATTCAGGAGATGACGATTTGGGGGCCAATGTTGAACCTGTAATACTCTACTCCGGTCTCCGTACTCCATAGTAAATCTATATATATATATATATATATATATATATATATATATATATGAGTTAATACCCGCCAAGGTCCTCCGAGTTTGGTGGTTTCGCCACCTTTAGTGCTAAACATTCAAATCGACCATCTGTGATATTCTGATTTTCATAATGTTACCAATCATGGTCTTCGTAGTTGCAAAATGTTACCAATCGTGGTCCAGCCATTAATTTGTTCAATTTTCACCATCTTCTAATATAAAAAAGCCGTAGCAAGTGCAGTAAATACTAATAGCTGATTTCCCGCCCAGTACAAAA
>CM008342.1:45128112-45139283 GCA_002525835.2 Ipomoea batatas | reverse complement strand
AAAATAAAATTTGTTCCATACAATAATCACCCTGTATGAACATATATATAAAAGAATTCTTCTACACAAACTTTCATTTTTACTATCAAATATCATATCGTACTTCTAAACTGTCTTCACAAGAAAACAAGGAAAATCAACTGGTGGGACCCATGATTTCAAAGTCGATCTTGACTGAAACTATGCCATCTCAGGGAGTATGTATAGTTGAGAGAGTAAAATTTTTTGCTCCTTCCAACATGTTCCAATATAAAATGTAAGATTTACATAATTTGAATATAACATTATTGTTTCACATCTCACCGCTTTAGTTGAGATTGCACTTGATTGTCTAATATTTCACGAGTTGTTCTTTTTTCTTTTATTATTTTCTCTCTTAACTCATCTCCGGCCTCCATCACAAATTAAAGGACTCCAACGACACTGCTATCAACACTATAGCGATGGCTACCTTTACCATTCACAAATATACGATATTTAAAATTGTTGTACGATATTTGTGTATACACACACATTATAATATAATTGTTTAACAATTTACGAAGTCCAAATTGTGTTGTTGGACCACAAATTGATCCTCCGATCCATTGTATTCTTGCTTGTATGCATACATGTTAAATAAGTCCTTCCACATAGTTTAACCCTAAGTAGTTATCACCCAAAGACTTGATAAATTGGAATGTACAATAATGGTGTGTGCAAGTATATATGCATAATTGTGTGTGGACAGAAATGATAAATAGAAAGGTTTGGCATGCATGGACGCAAGAGGAGAAGAAGGACAGGACAGGCCAGCTTATCCACAGGATGGGCTACTGCGTCCATACCCAAAACCCCTACCCAAAGAACACAAAACAAAATTGTCTATTTCCATGTGCGCCGCCAACCATGACTACATAATAAAGATCAGCAACCTGAAAAAGGTAATCGAGTAGGTAAAATATAATTTTTGTATTAAAAATTTTTAATTTAATTTTATAAATGTTTGTTTTGTAGTTTGTTGCGCATGATTTTCCTAGTATAGTATAATTTATATTTTTATATAATTTGTAGGTTATTATATAAGAGCATCAGTAGAGCATGCATAATTTACTCACTGCACACCTTCAAATAATAGCGGCATATTTTTCTCTTAATAAAATATAAAAAGAAAAGAAAAGATCAGAGTATCAATCATCAGTTATCTCGTCTCATTCATGTCATCAATCGTTGACTTGTACGTCTATTTAATGCAGTGTTCTTCTTCATTCAATTCCGTCGTCGGAAAATGTATTTTTTTTGTGCACAAAAAAAATAATAAACAAAATATCTTCAATATATTTGTTAGATATATATAGTTTAGGTGTAGTTATCAAAAACATCTATCGATCTTTAATTTTATTAAACATTAAAAGGCATGATACGTTATAAAATAAAAAGATTTAAGGTAGGACATTAAAGATTATGTTGTAATTCATGGAAAGACGCACTTGATCAACGGAATTACAATGAAAATCAAGCTGTTAGGATCAAGAGAGACAAATTAAAGGAAGCTTATTATTTCTTTTAACGAGGTTTTCTCCTCGCCCTGTGACCCTAACTGGGAAAGGATCACAAGGAGGCCCTGTGACCCTAACCGGGAAAGGATCACAAGGAGGTAAACCAGTCTAGGTTACCCATAGCTGACCGGCTCAAACTCAGGGGTTTGAGAATCAAACCTCCAACCTCTCGGCGGTAGGTAGAGCACTCTTACCACCTGGGCTGTTCTTACGGACAAGGAAGCTTATTATTACCTTGTACCTAGGTAGATAATTTAGGAAGTAAAACTATATAATGAGTACTGAGAAGTGGCTAGCTAGCTACTATCCTTGATTGAAATCTTGTGATTATCAAAGTTAATTGCTTGATTAGATTGTCTCAACTTTTGGACAAATCATATCATAGATCATGGTCTACTTTAGATTTATTTGACTCTGTTATCGAAACATAAATAGTCAATACCGCTCCCACTGAGACTCGAACACATCATTATGTACATAATATTGACTCTGTTACCAAGCATAAAGAGTCAATACCACCAATATTGCCTCCACTGGGGCTCGAACCCATGACCTCACATTGATATACTCCATGTTTAATTTGCATAAAGAAACACAACCTAATAAGAATTATATTCTTAATTTTACTTGGTTTAAAAAATATAAAAAATAAATACATAACGCATACATATAACATATGCAATTTAAAAATAATTTGAATTTGTTTATTAATTAGGGAAAAAAAAAAAAGGTTTGGCCATAGCCAAAACTGAGCAAGCTAAGGGATTTGTTTGGGCAAACCAATTCAAACAAAGGAATTATAATTCCGCTCTATGTGTTCGTTGAACCAAACTATATAATGAATACTGAGAACGTGAGAAGTAGCTAGCTAGGTACTATATCCTTATCAAACTTAATTGTTTAACTAATTTGGTTGAATTGTCTCAATTCTTCGCCAAATCATACCATAGACCAGTGTCTACCTTATATTGTGGATCTTGGTCCAAAATGACATTCAAATTATGTGTCTGAAGTTAATATATTATGTGTCTATAAATAAATTGAAGACACGTACATGATATGTTAACTATATATACATAATATGTTAATTATAGTAGACACATGATTTATTAACTAAAGTAGATCATATTTTAACTGTAGACACAAAATTTGAATTTTGTTTTGGACCAAGGTCCACAATGCATCATGGATCCTGATCCATGGTATAACAATTGCAATTCTTGCGAGGAAAATATTATTTCTACTCCCAACTTTTATTCCCTCTCAAAATTTTGATGTTGACATTTTCTTTGAGACCCAATACAAATAACGTATCATCCTTTGCACATTAGGAAATAAAAGTGGAGTAGAGATAAGGAGTTGATGCAGTAGATTCTTCATGCATGCAAATACTAATAGTTGTGGGTTTTTTCTCATCACTCAAAATTAAAAAAAAATGGAATTGGACTTTATAAAGAAGGGAAAGAAAAAGTAATACACCGTATAACTTAATTGTTCAATTTAATTTGCACAAATAACACAACACAATAAGAATTATATTAATTCTTAATTTTACTTGGTTTCAAAAATAGAAAAAATAAATATATAACGCATACATTTGCAATTTAAAAATAATTTGAATTTTTTTTGAATAAACAAATAATTCGAATTTGTTTATTAATTAGGGGAAAAAAGGTTTGGCCATAGCCAAAACTTAGCAAGCTAAGGGATGAATTGTTTGGACAAACCAATTAATTAATTCAAACAAAGGAATTGTAATTCCGTTCGTTCTCTGTGTTTTCGTTGAACCAAACATGTTGGGATGGAAGGGCCTAACTGGTAGGCTGATACAAAAACTCAAATTGAAGCAACAGCACACGATGAAGGTGGGATAATTTCAACCTTGTTTGACTTGATCGAAGAGGGAGACTGACAAATTAAATATATGCAAAGTATGTAGGACATAGTGTACAATAATACAACTAGCTTTTTTAATGTCAAATCACTTAAAATAAATTGTTTCTAATGAAATACTATATCTACTCTCATTCTTTGCTCTCAACTTTTTCTCCCACACTTAAAATTTTGATGCAGACACTTTTACAAGGACTCATATGAAGAAAATAATTTATCAACGCCTGTCACATTAGGGAGTAAATTTGACGTAGTAAAATTAGTGAAAACCATATTCTATCCGTAATTATGTACAATGTTAGACTAATTTTAAACCTCGAGCTGAGGACCCTTGCCGAAGAGTTAGTTCTCAGTTTCCACTCATGTCTTCATCAGTGGGTACGGTGGAGCAAGACTTTCAGGGTACAGTGATGCTTGATCCATTGAATTAAGTCACGCAGGGCTATAATGTATTATTTAAAAATGAGGAATGATAGTATTTCATTGTTACCAAAAAAAAAAGAAAGAGTAAGAGAATGAGTGTGCATTATATGATTTTAATTGAATCAATTTCACAAAATATGTACAAATAGTTATATATGATTTATTGTAAGGTCCAATAGGGAGGGCGAATGGATTGTGGGGTTCATATACAACATTATTGGATTATGTGGTGCATGCTGCGGAAGCGAAAGATGGGCTTTTCCATAGGGTCTTCAGGTTTAAGGTTATCATGGACTGGAGTGATATGTTGTTGAGTCTAATTCTCCTTTAATTTGGTGGTCAAGTAGCTATATAACAGTGAAACTTCTCTAGTGGCTAGATTAATCTTTCGTCCCAACAGTCCGCACTGGCTGGCCAAATGGTTTGCTCCATTCATATGGGTGGGGATCAAACCTTCAACCTCATACTTAAAGGACGAGGTGCTGAACCACCACGCCAACCATGTTGATTAGATGCAGATTAGGACTATAGAAAATAGACTCCCCACTATTATATTATATTGTTGCGCCCAACTTGTCATTTAATTTGTTAGATAGGCACCGTTAAACAAAATGTAATTATAGTGCTAACGCTTCATAACACCCTCTACTTACCCGGCCTAGCTAAAATCTTATTTGCAAGCACAACTCAGATCAATCCCGGCAAAATATAATGAAACATAACTATGTTGTTCTTGTTGCCCCTAATTGTGAAACCTTGGTCTATTGTCTAAACATTAATCTCATTATGCCTGTCGGAGAAAATACAACCATGTTTTGAGCCCCAACTCAGTCACTTGCTAGCTAGTTGAATAGCTTAGCTTTCGGTATGTGAAATATAAAGTCAAATGTTGAGTACGTTTGCATTTAATGAGTTAGGATTGTGAAGGATAATAAAGTCAAATGTGAAGTATGTTTGCATTTAATGAGTTAGGTTTGCATTAAATGATTGTGATGTAGTAAAAATGAGTGACGATGGTGAGTGTACGAGTGTGAAATGGCATCCTCAGGGGATAGGGGTTGTGACACCCAATAATATGCAATCACAAAACTAGTATAAGGAAATCGACAAGAAGTTAATTAAGCAAATAATGACAGGTAGAACAAACACAAAGATGTGTGCGAAAGGATTATGCGATTTCTTGACACTTTCTGTAAATGCTTGGGTCAAAGGGTGAATAAACTAAAATCTAATATTTTTTTCCTCTAATAATAGGGAAAATTTCATAAGCATTACCATAGGGAAAATCTGTAATGGATGATTGGTAGGTATGTAGTGTAAAAATAGCAAGATTATAGACCGGCCTTGGATTAGGAAGGTCCCTATGTGACAGCTAGCATGTCATCTGTGTGCTTAATAAAGATGAAAAATATAATACAATTGAAAAGAAATAAATAAATAAATAGTTTTAGGCTTTGAAATATGAAAGGAATCCGGAGCCAGGCCCTAGGATATCAAGAATATTATATATACATGCATGTAAATTTTCTTTTTTTTGTTCCTTGATGATCATTTTGATAGTTGAAGATAGAAATTTGATTTGAAAAATTTATTTTAATATAGAGGGTCGGGCCTATATATATTTTTGGACAGGTGTAAGCAATCAAGTAAGAAAGATGTAGTTAAAAGAAAAATTCAAAAGAAATGATAACAAACCATAGGATTTGTAGGCGAGGTTGGTGCAGTATGAGTAGATAAGGTATATATAATTGGTTGTGCAGCAGAGAGTGAGTACTAAAAAAAACATATATATATCTACCCAAAAAAAAAAAGTAAATAATACCTAAAGATTTTGATCTATCTATCAAATATCAAAAATCAATCATCAGTTCTATCATCGATCAGTGGTAAAAAAAGAAAAAATAGAATAAAAAAATGGAAGGTGCTTCGAGTTCATCATCAGGTGGTGGGGCGTTCCAAGTGCAGCAGCAGCAAGATTATTCCGGGGAGGGTCCGGCGGGAGAGACACCGTTGTGGAAGATGGTAGTGGTGTCGGCGATAGCCTGCGGGGTCCAATTTGGATGGGCCCTACAGCTTTCCCTTCTCACTCCTTATGTGCAGCTACTGGGAATCCCCCACAAATTCTCCTCCCTCATCTGGCTATGCGGTCCAATCTCCGGCTTGATCGTCCAGCCGCTAGTCGGCTACTACAGCGACAACTGCACCAACCGCTTCGGTCGGCGCCGACCCTTCATTGCCAGCGGGGCAATCCTCGTCATATTCGCCGTTATCCTCATAGGATTCGCGGCCGACATAGGTCACTCTACGGGCGACCCGCTGGGGAAAGAATCCAAGCCACGCGCTACTGTTATATTCATCGTGGGGTTTTGGATTCTGGACGTGGCTAACAACATGCTACAAGGGCCGTGCAGGGCGTTGCTGGCAGACCTGTCGGGCGGGGATGGCGGGAAGACGCGATTGGCGAATGCGCTCTTCTCGTTCTTCATGGCGGTTGGGAATATCGGGGGCTATGCGGCCGGGGCCCAGCCGACCCTCTATAAAAGTTTCCCTTTCACACACACGGACGCGTGCGACGTCTACTGCGCCAACCTGAAGAGCTGTTTCATCATCTCCGCCGTCCTGTTGCTGGTCATCACCACGGCGGCCGTGACCTGCGTGGGCGAAATCCCGTACACGAAGAAGAAGATGGAAGGGGGAGGGGTGCCATTCTTCGGGGAACTTTTCGGGGCCTTTAAGAATCTCCCGAGGCCGATGCTCATCCTGCTCTTAGTCACGGCTCTCAACTGGATCGCGTGGTTCCCCTTTCTGTTGTACGACACGGATTGGATGGCCAGGGAGGTTTACGGCGGAGAAGTCAACGACAGTGGATTGTACGACAAAGGTGTGCGCGCAGGAGCTTTGGGACTTATGCTCCAATCTATAGTTTTGGGATTCATGTCCATTGGAGTGGAATTGCTGGCACGTCAGCTTGGTGACGTCAAAACGCTGTGGGGTGGTGTTAACTTTATTTTGGCCATTGGTTTAGCCCTCACCGTGGCCGTCACCAAAACCGCCACACACAGTAGAAGATTTGACGCTCAAGGGCACACCCTTATGCCAAATTCCAATGTCAAGGCCTTTGCTTTGGCTATATTCTGCATTTTGGGTATCCCTCTAGCAGTAAGTACTTCATCTCTACTCTACTCTTTAATTCCCATCCCATCCATCTTAATTTCATCATCTCATACCTATTTACCTTCTGATCCATTATATCGAATAGGTGACTTTCAGCATTCCGTTCGCCCTAGCATGCATCTATTCAAGTGATGCTGGTTCTGGGCAAGGTACGTAAATCATACATACATATATATAAACATGTAAAAGCTTGCATACATTATCCGGTCTGTGTAACTAAACTGAAAGACATATATATTTATACTATTGCAGCTGGTCTCTCCCTTGGTGTTCTCAATCTTGCAATTGTTGTGCCACAGGTAGGTATTATATACACTATTGTTATTGTTATTTGATTTTAATTTGTGTAATTAAAACTAACTAACGTGCTATATATGTATTGGATGTGATGAAATGAAATGTACAGATGTTCGTATCGTTTTTAAGTGGACCCTGGGATGCATTGTTCGGAGGAGGAAATTTGCCGGCATTCATAGTGGGTGCAATATCTGCAGCACTGAGTGGAATATTAGCAATCACTTTGCTTCCCAAACCTCAATCAGACAAGCTTGCCATACCCTAGTGCTAAGGATAGTAGTAGAAATGATGCTAATTATGTACGGAGCACTCTTAACGTTCCTTTGTTTCCACCTTTATAAGCTAAGGAGAATAGCAAATATGCTTCATGGCATGTTATGTCAGCAGTTCCACATACTGTTTTCATCTATTATTGTCTGGAAATTAAACCCCCAAAATAATTCTTCTCCGGCGCATAACGTTGAGGTGCTTTTGCTTATTCACTTTAATTTGAAACTTTGATGATGATGATGAGTGGAGTTTTTTTGTTGTTAATTTCCTTCAATTTGAAATTTTGGCTCATTTACGTATTACACAATTTTAATTCAAACATCAATCTCTTATTAAATCAATTTGTGTGTGCGCACACATATATATAACACAATCAAACTTACATTTACAACCATGTCCTAAAGTGGCCTGAGAATAAGAACTATTATTAGTGTGGCATTAAATTTACGATCTTTAACTAAGAGTTATTACACATGCTAATTAAGACTGATTCAGTAAGTTTTGGTAAATCTTGTAACCAATGAATTATTATGGATTCACTACACGCCGCTATGGTGAAATTGGTAGACACGCTGCTCTTAGAAAGCAGTGTTGCTCTCGGTTTAAGTCTGAGTGGCGGCATACCGTTAAAATAGACCTTATAATCTTAAGGAATTCAATTCCTGATTTCCTTTTTCAAGTTTTTCTTAGGTAATTGGGGGGCTAGACTCTTCGTTGTTTAAGCTTTTTTTAATGATATTTTCAACCTTAGTTAGCCCAACCAGCACCTTCTATCCAAAAGGGTTTACAATTAATCAATGCCATAATGCACTTTTAACTCTCAAAATCACCGACTGATTTTTTAGTTATTTATTTATTTTTGGTAAAGACCGACTGATTTGAGCTTTCTCAATATTCACCTAAAATGACTTTAATATAAGTGGAGAGATCCCATTTCACATTAAATTATGTAAGCTCTATACAAACAACTTCTTATGTGAGGTGCAACTCCCGATCATTGGATGAAAAATATTCAAGGATTATTGTTCATTGTATATACTATTTTAAGTGAGGATGTGACATTCACTTTGGCATTAGAGCATCCATATCAATACATATTTTGGAGTTTATATCAGTCTATTAACTTGGTGTTACAAAAAGCAAAACATCCGCCTGAAGTGCGCGAAACGCGCACTTCGCGCCCCAATGGGCGCGTGTGGAACCTACTGGGGCGAGTCCACTATGACTTTAATATTTTTTTTTTAATTGTCAATTGGTTTTGATTTCTTTTTTCTTTTTTCTTTCTCTTTTTTTTTTTCCTTTCTTCTCAGACTCTTTTTCCTAATCACACTTACAAAAATTCCTCAAAAATCGTGAAAAAACTCCATTGATTTTGAGAATATTAGTGGTAAAAAATAATTAATTTTAAATATTTATAAGATATGACGACACACACACTCCTTAAAATCAATTCGCTACCTTCCGACGATGCTACATTGTAGCGTTAGTCTCCTAGGGATAAAATGGATTACAGTAATATAGTTGAACACTCAAGTATATTACTCTTGGTGAACTAGTATAAAATACTTCTTTTTCCAAGAAATGATTTTCGAGAGAGATGAAAATCACAGATTTTGAAGTTCAAAAACTACCAACAACAATCTATCCAACGTCAAGTATTTATAGGAGATGTTCAAATAATTAGCATTAATTTGGCATGTCATTAAGCATAAATCATATTATAACCTTCAAAGTTGATAATTAAACTGATAATTTAATTTGGAAATTAATTCAAAGTTATAAATGTTAATTCTTAAAATTAAATTGGAATTAATTCCTCCGAATATGAATTAACGCTTCCAAAATCGTATACGGTTACCCACCAAGAAGTGATAAGCCGAAGAAAGGTGAGGAGGGTGTAGTCTAAATGCCCCTTATGCCGTAGATGACATACGCGCTACAATGACCAAGACAAAGAGTTGTGATCCCGTGAGAGTGAGCTAACTCAAAAAAAAAATTCAAGCAAGTCACCTCAACCGCAAAGGATGCCGAAGGAAGGTATAGTGATTAGAGTAGGGAAGTACATGGTCCCTAGGGATGAAAATTTGAATTTGTTATGAGTGGATATTCACCCAAATTCACTCCACATGCATTCAATTAGTTATATTGGGTGATAGTGGATGGTGTGCTGGGATGGATATTCACCCAAATTCTCTCAGAGAGATTTTGGGAGTTAAATGCATTATGCATTGATTAATTGTGAACCCTGTACAAGGGGTTGGTTGGGTACCAAAATTTAAATTACCTATCCCAGTATAGCATGTGTAATAACTCCTAACAAAGATTGTAATTTTTTGTAGGAAAACAAAGATGGTCATTTAAAACGACACTAATAATATTTCTTATTCCGTCCCCGGTCCCATTAAAATTTAAGTTGATTTATGCAGAGATTGATGTTTTAATCAAAATTATTTGATTAATTATGTTTTAATCAAATATATGTATGGATGCATATATAAATTAAAGAAAATGAGCCAAAATTTCAAATTGAAGGAAATTAACAACAAAAGAACTCCACTCATCATCATCAAAGTTCCAAAGTGATTAAGTGCAATAAGCAAAAGCATCGTCTCAACGCTATGCGCCGGAGAGGAATTATTTCGGGGGTTCAATTTCCGGACAATAGATGACAACAGTATGTGGAAGTGCTGACAGAACATGCCATGAAGCATATTCATATTTGCTAATCTCCTTAGCTTATAAAGGTGGAAACAAAGGAACGTCAAGAGTGCCCCGTACGTAATTAGCAACATTTCTACTACTATCCTTAGCACTAGGGTATGGCAAGCTTGTCTGATTGAGGTTTGGGAAGCAGAGTGATTGCTAATATTCCACTCAGTGCTGCAGATATTGCACCCACTATGAATGCCGGCAAATTTCCTCCTCCGAATAATGCATCCCAGGGCCCACTTAAAAAGGACACGAACATCTGTAAATTTCATTTCATCACATCCAATACATATATAGCACGTTAGTTAGTTTTAATCACACAAATTAAAATCAAATAACAATAACAATAGTGTATATAATCCCTACCTGTGGCACAACAATTGCAAGATTGAGAACACCAAGGGAGAGACCAGCTGCAATAATATATATATGTATTTGAGTTTAGTTACACAGACCAGATAATGTATGCAAGCCTTTACGTGTTTATATATATGTATGATTTACGTACCTTGCCCAGAACCAGCATCACTTGAATAGATGCATGCTAGGGCGAACGGAATGCTGAAAGTCACCTATTCGATATGATGGACCAGAAGGTAAATAAGTATGAGATGATGAAATGAAAGGATGAAATTAAGATGGATGGGATGGGAATTGAAGAGTAGAGTAGAGATGAAGTACTTACTGCTAGAGGGATACCCAAAATGCAAAATATAGCCAAAGCAAAGGCCTTGACTTTGGAATTTGGCATAAGGGCGTGCCCTTGAGCGTCGAATCTTCTACTGTGTGTGGCGGTTTTGGTGACGGCCACGGTGAGGGCTAAACCAATGGCCAAAATAAAGTTAACACCGCCCCACAGCGTTTTAA
>CM008342.1:45115953-45128105 GCA_002525835.2 Ipomoea batatas | reverse complement strand
TTTTCTTACTTGATTGCTTACACCTGTCAAAAATTATATATAATTATATATAGGCCTGACCCTCCTTATCAAAATCAAGGCAAGATTTTGGACTATGCAAGAAGTCCAACAGTACAGGAATTCAAATTTTAGAGGGTCCAATATTTTTTTTGTCCTAGCTATTTAAGAAATAAAACACAAAATATTGTAACTAAATCTGGGAAATAGGGCGTTGGTTTCAATATTCAAAATATATAAATAAATAAATTGTATCATAAATTATTCAAAATCAAATTTGAAATTTCATCATCACCTATCTAATGATCATCAATCTACGAACAAAAAGAAAATTTACATGCATGCATATATAATCTTCTCGATCTCCTAGTAGCTATAGGGCGCGGCTCCAGATCCCTTTCATATTTCAAAGCCTAAAATTATTTCTTTCTTTCTTTCTTTCTTTTCAATTGTATTATATTGTCCTATCTATCGAGCGTCATTCAAATAATTAATCAAATAATATATATACTTTCAGTTTTATATATTATTATTAATTATGTTTTCTTCATCTTTATTTTTTGCCTCAAAAGGTTGAATTCTCAACCCCAAAGGCCCCCACGTTCTAACCTGATAAAGCATCTAGAAGGATATAAATTATGGTAATTCAACTGAACAGAGTACGTAAATCATGTCTTATCTTCTTTTTCCAGCACACAGATGACAAGCTTTCACATAGATGGGTACCTTCCCAATCCAAGGCTGGTCTATAAGACCATTATTCATGCAAAGAAGGAATTGGCAAGCAGACATGACATTTGTTTGGAACATTTATTTTTTTTAATACTTAGTTGGATTGCAAATTTGCAATCCGTACAAAGCGAGAGAGCATTTGTACCTAATAAAATAAAATAAAATTTGTTCATTGATTTTTTTTGTTTTGTTTGTTTTTTTTTTATTGAAAAAAAGAAGATATTAAATTTTTTTTAAGTTATGTAAATTGGGGTCTACTTTGAAAGTCGATTGGATTTCGAGGGATGTAGTATCAATAATAAATTAATTGCAGAGCTCATTTTTTGAAAGCGAAAAAGATTTGTAGGAATAATGATAGCTTAATTTTGCTATTTTTACACTACATACCTACCAACCATCCATTTTTTTAAAGACATCTTGTCATATGTGCATCAAATCTTTACATTAGCATAAGCCATTAGAAAAATCTAAAGAAAGTCATATGCAATCTATAAGTACCAACAACCATCTTGTCACTAACACAAAGGAATCAATATAATTTATAACTAGTTGATAGTCATGGTTGAATGAAGGTAAACGTGGGAGGGGATGGAGTGAATAGACTTTTAAAGATTAGATAATAAAGATCTTGTGATTAGTAGATTTTTGTACATCATATGGCTATGTTTGGCAAACCTAGCTGAAAATGTAGCTGAAAGCTGAAAAGTAGCTGAAAACTGAAAAGCTATAAGCTCGAAGCTGAAATCTGAAGAGCTGTTATGCTTAAAAGTGTTTGGTAAAATTAGCTTTTTGATAAGTTGATAAATGTAAAAAGACTAAAAAGGACATCTTCATACAATTTAAATAATTTTAAATTTAAATAGGTTTGTTTATATATTAAAATAAAATAATGAAATCAATATATTTAAATAAAATATAAAGTAAGAACATATATTTGAAAATATATAAAGTAAAAAAAATATTTATAATTTTTAAGATTAGTTCATACAAAAATTAATGTTCAAACATAAATATCAAACTGAAATTACAACCAAACATAATGAAAATAAAATGTCAAAAGGGTTTTAATTGAGAGGGGTAAATGATGACATTTATTTAAAATAATAAGGATAAAGATGGAAAAAAGTTAAAAAGCTAGTAGCTTATTTTGAAAAGCTACCCCAAGTAGCGTTTCAAAATAAGTTCTTATTTTAAGCTACTAGCTTATTTTGAGAACATTACCAAACAGAGCTTATAGCTTATTAGTAGCTTAAAATAAGTTATAAGCTCCTAAATAAGCTCTGCCAAACAGAGTCATAATTTACAAATTCTGGCTGGAAGATCTTGTGATCAGTAGATCTTCAAATGATCGATCACAAGATTGTTATATATATATAGTTTGCAGATTATTACAATATGTAAAGTTAATGAGACTTATTTGACCATATTTCTCTCCTAATAATCTCATCTCATGCAAGCTGTTGACGAGTAAAAAAAAATTATAGCTTAGCCTAATAAATAATTCATCCACATACTACAGGTAGGTTGGAGAAAAATGTTTATTTGGTAGATAGATTTCCACTATAAATTTAGTTTCAAAGTCATTACACATGACGCATACTAGAGAGAGCATGAAGGGATTGGATTTGACCTTTCCATTCCAGTACAGCCGAAATTGAAGCACTGATTAATAACAATGATACAAACAAATTTGGTATACTCCTCATCGTAGTACAAACTAAATGAAACAGTAGATTTGCCCATATATAACAAATATAATAATAATGGCTAGGGTATCACAATTAGCTTGGGATCTGGTCGAGGCGATGGAAGCATTGTGATTGCTAATACTCCACTAATGGCCGCAGCCACCGCACCCACTAAGAACGCCGGCAAATTCCCACCTCCAAACACTGCATCCCAAGGTCCACTTAGGAATGACACGAACATCTATACATTTCCATTTCGCATTTCCAACCAATTAATATAATTAAGATCTTCAAATTAAAATAATGTACTAAATTGAGATGGATAGATTGATCATCGTACCTGTGGCACCACGATTGCAAGATTGAGAACACCTAGGGAGAGCCCGGCTGTACATATATGCATGGAATGGAATTTAGACATATATATAACCGCATACATTTGTGTATATATATTGAAAATTGTGAAGTTTTTTTTTTTTTTTGGGACAAAAAGAAACCTCCGTCACTACTCATGAGGTAAACCATGTCTTGTGACTCTAGTTAGCAAAGCCAAATAATAGGTCGCTACCACTGAGAGTCGAACTTGTAACTTGTGGTTATTATATCAACAACTTTATCAATTTGGCTGGCCAGTGTTGCCCTAAAAATTTTGAAGTTTTAGCTTGATTTGTTGTTTACCATGCCTAAAACCAGCTTCATCACTTGCAAAGATGCACACCTGAGTGATAAATTTCATCTCGTGACCTTAGCTGACAAAGGACCATAATGAGGTAAACCAATCTAGGTTTCTCATAGCTGATCAACTCAAATAGAAAAGGTAAATTAGTCTAGGTCCACAAGCTGGTTAAATAGTCTAGGTTTTTCATAATTGACCGACAAAATCAAGAAAGTCAGTAGACGGCTCCCACTAGGAATAACCTGGTTAGCCTAACCAACTTAGCTGGGAATGCCCCAAAATTTTAAAGTTTTAGCTTGATTTGTTATTTACCATGCCCTGCAGAACCATTATTTTCATCACTTGCAAAGATGCATGCCAGAGCAAATGGAATGCTGTATGTCACCTACATTGTATAAACAGAGATCAGAGTATATATAACAATAAATGTTTAGTGTGAAGGCGTTGAGGACGAAGCGAAGCGGGGCTTACTGCTAGAGGAATGCCGAGAACGCAAAAGATGACCAAAGCTCCGGCCTTGATGCCGGGACTCGGCGGGAGGACGTTGCCGCTCGCGTCATACCGGCGGGAGTGCGCCGCTAGTTTGGTAACCAAAACCGTCATGGCTAAACCGACGGCCAGGATGAAGTTAATCCCACCCCACAGCGTTTTCACTTCGCCGAGGTGCCGCGCAAGAAGCTCCACCCCAATAGACATAAACCCTAGAACCACCGACTGAAGCATGAGACCCAGAGCGCCCGCCCGGACCCCGCTGTTATACAGCCCGTTATCGTCGACCTGGCCACCATAAACCTCCCGGGCCATCCAGTCCGTGTCGTACAAGATGAAAGGGAACCAGGCGATCCAGTTGAGGGCCGTGACCACGAGGAGGATAAACATGGGCCTCGGGAGACTCTTCAGGGCCCCGAAAAGCTCCCCGAAGAATGCTATCTTTGTTCCCTCTCCTCCTTGGAGGTTTGGCTTTGTGTACTTGGTTTCGTTCACGCTAACCAATGCCAAGACGGTCACGACCAGCAAGAGGACTACGGAGATTATGAAACAGCTCTTCAGGTTGGCGCAGTAGGCATCGCACGCGCTTGTCAGTGCGAACGGGAAAATTTTGTGGAGGTTGGGGTAGGAACCCGCGGCGTATCCTAGCACGTTTCCGACCGCCATGAAAAATGAGAACAGCGTGTTCGCCGTCCGTGTTCTTTCCGAGCTCCCGTCCGAGAGATCTGCCAGCAACGCTCTACATGGACCCTAATCACCAAGATATACCAAGCATTAAAACTAACGTAAGGTCACGTTCATTGCTATATACAATCTTATTGTATAAATATCAACACACATATTACCTATACTTCCCTTATCCCATTTTACCTTATTATATTTACTGGTCAAATCAATTATTTTCTTTTTTACTTATTTTTTATTATTTTTAAATTTAATTTTTTTATATTTAATAATAATTTTAATAGAACTTCTAAATATATAAATTTTAGAGAAAAATATAATTTTAGTCCCTCAATATTTTACTTAATACATGTGTATTTTAGTAGTTTTTAGTTTTAAATGCTTCTTCTTCTTTTTTTATTATAATATTGTTTAGTCTCGACATTTCTTTTGTAAAATAAATAACATGATATGATGATATGATGTGACACAATTAAAAAGGAAAAATTTTAAAAAGAAGGTTGTTAGTTTTCTATGTTGTAGATAAAATACCAAAATAGACAATATTATAAAGAACAAAGATAATAAAATTTTAAAATATCTATGTTCTATGCAAATTTTAATAGTTTTGTTGCACGTCAAGAGTTAAAAATGTAACTTTTTTTATAAGTTAGAGGTATATATATTACAACATGATAAAACTACTAGCAAAAAATAATTAAGGAACTAAAATTGTATATTTTTTCCTAAATTTTATATACTAACACTAAATTTAATATCAGAAATAATAAAATTGAAAATAACTTCAGTCAAACCTAAAATGGGACGGAGGGAGTACTTGTAACATGTTGTTGGCGACATCGAGGATCCAAAACCCGACGACGAAAATGGCAATGGCGCGGGGTTTGGAGGTTTTCCCTAGGGGGTCACCGGCAGCGCGGCCTATATCGGCGGCGAATCCGATGAGGATGACGGCGGAGATGACGAGGGCGGCCCCGCCGGCGATGAAGGGTCGACGGCGGCCAAAACGGCTGGTGCAATTGTCGCTGTAGTATCCCACCAGCGGCTGAACGATCAAGCCGGAAATTGGACCGCAAAGCCAAATGAAAGAAGAGTACTTGTGCGGGATTCCCAGCAGCTGCACGTATGGAGTGAGGAGGGACAGCTGTAGGGCCCACCCGAATTGGATTCCGGCGGCTATCGACGCCACCACTATGATCTTCCATAGCGGGCTCGGCTCCGGCGGCGCCGACGTCGAAGCTTGCTCTTCGACTCGGAAGGGCGATTTGTCAGTTTTCGATCCGCTCTCCATTATTTTTTTTGTTTTTTTCTTTGTTATGCATATATATGCTTTTTTTTGTTTGTTTTTTGTTTTTTTTTTTGTTTTGTTTTTGTTTTTTTTTTTTCTTTTTTGGGAGTACTTTATTATATTATATTAAATTTATTTTTAATTTTATTTTATTCATCTGTAACTGTAATCAAGAGAGAGGATAATGAGTGTTTTATTTATAGTTATTGTGGATTGGAGGTGATGCAGAAAAGCCTATCCTAGGCACAAAGATCGGCTTCTAATCTTCAATTACTGACATTTGTAACTGTTAACTGTATTGTGTTGAAATTTTCATTCCTACAACCTTAACGCACTAACTTAGGCGTTGTTTTCGTACTGTATTGACTCGTGTTTGTTTGGGGTGAATTACAGTTAAGAGATTACATGGATAATTTTCAATATCAGACCTATCTCCTACTTTACAGGAAGAAAAGAATATTATTTTTTGTTACTAAAAAATATATATATAATATGTTTTTTTGGGTGTGAAGTTCTTTTTTTTTTTGGAGTACTTTTTTATATTATATATTATTTTATTTTATTTCATCTGTAACAGTTATTGAGAGAGATGATGGATGGGTGTTTTATTTATAGTTATTGTACTGTTTTCAAAAAAAAATAGTTATTGTACTGTGGAGGTGATGCAGAAAAGCATAGGGACAAAGATGGGCTTCAAATTTTCAAGTACTGCCATGTGTAAGTTATTAAAATCTCTCTATATAATGGGGATTTAAGGGTCTATATATATTCTGGTCAAAGTAGTGGTTATAGGCATATGGTGTTTAGAGTTCCCGAGTTAGCTGAATGGTGGACTTGGTTTTTCAAGTCGATAGGCCGACAACTAATAATTCTCCTTCAACTACATATATAGTATATTTTCAATGGGATTTAAAACTTCAAATACATATTCTGCTCTGTACAAATTGTCAAGATCAAACACTACAATTATATATATATGTAAAAACTTATAGTTAGTAATGAAGACGCAACTTTATTTCCTTATAATTGCGTAGCAGTCATGTCATGTTTTGATGGCAAGATGTTAGGTTCCACCCTCCAAACCGAATATATGTTAATTTTGCTTGAGTTTTTCATCGTAATCCATTAAAAATGCATTAATTAACATCTAATTAATTAACTAAGCAACAAATTAAATATAAATAAAGCTAATAAGGCTCAATGTTGATTCCACAGAAGTAAAATAAGTTATCTAAGCTATCTTGATTTCCACTAATTAATTTAGTAGCGTAATTCTTTATACACAAGTTAAGGACCAAAAACTAAAATAATCTAAGACACCTAAAAAATACGCGCGGCCGGGCGACACTAACCTCATCTTTATAAGTTGATAACTCGATTACTTATTTTGGCCATTTAATTGTCTTTTTATGCCTTATATATATAAACCTAATACCATACTAATTAGGAATTATCAAAGATGATGGGAATTAGATAAATTAAATTAATTAAGTTGGAGCGGCAGGGTCAACTGGAAGAAACTTTATCTACGAAATTAATTAATCAATTATTTTTTAAGTGAATTAAATATATATGAGAAGGAATAATTCAAATGCACATGGTGATTATATTTATTATTACAATGAATCTTCTATTTGATGTACTTGCCCTTTCATCATCCCTATTGGACAGTCAATTTTTTTAAATCAATTTTCCTGGACTATATACTTTTACAAACAAACAGCCAAACACATTATTTGCGACAGAAATTGAACCCTAGTCACTTTAGGAAGAGAAGAAGATCTTAAGTAAAATTTCTCATCTGCGACCAATGTTTTAGAGGCAATTTTTTAAAAAAAAATATTGTACTACTATTCACTTCTTGCAAATTATGATAGTTGCAAAATCAATACAACCTTCCTTATTATTTTTAGAATTATTATTATAATTATTTTTTGATTAATTTGTTGCCTTTTATTATTAATTTCTAGTGAGATTCATCAATTAATGAAAATTAATTTGTTAAAATTTTATAAATAATGTCATGTTTGAAGTGAAACGAGTGATTTTTGTAAGATAAATTTCATTTTTCTTTATAGAAATTGTCTTCCTATTTTTATTATGGAAAATGCTCTTTTCCTGAAATTTTTCCTTCAAACTTTCCCTTCCCCACAAAGGCGAAATCCCTCGCCTAGGGAGCTAGCCTTCAAGCTTTCCCTTCATGCCGTGGCTTCCTATGTCCATGAATTAGTTTACGTACACATCACTAATTAAAAAAATAAATTTAGTTATCAATCAAATAATGTCACATTGTCCTTTTATTATTTATGTGTTATATAAAGTTTAGATATCTTTTTCTACTCATTCCTAACTTGAACTTGAAAATATAATTAATTTTTAAATGTTAATGTGTATATTTAAAATTTTAAAATTTTAAACTAAAGCATATGGTATTTTTTTTTTCATACCGCATATAGTATCATCGTCATTAGATAGTTTAATTTTTTATAATAAGTTAGTGAGATAAATCAATTTATAACATTTAATAATTATAAGTCATATCCAATGAATTTTAAAAAGATAGTAACAAAGCATTTTCCTTTTACAAACATGACGATACGAATTCTGTTCACGGGCAATATATATTCCTCGCCATTGCAACTACATAATTGAACTATTGAAGTGACAAACCAACAACTCTTGACTTTTTTGTCTTTCTTGTCCTATTTACTGTCGTTTAATGTTTTAAGGAACATAAAATCTTAAAAACCTAGGTAGATTGTTTGCTTGTTTGGTTAATTAGTACGAAAACTAATCAAATTAATATAATTATATCAATTTAGTACTTGGTTTATTTTTTGTTGGCATATGTTAGGTTCATTAATTAATAGCTTAAATTTTGTATTAGTATGAATAAGTTGTTGGGAGCTATTCTGTAGAGTGGAGATCAAGTCCGGATCATGTTGGAATGAGTAAATGAGAAAATTCAGCATCACAATTTTAGGGAGATATGCGTGAAGGGCATGAAGTGATGGATGGTTACATTTGCCTAATTTTGTGTTGTCCAAAACATTATAAATAGGGAGCTATGTAATGAAGATTTTTTGAAGTTTTGAAGAGGTAAAATTAGAAATATTATTTGGAATGTACTGTGAAGAAACTTCAAAACAGTTACAAACTAGAGTACTATCGGGAGAAGTTGTCCCACTTGATATTTGTACAAACTGTGTTGAAATTCAAGTTGGTTACAGTTTGTGTAATTGGTAGAAATAGTTCAAACTGTAGCTGTCATTAACTCTTACACCAATTAGTCTTGGTCATACGTCTTTGCTTAAAATCTACCACATAAAAACCGATTGAGTTACCAGGCAATTTTGAATTTCACTTGTTAAGCTATTTTTTGATATATGTTGCATTTTTAATGTAAAATGTACTTAAGTGTTGATAGCTAACACTTGACTCTAGTTTGAGCATTAACAACGTGAGATGAGCTTAAATAACTTATGTGCCATCAATATGAGCATTATAACTATTTTGATATATTATAAAGTCACCCAATAATAATGACTATTATGACTTACTAACATGCAAAACGTTAAAATCTGATCAAGCTAGCCAGCTAGGAACAAATAATGCATAGCCAGTCACATGCATGCATGCCCGCAACAAATGAAGAAGCGTGGCTATCATACGTATACGCAGGCGTAGTAGTGATGAAAGAAATGTATAGAGTATAGTCGATCGCACATAGAAGAGTCCACCCACAAAAGTTCACACACTATACTCCAAAACCATTATATATTTGGTTCCTTTCCCATGGGAGAACATGACAAAACTGATGATATATATATAATGATACCACTACCTTCCAAGATTTTGACGAGATGTACGTGGGAACCTCAATAAAATTGCAAAAGATTCTGTGACTATAAAGCATCTAGAAACTAGGTGAAGATAGGTATAATCCATAGTTATCCATTTTTTACTCTTCTTATGATTTTATGGACTGTTACGTTAAAAGAAGTTTTGACTGGATTCCATTGAATTAATAAGAAGGGCTGATTATATTCAAAGTACCTTTAATTCAATTTTTATTAAATTACAAGAAAACGTTGCTGTAAAATTAATGTGAATACCTCTGGAAGTCTGGAGTAAGTGTTGCACCAAATAACAAATATATTAATATTTATTATAACTTGAATTGTAACCCTAATGTTATAATAAATAAGAGAAAACGTTACGTTTGTCATACATACACTCTCGGTATTTTGGATGGCGAGGAAAATCTACAACCAGGCCACTATCTAATTAAGGGTGTATATTGAGTAAACCCCGCTTGTAACCGTAGCTGGCAAATGATCACAATGAGGTAAACCAGTTTAGGTTGCTTATAATTTAATGGCTCAAACCAAGAAGGTCAATAGGCCACTCCCATGGAGAGTCGAACTTGTACCGCTTGTAACTATTATTAAGTCAACAGTCTAACTAACTAGGTTGTTAGAGTTCCCCCAATATATTTCATACTTGTTTATACATGTGTTAATTGATCACTAGCTATAAGAATCGTCTTTTCTTTCTTTTTACTCTCTTTCACTCAACCACGGTAAGTCATATAATGAGAATAATAAGTTTGAAACTCGGTAGCAACAATGTGAGGATTATGTCTAAATTAAAGTGGGTAGATCCTTTGTGTGCATTAACATTTGGCGTTGTTGGATGTCTGTAGAGCACTTGAGCCACCAAATTATCATGATTTACATTCTCTCACATGTTGGTTGGGGTGTGGGGATTCGACATGTTGGGTGAAGAATAATATTTTGAAGAATAAACTTAATTAACATATTTTTAAATAATCACGTACACCATATTTCTCGCTGTATTTTGTCTAATGCGTATAGCATCTTTTGAGACTTCCGAACTACCTACCTAGGGGCTAACAAAGAATATATCTATCCAGTTTTCCAAGGGGAGAACAATCTAAAAGGTATCTTCACCTTAAAGAAAAAGAATATATACCTCTACTTTGTCTTTCTTAGGTTGGACTTATTCCAAACTTCACCTTTTATAACCCAAACCTTATTCTTTTCTCCATCCCTCTTTACACCCCTCTCTCTCTCTCTATTTCTCTCTCAAACCAAATGGAAAGCATAGATGATGAGGATGAGTTCTTGAGTCTTAAACTTGCCATAGCCACACAACAACCATTAGGGCATGAAAGGAACAAGAAAAGGAAGAGGTCGCGAGAAGACTTAGTCGGTATTTTGAATTATGAAGAGGAGGTATACAGTCTCCTCCAAATAGGAGAACAGATGCTGAACTCGACTCACAAAACCAGCAAAGAAAGCGTGGGAGAAGGTCGGGAAGGCCTCCACTTGATCCACTTGTTGTTGGTTGCCGCGGCGGCGGTCAACGACAACAACCTCACCTCGGCCATGGCAAACCTTAGTGAGTTGTGCCAAAATGTGTCCGTACTAGGAGACGCCATTCAAAGGGTTTCCGCGTACTTCGCGGCCGCCTTAACCGCCCGCCTCCTAACCCAAAAATCGCCCTTCTACCACACCATAATGAAGCCCCCCACCCCCCAAGAAGAATTCTTAGCCTTCACACACCTCTACAAAGTCTCCCCTTTGTGCCAATTCGCTCACTTCACCGCTAACCAAGCCATCATCGAAGCCTTCGACAACACTAACGACGCCTCTTTGCACGTTATTGACTTCGACATCTCCTATGGCTTCCAATGGCCATCCCTAATCCAATCCCTTTCACAACCGTTATTAAATAAAGTTTCCCTTAGGATAACCGGGTTCGCGACAACCTTAAACGAGCTACGAGAAACCGAGGCGAGGCTCCTAAGCTTCGCCAAAGGCTTCCGCAATTTGTCGTTCGAATTTCACGGTTTGTTGAAAGGGTCCCACCTAGGAAACATAGTAACACGCGAGAATGAAACCACGGCGGTCAACTTATCCTTTCACGTCAACAGATTATTAACCGACAACATTAGTGAAACCTTAAAAGCGGTCCATTCTCTCCGCCCTTCAATCGTCACCGTGGTGGAGCATGACGTTTGCAGGAAATTACCTCGGAGTTTCCTACCAAGGTTCATGGAATCTCTGCACTACTTCGCCGCCATATTTGATTCCTTGGACGATTGTCTCCCCGTAGAGAGCCATGAGAGGCTGAGCATCGAGAATCATCTCGGGAGAGAGATCAAAAGTGTGATGAATTTTGATGATCAAAGAAATGAGAGCGAGATAATGGAGATGTGGAAAGGGAGAGGAGTATTGGAGAATTGTGGGTTTTGTGAGATGGAATTGAGCTCTAAGAATGTAATGCAAGCCAAACTGCTTTTGAAAATTAGAAGCCATTCTCCTTCTCCTTCTGCTTCTGATTCTTCTTGTTCATCGTCTTGTGTTAATGGTGGATTTAGAGTTGTTGAGAGAGATGATGGGAAGGGTATTTCTCTAGCTTGGCAAGATAGGTGTTTGATAACTGCATCTGCATGGCAGTGTGTATGACTCGATCGATCGATCATGTTGTCGAATAGTTCTAACTTATTTATTTATTTCTTTCTGGATGGTAAAATTATGATACATATATAGTTTATAGTTACATATATATA
>CM008342.1:45049469-45078282 GCA_002525835.2 Ipomoea batatas | reverse complement strand
CTGGGGAGACAAAAAGTATATATGGTGTTTCTTTAAAGTCTTATTTTCTATTAAGTGTTAAATTTCTGACCAGAAACATTAAACATAAATGGTTAATACAGTCCCTTTTGCATGCTCTTCCAACTCAGCTTTTAATGTTTCGCAATTTAACAAGGCCATACAAAATTCATACCTATGTTTTTTTGGTAACATTTGAATCTCGCTGAATTTATTTTAGATTAATTAACCAGTTGAGCTATATTCAGATCAGAGTTAGCAATAATTAATACATTAGCTACTAATTAATAATTTAATCAATTACAAGAAATTCAAATGGATATATATATATATATAGAAAGTCAAAAACCAAGAGTAGCCATCCACCTATAGCTTGCCAACTCCATATATATCAATGTTAGGTTTCCCACCCCTGACACAAGAAACACATAATATTGTATTCTTTTGATGACTAAAAAAAGAATTCTTTTAAAAACAAAATTTTGCCACTGAACTTAATTAGCATGAAAGTCAAACT
Source organism: Ipomoea batatas (assembly GCA_002525835.2). Taxonomy (NCBI): domain Eukaryota; kingdom Viridiplantae; phylum Streptophyta; class Magnoliopsida; order Solanales; family Convolvulaceae; genus Ipomoea; species Ipomoea batatas. The sequence goes on along the minus strand of CM008342.1, from coordinate 45,077,768 downwards.
ATCTAAACTTGTAACAAGGTGATTTGTAACATATTTAGTGATCTACCTCCTCCCCTAAGACTTTAGGACAAATATAGTGATAGTTCTTGAAATTGAAGTGCAATCTTTAATAATGAAAATACTTAAGTTTAAAGATTTTAGGTAAGAGGTTCAAATCTAATAAATCGTACGTCATGTTAAAGAGTTTTGGATTAAACTTTCTTCATGTAATTAAAAGTGAAATTTTGTAACTACAACATAGATTGAATATATATTCCTATATTAGTATCATAGTTCTTGAGAATACCATCGTATGCAAAAATAAATAAATAAATAAAATTGAAGCCAAGAATAAAATTAAGTATTTTTCAAAAGAAAGACAAAGACAATTAGAACGTGGTGATGAGGTTTTCTTGGCGTGTGGAGCTTATCCAGACTAGGACAGCTGATATGCAGGCCACTCCATTCTAGCTAGCCAAATAATATTAGTAAACTTCAAGAAAGCTAAGAAAGCAACAAATTAAAGAATTTTATTTTTATTATTATTATTATTATTTTGTAATTTAGTGACACATATTTATGACGTTATTATGATACTAATAACTTACCCTGTGATGCACTGTTATAAATTTTAGAATTAATGAACTTATGTTTGTTGTATTCTAAGATAACCATTTTTTTGTGGATATTATAATTTGGGTCACACTTGTGTGAGACCGTTTCACGGATTCTTAGTCGCGAGACTGGTCGGGTCGGGTCGGGTCGGAACAACATGCAAATGTCATACTTATATGCTCAAATGTAATACTAATTAGGAATACAATTTTTGTTACTTATAAAAGAAAAAGTAATACATTTTTCATAATAAGTAATGTTGACAAGTGCCCCCTCACTTATAAGGGCAAATATAATACTTTTGAGGAAAAATGTAATACTTTTAAATCGAAATGTAAAAGTATTGTATTTTTCCTTAAAAGTATTACATTTATCCTTATAAGTAACAAAAATTTTATTCCTGATTAGTATTACATTTGAGTATATAAGTATGACATTTGCGAGTATAAGTATCACATTTGTATCTTGACATGACCCGACCCGACCCGTCTCACGGTGAGACGGTCTCACACAAGTTTTTGCCTTATAATTTATGTAGGATTTCATAATTGAGATTTAAACATACTTAAAAGTAACGGACAGAGTAAGAGCCGGTGAATTTACCCAAAAAAAAAAGTGTTAGTGATATAGAATGAGAAAAAATTTTAAAGTGTAATTATTAAAGACTTCTTTGTAAACAACATTAGTGGTTGAATTACGACTATTATCTAACTCATTACAAATTAAAATTTTGAGACCTTTAAAATTGCTCACTCTAGATGCGGTTACATATATAATTGTCTGTGTGCAAATACTTGCTTCTTGAATATCAATCCAACACGAGATAACCATTGTCCCAGCTTTTATTTATAGTCATTGCATATGAAAACATTAATGAGAATTGTCTTCTTTTAGCTTCTATTATGTGTTCCGCCAACTTGGTGACTATCAATCTAATACCATTACACAACCCGAGAGAGTGATAACACAAAGAAATTGGAGAAATATAAGTACAAAATTATAAAATTAACTATGCAATTGTCCTATTTCTTATGGTAATTTTTGTACTAGTATTCATTTCACACAACTAAAGTATCATTTCAATTTAATTACAGTTTCATTTGATAATATAAATACAATATGTGATACAAGTTATTCAGTTTTATTTTAAATACAATGTAGTTCATTTTGTTATAAACACACAAAAATACGAGATTTGTTGAAATGTAATGGTCGCCGCCGTTTTTGAACCATGGCCCACGGTATAACAAACGGGTTATATCTATTAGACTAATGTTCAACAAATAAGTTCTTTTGGGCCTAGTACAACTTGGATTATTATAAATCATATATATAATCTCTTCTTTATTGGGTGACGTAAAAACTTTATTTTTTGATATCAATGTATTTAGTCTCAACTACAAGTATAAATTGATGGTTAAGTGCACATTTATATTTTATGTTGTGCAACATGAACATAAAGTAGGACAAAAGTTTGAACTCTTAATTTTTTGTATGAGTCTGACTCTAATATCAATTTGAAGGATTTTTTAATGTGTAATCAAGATAGCAATGATCTTCTTTTTTTTTTCTTTTTTTTTTTCTTTTTTTTTTTAAGTCTCAAAATACTGGAAAATATTTGCCACTCAATTTTCAACCACAAACCTTAAGGCTCGTTTACTAACTAGAGAATTTCTCTAATTTTCTCTAATTTTCTTAAAAATTAGAGAATTGGATAATAGAAACATGTTTACTAGCACGGTTTTAGATTTTGAAAATTGAAAACAATTTTCTAATTTTCTAGAAAATTGAAAAACTCTTTAAAATTTCTTTCTAAATGAAAACAGAATCATCCATCATCTATTTGGTTATATGTCATTATAACCACATTACTATGATTACATTCATTATCATCATCTTCTTTTACTTATCACCATCTTTTATCCTTTCTACTTACTTTACTTATTTAAACTAACTTATTTGCTTACACTTTAAAATTACACATTATTCACATTATCAAAATTAAAAATTGAACTCTATACAATGTTTTAGATTTTGATTGAACTCAATAGATTATTGGTTCCGATATTTTTAGTTATGTTATATCGTAATACAAGTTCGGTCCAGATATCGAATATTAAAATTTCACATGTATTAGAATTCAAAGTAAAATTTATATATTTATATATTTACATACATGTCATTCAAATGAGTATATCTAAAAATATTAATATTATCTAAACTAAATTTGATGTGAACTCAATAGATTATTGGTTTGGATATAATTTTTTTAGTTATTATGTTATATACATATATAAATTTAGTTTGGGTATCAAATGTAAAAATCTTACATCCATTTAAACCAAATATATGTAAAAATATTTTAAATATAAAATCTAAAATTCACTCAAAATTAAACTTGTGTTAATTTATAACGTTAATCTAAAAAAAAAAAAAGTAAATTTAAAATTTTTTCTAAACAGACAGAGAATAGAAAATAGAAAATGAAACTGAAAATTTAGAACTAAATTTTCGTTAGTAAGCAGGCCTTAAGGTTTTCCGTGGTTAGAAATCATAGTTTTTTCAATCTTGTACTCCGTATTTATTATCAAAATATCAAAATGGGTTACAGTTGTTTCCAAAGTTTGTAAGCATCTCCCAATACATTAATTATTAAACCTTTTTCTTGGGTGACGTGGGAAATTGTCACCATTATTCAAAAGCATGTCAGTGAAACATGCTCGACTAAGTGAGTGTTAACAAAAATTAACATTAACTTTCAAATACTAACTCTACTCATCACTTGACCATCTCTTTTGAGACTACATGCATAATATTTTTTAACTTTAAAGGTGTATGTATGGTTATTAGAATAAAAATTTAGAAAGTATATATGTGCGTGTGTGTATATGTGCGTGTATATATATAATTATATAAAGTCAACTCATCATGTATGTATAGATCGATTCTTGAAATGGTGTTTTTGAGGTCATTTGACAGCCAATTAAGACCTTGAGATTGAATAAATGAATATATTATTATTATTATTATTATTATTATTATTATTATTATTATTATTATTATTATTATTATTATTATTATTATTATTATTATTATATAAGATAAGCTAAGATGGCATGCAACACCTGCTATCTCTGAGTTCGTTGATTCTCCATGACATTATAGTTTATATAGGATGGAAGTTAATACTTCAATTATAGTATTCAAAACGAGAATCAAGCAGAATTTTTTTTAAAAAAAATGACTAATTCATTGAAACTTGCCAAAAACACCATGTGATGGCTTAGCAATATGAATTTGTTGGATCTATCCACCGACTTATTATAAATTTTTTTTTAAAAAAAAACATATACTTATACCACTAAATTATAAAATTTTAGACCAAATTTAAATACCAATTTAACTATATAAGGGAAAAACGAAGCAAAAGATAACTAAAAAATAAAACAAGACAACATTATTACGGTTCCCAAGTAGCTCTACCCAAATTACAATTTCAATCAGCTTGGGAATCACTCTCCCATATATCCCTTAGCTTCTTCCCACCAAACCTAATACCATATATGGTGCATGTAACGCTTTGATTCAATATTAGAAAACAATGTCATATTACTTAATTTTATTGTGTTTTTCAAAGTATATCTAATGAATTGAAATTCAAAATCAAATCTATATCTTCTTAACTATAATGGTTTTTCAAGTATACCTGTGCAAATACACAGCAAAACTAAAAATAAGTAGAAACAACAAGAATAAATATAGTGAACAATTAAAAAGAGATAAAGTATCCAAGAGAGAACTTTAAAAATGCTAAAAATACTTTAAAAACTAAAAACAATACTTGAAAACGCTGAATATCATTTTAAAGACTAATAAAAAGAATACTTGAAAAAATCATTTTTAAAATGACAAAGGGAAAACAAGGAAAAGATGTTGAAAATAGAAAACGCTAAAAATAATTTAAAAACTAAAAAGAATATTTAAAAATACTAAAAATCATTTTAAAAACTAAAAAAACACTTGAAAATGCTGAAAGTCATTTTAAAAAAATAAAATAAAATATTAAAAAAAAAACACTTGAAAAGAATTTGGCCCCTTTTCTGTGACTTGGAGTATTTGAAAAAAAAAAAAAAAAAGATTTTGGCCTGGAAGGGAATTAAAGCATCTCATGGGCATATTTTGGAGGAAGCTAAGGGATTTTTGTTGGCCTGGCAGAACCTTCAGCAGCAACCACAGATGCACCTCTTAACACTACTAGAGCCAATATCACAACAAAACTAAAATTAAATAAAAAGAACACCAAAAACACATAATGAATAATAAAAAAAAGAGAGATATTATCAAAGAACTATAAAAATTACAATGAATACTTAGAAATGTCAAAAATTATTTTTAAAACTAAAAACATACATGAAAACACTGAAAATTATTGAAAAAAAAACTATATATAACACTTGAAAAAAATTATTGTAGAAACTATACATAACACCGAAAACATTTCAAAAATTAAAAAGAATAATTAAAAACACTGAAAATCATTTTAAAAACTAAAAGAACACTTGAAAACATACATTCAAAATCATTTTAAAAACTAACTATTTGAAAATCAGTTTAAAAATTATTTTTAAAAAAAAAAAAACTTGAAGAAACACCAAAAGTAACTCAAAAATAAAGAAATTTTAAAAATAAGTACAAATTTATAAAATCAACTATGAACACAACAAAACTAAAAATAAGTAGAAAGAACACCAAAAAACATAATGAACAATATAAAACAGAGAAACCAAGAGAGAACTTTAAAAACTAAAAAGAATACTTGAAAAGTCCAAAAATCATCTTTGAAACTAGAGAAATAATACTTGAAAATGCTAAAAATCATTTTTAAAATAACAAAGGGAAAATAAGTTAAAATGTAGGAAAATATAAAATGCAAATATCTTTAAAAATAACTGGAAATAATTTTAAAAACTAAGAAAACTTGAAACACTAAAATGATTTTAAAAACTAAATAAAATAATTAAAAACGCTAAAAACCATTTCAAAAATTAAAAAGAACAGTTAAAAAATTAAAACGCTAAAAATTATTTTAAAAAGATCAAAAGGAAAAGAACCCAAAAATGTAAGAAATATCTACACATAACAATCAACACACCAATTATAAAATAATCTTCATTCGTATACCAATATACTGTAGGTAATGTAAAAATTCATCACTATTATTATTATTTAGAAACTATATTATAAAATTATTGTTAAATAGTTTGACTCACCTAGTCAAAGTGTCCTATTATTTCTCCAACTTCTCAGCTTCCCATCCTACTTTTTATAACAACCTAGTTACTGGAGTGTATATATACTAGTTATCACACGCGCGTTGCGCAATTAAATCAATGCCCAATGCGTATTTTTAAATGAATGTTCCTTAATTGGTTAAAACAGCCATATAATAATGAGAGGAAAAAAATGCTAAATTAATAAAAATCAAAGACATAGTCTCGATGCTTTATATATTTTAATAAAACATAACGAAATTGTAAATAGCTAAATTGCAACTAAAGTAAGTAGAAACAAATAAACCACTTACATGGGAAAAATTGCGTGTCATCATTGTCACTTGTTTGGACACTGGTCAGACCATTTAAAATCCATGTGTAATTGTGTATTTTACTATTTACTTATTGTTTCATCCTCAAGTACGATGAGCATACACTTTTTCTCAGGCGTTTCAATAGCAGTTTTTGGTTCGCTTTTCTTAATGACATGAACTGTAAAACTCCAACCCACAGTTTGTGTGTCAATATCAATTAACTTTACTGCATTTGTCATGACTAATATCCTTGTGCCATGGGAAATATGTTCATAAAGGATGTTATGAAATAATATAATGCAAACCACAACATAAATTCAAAAAAATCATAGATTAGAGAGTTAGGAGTAACTAAAATGTGTAGATTATAGAGGAATATAATGAGAACCACACAAGGATACAAGTAACAGATTATACAATAAATATATTTACATAACGATATTGAAGTTATATACTACTTAATGAGTATACCATCATTGATTTTTTTAAAAAAAAAAATTGTAATCATTATGAGTACAAATACAAATAATAGAATTAGCATGATAATATTTTGACAATCATACCTATAGAATGTCAAGTAGATGGTGTGTTACAGAATATGTTAGATTTAGTTTTGTGTGAATACCAGTGGGGAGGAGTTTATATACTGTTGTTTTGGGTAGAATAATGGTTTAGTTAGGAATCTATATAAAATTGTATTATAGAATCCATTAAAACTTCAATATTCTAATTTTAAATTAGGAATCTATACATAATTGTATTATAGAATATTGCCAATTTGTTTGGAAACTGCAATAAAGAAACAAATTGCCTAAAAAATTTAATGTTAAACTTCCGTTATATTTAACGGAAAGAATTTGGTAAAATTATAAATGATTAGGATATATTAGGAATTTAATTGGAAGTTGCATAATGAGAAGAACACAACGTACAATATGTTATAGCAGACTATTACACCAACATTTTTTTTAGTTCCAGTTAGAGGTCTAACATTATTGACTCTTATTATAAGTGTAGATATATATGGTAAAAACAAAAATTTTACAGACCTCTTCATTCTATATTACTCCACAACTAAAATTATGCAAGTTCTCCTCGTCAATTCCGAGAGCATTGTTTAGCTATCAGGAATGGATATCAAAAATGTATTCTACGTCAATCTATTCCAAACAGGAATGGTTTACCCTAAACCCTAAATTTATTTGGAATAGATTGACGTAGAATACATTTTGTTTAATAACCCTCCGAGATTGTTTCCAAAAAAAAAGTTGAATAATTAGTTAAATGGTAAACCATTCCTGTACCTGAGCCACAAACTATTAAACAAGTGTCTCCAGATGCATAAAAATTTGAAAAGGACAATAAAACTGCTAGGGATCACATTCTGACCTACCTGAGTAACTCTTTATTTCATTTATTTGTATCGTATAAAACTGCAAAGTCTATTAAATTCCAGTAGATGATGCTAGGAGAAAGAAATATATCACATCATTAGATTAACTTTAAAATGGTGGATACGAAGCTAGTAATGGAACAAGTACACTAGTATCAGAACTTTGTAATTGATGTACTATGGGAACTCCAGTAGCTCGACTGTTTTCAATAAAGGAAAAGTTATCCTTAATTTAAATTCCAAAAAATGTGAGCGCTCCTGCACTATACGGTTTTTTGGCGTCAGGGTTGGTGAGGCTCGCATCCCTTGATGTGACGGGCTGAAGTGAAGTGCACACCCCGGTAGCCTCTTTAAGCTAGCAAAAAAAGGGCACAAGGCAAAAACTCTTATTTTGAGTAATGTGTTTCATGTTCATTCCTTCATAGATATTTGATTTTAGAAGCCTTACTAAACGAAATGGAGAATTTGTGGGGAAGGGATACTTATGTGGGGATTTATTTGTCTTGGACCCTATTATTGATTATGATAATAATGAATGCTCTACTTCTATTACCTTGCAGCATGATAGATTATGACATGTGAATGTTAGTTCATTAAACTACATGAAAAATATGAATCTACTCCTTAATCTAATTGATAATGGATTTGACAAATGTGAAATGTGTGTTTAGGCTAAACATTCAAAAACCCCTTTTAATTGTGTAAGAGAAAGAGAAACAAAACTTTTAGAAATACTGAATGTAGAAACGCGAAAAGGTACTATATAACTTTTAAAGATGAGGCTGAGGGAAAATTTATTAAATATAATGCTAAAATAGAAAATCAATTGGACCGTAAGAGATTAAAAGACTTAGAGGTGGTGAATATGGAACGACTTACCTTCAAAAAAAATTTATGAAGAATGACATAGCTGAAAGGGAAAATAGAACATCAAAAGATATGATGAATGCAATGCTTTTAAGTTCTAGATTGCCTAGCAATATGTTGAGTGAAACTGTGAAAAGGTTGGAGGGAACCACACACAAAATTAGACAAAATCCCTTTTTGAATTATGGAAAGATTATATTCTAAACCTTAAATACTTGAAATTGTAGAGGTGTCTAGCTAAAGTGGGGTTGCCAACCGTTAAGCACTAAATAGACGGTACCACACAAAAGATTAGACAACACCCATTTTGAATTATGGAAAGGTCATATTCCAAACCTTAAATACGTGAAAATATCGAATCTAAAACTTTTGATGTTGTGTTTATTGGTTATGCTAAAAATAGCGCAGCAATAGGTTTATGTCATTGAATAATCGTTCTTTATGTGAATCCAAAAATATAAGTTTTTTGAAAACATATACCCTTTAAAAACTAATACTACTTATCATAATGTTACCTCCTATATTTGAACAAATATCTAGAACTAATGATGATAAAAACTACTTTTGGTCCCGATTTTGTAACTGATTTTTTAACAGAATTAGATGTTGTAGAAATGGAGTACCCCATATGTGTTTCATATCTTTCAGTCAAAAGAATACACCTATTTATACAAGAATATACATACTAACTAAGCTAAGTATCGGAAATAAATCTCTAAGAATATGTGCAAAATATATTTCTACCATATAATGTCTAACAGATGCCATTAATGAACTTAATGAATTAGTAGTTTGTCATCACTTAGTAGAAGAGGACCCTAAAATTGTAGAAGAAGCTATGAAATCAATTGATTTTTGTTTCTAGAAAAATGCAATGGGAACCCATAGGAATTAGTATACTTGCCTAAAGGTTGCAAACCGATAAGTTGTAAATAGATCTTCAAAAAAAACTTAAAATTGATGGGTCTACAGAAAAGTTTTCGACAAGTCGTGTAGTTAAAAGATTCACACAATTTATACTTACCTGTCACTAAGATTGTCACTATGTGTGTTGATTTGATTGTGTTAGCATACGTGGTTAACAGATTGTGCAGGTATACCCATAATCCCAGCGCGGAGTCAAAATTCATTGTGTTCATTTATACTTACTTAGTAGACTTGCATTGCCCGATCCACTATGGAGTCAAAATTCATAGCTTTGAATTTAGCTAGGCAAAAAGCTGAGTGATTGAGAAACCTATTGGCTAATATTCCTTTGTTTGTGAGGGCATCCAACCTGACTTATTTCTCTACATTGTGATTCACAAAATACCAAGGGATAAAAGCGAATTGCTAGCGATGATTGGGAATCTATGAGATAAGGTTCTCGAACCCAGTTCCGACCGATTGACCGAATAGAGCGCGGAGCCAAAACGAGAACCGGTTCAGTCAAACAAGGTTACGAGTCAGGTGTCGAGATAAACAGTTAGACTTCTTTATTGTGTTGCGAAGAGAGATCGAAGACGAAGATTTTCTTACGTAGTGCAAGCACTAGTTGGAAAAGACAGATAAAGGAACGACCCACCGGAAGGGCATACCTCAAGGAGCACCAATTTCCCACGACAAAGATCTATCTGCACGAAACCAACCCATTGATAGAAAAAAAAATGCAGGAAAGCAAAGGAAATATAAAATAAAAATTTGCTTTGGGAATATGAGATAAAGGAACAACCCACCAAAAGGGCATACCTCAAGGAGCACCAATCTCCCCTGACAAAGATCTATCTACACGAATGGATAAAAGAAAAATGCAGGAAAGCAAATGAAATATGAAATAAAAATATGCTTTTTAGAATCTATTTTTTTTGTTTTAAGTGAATAGAGCTGACATTTCAATCAGAAATAAACGTTGGGTCTAGGGGTGAGCAAAAAATGAAGACCGACCGAAAAACCGATGACCGATAACCGAACCGACCGAAAAGATAATTGCGCATCTTAGGAAGGTAGAAAATTATGCACCTAAAATCACCGCTCAACTACACAGGAAACTCACGCACCTTACGCATACATATCGCGTACCAAAGTGAAGTTTTGAGAATGTAAAATAACCTTATGTGTTTTGCTTAGATTGTGAAATATAATATGAACTTATTTAGTTATATAGAACAAATTACTATAATGTCCTCAATTTTGTGTGTGTGTAGGGTTCAAGTGTGGTAATCTTCCCATGCGGTTGTGCGATATTCACCTTAAGCATGAAAACAGCGCACATTTTTAAGTATACAAACCACGCATCTTAAGCTACGAACACAAATCACGCACCTAAACTTTTTTAATGATGCAACCTTCCATTGAGAATATTGTGCATCTTAAGTACACAAATCACGAACCTTAAATACATAAGTCATATACACCTTAAAAACACAAACTATGCACCTAAGATTTTAAAATGAAACACACATTAAGTTTCAACAAACCCACACACCTTAAGCATACATATCACGCACCTTAAGAAAAAAACAACACACCTAAAGAACAAAAATCGCACAGCTTAAACTTAGGTTCACTCACTTTAAATTTCAACGTTAGGAATCACGCACATTAAAAAAGAAAATTGCGCATCTTAGGAAGAAAATTATGCACCTAAAATCACCGCTCAACTACACCGGAAACTCACGCTCCTTAAGCACGTACCAAAGTGAAGTTTTGAGAATGTAAAATAACCTTATGTGTTTTGTTTAGATTGAAAAATATAATATGAACTTATTTAGTTATATAGAACAAATTACTATAATGTCCTCAATTTTTTGTGTGTGTAGGGTTCAAGTGTGGTATATCTTCCAATGCGGTTGTGCGATATTCAACTTAAGCATGAAAACAGCGCACCTAAACTTTTTTAATGATACAACCTTCGATTGAGAATATTGTGCATCTTAAGTACACAAATCAAGCACCTTAAATACATAAATGACACACCATAAAAACACAAACTATGCACCTAAGATTTTAAAATGAAACACATTAAGTTTCAACAAACCCACGCACCTTAAGAAAAAAACAACACACCTAAAGAACAAAAATCGCACACCTTAAGCTTTAGGTTCACTCACTTTAAATTTCAACGTTAGGAATCACGCACATTAAGAAAAGAAAATTACGCATCTTAGGAAGGAAGAAAAATATGCACCTAAAATCACCGCTCAACTACACAGGAAACTCACGCACCTTACGCATACATATCATGTACCAAAGTGAAGTTTTGAGAATGTAAAATAACCTTATGTGTTTTGTTTAGATTGTGAAATATAATATGAACTTATTTAGTTATATAGAACAAATTACTATAATGTCCTTAATTTTTTGTGTGTGTAGGGTTCAAGTGTGGTAAATCTTCCCATGCGGTTGTGCGATATTCACCTTAAGCATGAAAACAGCGCACCTTAAGCTACGAACACAAATCACGCACCTTAAATACATAAATCACACACCTTAAAAAAACACAAACTATGCACCTAAGATTTTAAAATGAAACACATTAAGTTTCAACAACACCACGCACCGTAAGAAAAAAAACAACACACCTAAAGAACAAAAATCGCACAGCTTAAACTTTAGGTTTACTCACTTTAAATTTCAACGTTAGGAATCATGCACATTAAAAAAGAAAATTCCGCATCTTAGAAAGAAAATTATTCACCTAAAATCACTACTCAACTACACAGGAAACTCACGCTCCTTAAGCATACATATCACGTACCAAACTGAAGTTTTGAGAATGTAAAATAACCTTATGTGTTTTGTTTAGATTGTGAAATATAATATGAACTTATTTAGTTATATAGTACAAAATTACTATAATGTCCTCAATTTCGTGTGTGTGTGTAGGTTTCAAATGTGGTATATCTTCCCATGCGGTTGTGCGATATTCATCTTAAGCATGAAAACAGCGCACCTTTTCAAGTATACAAACCACGCACCTTAAGCTACGAACACAAATCACGCACCTAAACTTTTTTAATGATACACCCGTCCATTGGGAATATTGTGCATCTTAAGTACACAAATCACACATCTTAAATACATAAGTCACACACCTTAAAAACAAAAACTATGCACCTAAGATTTTAAAATGAAACACATTAAGTTTCAACAAACTCATGCACCTTAATAAAAAAACAACGCACCTAAAGAACAAAAATCGCACACCTTAAGCTTTAGGTTCCCTCACTTTAAATTTCAACGTTAGGAATCACGCACATTAAAAAAGAAAATTATGCATCTTAGGAAGGAAGAAAATTATGCACCTAAAATCACCGCTCAACTACACAGGAACTTCACACACATTAAGTATACATATCATGTACCAAAGTGAAGTTTTGAGAATGTAAAAAATAACCTTATGTGTTTTGTTTAGATTCTGAAATATAATATGAACTTATTTAGTTATATAGAACAAATTACTATAATTTCCTCAATTTTGTGTGCGTGTAGGGTTCAAGTGTGGTAATCTTCCCATGCGGTTGTGTGATATTCACCTTAAGCATGAAAAGAGCGCACCTTTTTAAGTATACAAATCACGCACCTTAAACTACGAACACAAATCACGCACCTAAACTTTTTTAATGATGCAACCTTCCATTGAGAATATTGTGCATCTTAAGTACACAAATTACGCACCATAAATACATAAGTCACACACCTTAAAAAACACAAACTATGCACCTTAGATTTTAAAATGAAACACATTAAGTTTCAACAACCTCACACACCTTAAAAAAAAAATAACACACCTAAAGAACAAAAATCGCACACCTTAAACTTTAGGTTCACTCACTTTAAATTTCAACGTTCGGAATCACGCACATTAAAAAAGAAAATTACGCATCTTAGAAAGGAAGAAAATTATGCACCTAAAATCACCGCTCAACTACACAGGAAACTCACGCACCTTAAGCATACATAACATGTACCAAAGTGAAGTTTTGAGAATGAAAAATAACCTTATGTGTTTTGTTTAAATTCTGAAATATAATATGAACTTATTTAGTTATATAGATCAAATTACTATAATGTCCTCAATTTTGTGTGTGTGTAGGGTTCAAGTGTGGTATATCTTCCCATGCGGTTGTGCGATATTCACCTTAAGCATGAAAACAGCGCACCTTTTTAAGTATACAAACCACGCACCTTAAGCTACTAACACAAATCGCGCACCTAAACTTTTTTAATGATACAACCGTCCATTGAGAATATTGTGCATCTTAAGTACACAAATCACGCACCTTAAATGCATAAGTCACACACCTTAAAAACAATAATTATACACCTAAGATTTTAAATGAAACAAATTAAGTTTCGACAAACTCATGCACCTTAAGCACACATATCACGCACCTTAATAAAAAAACAACACACCTAAAGAACAAAAATCGCACACCTTAAGCTTTAGGTTCACTCACTTTAAATTTCAACGTTAGGAATCACGCACATTAAAAAAGAAAATTTCGCATCTTAGGAAGGAAGAAAATTATGCACCTACAAACACACGCTCCTTAAGCATACATATCATGTACCAAAGTGAAGTTTTGAGAATGTAAAAAATAACCTAATGTCTTTTGTTTAGATTCTGAAATATAATATGAACTTATTTAGTTATATAGAACAAATTACTATAATGTCCTCAATATTGTGTGCGTGTAGGGTTCAAGTGTGGTAATCTTCCCATGCGGTTGTGCGATATTCACCTTAAGCATGAAAACAGCGCACCTTTTTAAGTATACAAATCACGCACGTTAAGCTACGAACACAAATCACACACCTAATCTTTTTTAATGATGCAACCTTCCATTGAGGATATTGTGCATCTTAAGTACACAAATCACGAACCTTAAATACATAAGTCACACACCTTAAATACACAAACTATGCACCTAAGATTTTAAAATGAAACACACATTAAGTTTCAACAACCCCACGCACCTTAAAAAAAAAATAACACACCTAAAGAACAAAAATCGCAAACCTTAAACTTTAGGTTCACTCACTTTAAATTTCAACGTTAGGAATCATGCACATTAAAAAAGAAAATTCCGCATCTTAGAAAGAAAATTATTCACCTAAAATCACTGCACAACTACACAGGAAACTCACGCTTCTTAAGCATACATATCACGTACCAAAGTGAAGTTTTGAGAATGTAAAATAACCTTATGTGTTTTGTTTAGATTCTGAAATATAATATGAACTTATTTAGTTATATAGAACAAATTACTATAATGTCCTCAATTTTTTGTGTATGTAGGGTTCAAGTGTGGTATATCTTCCCATGCGGTTGTGCGATATTCACCTTAAGCATGAAAACAGCCGCACATTTTTAAGTATACAAACCACGCACCTAAACTTGTTTAATGATGCAACCTTCCATTGAGAATATTGTGCATCTTAAGTACACAAATCACGCACCTTAAATACATAAGTCACACACCTTAAAAACAAAAACTATGCACCTAAGATTTTAAAATGAAACACATTAAGTTTCAACAAACTCATGCACCTTAAACATACATATCACGCACCTTAAGAAAAAAACAACACACCTAAAGAACAAAAATCGCATACCTTAAACTTTAGGTTCACTCACTTTAAATTTCAACGTTAGGAATCACGCACATTAAAAAAGAAAATTACGCATCTTAGGAAGGAAGAAAATTATGCACCTAAAATCACCGCGCAACTACACAGGAAACTCACGCACCTTAAGCATACATATCATGTACCAAAGTGAAGTTTTGAGAATGTAAAATAAACTTATGTGTTTTGTTTAGATTCGGAAATATAATATGAACTTATTTAGTTATATAGAACAAATTACTATAATGTCCTCAATTTTGTGTGTGTGTAGGGTTCAAGTGTGGTATATCTTCCCATGCGGTTGTGCGATATTCACCTTAAGCATGAAAACATCGCACCTTATACAAACCATGTACCTTAAGCTACGAACACAAATCACGCACCGAAACTTTTTTAATGATACATCCATCCATTGAGAATATTGTGCATCTCAAGTACACAAATCACGCATCTTAAATACATAAGTCTCACACCTTAAAAACACAAACTATGCACATAAGATTTTATTAAAATGAAACACATTAAGTTTCAACAAACCCACACACCTTAAGAAAAAAACAACACACCTAAAGAACAAAAATCGCACACCTTAAGCTTTAGGTTCACTCACTTTAAATTTCAACGTTAGGAATCACGCACATTAAAAAAGAAAATTGTGCATCTTAGGAAGAAAATTATACACCTAAAATCACCACTCAACTACACAGGAAATTCACGCACCTTAAGCATACATATCACCACGCGCCTCTTTAGGTTCACTAACTTTAATTTTCATCGCTCACGCACCTTATGCTTTAGGTTCACTAACTTTAAGTTTCAACATTCAGGTTACAAACCACACATCTAAAGTTTTAGAGCGACACACCTAAGTTTCAACTACGAAGGCACCTTAAGCATACCAATCAAGTACCTTAAGAAAGAAAACCACACAGCTAAATTTTTAAACGGACACAACTTAAGTTTTTAATAATTACATCTAAAGTTTCCCAATGACAACACCGTAAGTTTCAACTACGAACGCACCTTAAGAAGGAAAATTACGCACCTAAATCTTTAAAGGACACAACTTAAGTTTTTAGCAATTGACTTAAGCACTCTAACAACACACCTTAAGAAAAAAATCACACCACCTAAAGCTTTTGATCCACACACTTTAAGCTATACAGTACAAAAATCACACCTTAAGCTACACAGTACAAAAATCACTCACTTTAAGTTTGTCTTAAAAATCACACCACATACCTTAAAAAGGAACTACTCCTTAATAAAAAAATTAAACACCATAAAGTTTGCCTAATTGCAAAAAGGCCAAATTGCCACAACGCATTTTTAAAATTATCTATTAATCCTATGAGTTCTGGTGCAAGAATCTACACCCGAGCGATTTTGCGCTTAGCTAAAAATGCAAGATAAACCGCACAACTAAAGTCTTAAAGTAACGCACCTTAAGCATACCTATCACGCACCTTAAGCATACCAATCACGCACATTAATCTTTAAACATACACAACTTAAGTTTTTAACAATTGACTCACTTTAAGCACTCAAACCACGCACCTTAAAAAAAAACAATCACACCACCTAAAACTTTAGATACACCCACTAAAGTTTTCAACACCTTAAGCTACACAGTACAAAAATCATTCACTTTAAGCACAAAAATCACATACCTTAAAAAGAAACTACGATCCTTAAGAAAAAAACAAACATCTTAAATTTAACCTAAATGCAAATTATCTATTATTCTGGTGCAAGAACCTACACCAGAGCAATTTTGCGCTTAACTAAAAAATGCAAGCATAAACCACACAACTAAAGTTTTAAAGTGACACACCTTAAGCATACCAATCACGCCCCTTAAGCATACCAATCACGGACCTAAATTTTTAAACCTACACAACTTAATCACGCACCTAAATCTTTAAACCTACACAACTTGATTTCTTAATAATTGACTCACTTTAAGCACTCAAACCATGCAACTTAAGAAAAAACAATCACACCACCATACAACTTTAGATCCACCCACTTAAATTTTCAACACCTTAAGCTATACAGTATAAAAATCATTCACCTTGAGCACAAAAATCACATACCTTAAAAAGGAAACTACGGTCCTTAAGAAAATAACAAACACCTTAAATTTTTAACTAAAATGCAAAAAGATCAAATGCCACAACGCATTTTTAAAATTATCTTAACAGAGGCATAGAGACAAAGTCAGAATAATTTAAAGTAGTCTAATATTACTTAACAAAATGGGACTAATAACATTAGCTAAGGGTACAAGATTACTTCACTGCTTAGCTTAGATAAAGAAAGCTATAGTGTTTGTTCTATCTTTAAATGCTAAAGATTTAAGTACTTAGCCTATATTGCTCAGAGTTTGCTATGAGGTCTTTCCTTTGCATTAGGTGGGGATGGTAACTACTGCAAAGAATAATTTAAATACTACATTAATAAAATTACTGTTAAATTAGTTTAACTAACCTAGTCAGAGTGCCCTATTTCTCAGACTACTTTTTACTACACTAGATATATTCTAGATTAGAAGAGCCACACAGAGAATATTCAGAAAAAAATAAAACAGCACATACCTTTTCATTCTTTATTTCTTCACAACTCCAAGCAAAATTATGCAAGTTCTGCACCGAGGGCAGTTAGTTCTGCCACTACATGAAAAGCAACAATACAGAGTGTACCACAAAGGATGTATTTCATAACCTACAAGAAAACCCAAATCAACAATTAATTTAGGTTCAAATGATAAAAGAACAATATTCAATACCCTTATTTCCCTTGGTATTCTTCTCAAGAGTTTAAACAAAACAGTTCTAATGCATTGTAATAGACAATTAACATCAGAACAAATGTTTTACACATGTGGAGCATTTTTTTTAATAAGGGCATAAAAGGAAAATTTTTTAATCATGCAGGAACATTAGTTAACATGCATGAGGCCGTTTGAGCAGCAAGATAACTTACAACATCTTTCAGTATCTCTTCCATTTCCTAAGGTGTTTTTGAAGAGAACTTATCCTCATAAACCACGCGCCTCTTTAGGTTCACTAACTTTAATTTTCAACGCTCACGCACCTTATGCTTTAGGTTCACTAACTTTAGTTTCAACATTCAGGTTACAAACCACACATCTAAAGTTTTACAGCAACACACCTAAGTTTCAACTACGAAGGCACCTTAAGCATACCAATCAAGCACCTTAAGAAAGAAAATCACACACCTAAATCTTTAAACGGACAGAACTTAAGTTTTTAAAAATTACATCTAAAGTTTCCCAGTGACAACACCTTAAATTTCAACTACGAACGCACCTTAAAAAGGAAAATCACGCACCTAAATCTTTAAACGGACACAACTTAAGTTTTTAGCAATTGACTTAAGCACTCTAACAACACACCTTAAGAAAAAAATCACATCACCTAAAGCTTTTGATCCACACACTTTAAGCTATACAGTACAGAAATCACACCTTAAGCTACACAGTACAAATATCACTCACTTTAAGTTTGCCTTAAAAATCACACCACATACCTTAAAAAGAAACTACTCCTTAATAAAAAAAAATTAAACACCTTAAAGTTTGCCTAAATGCAAAAAGGCCAAATTGCCACAACCCATTTTTAAAATTATCTATTAATTCTGGTGCAAGAATCTACACCCGAGCGATTTTGCGCTTAACTAAAAAATGCAAGATAAACCACACAACTAAAGTCTTAAAGTAACACACCTTAAGCTTACCTATCACGCACCTTAAGCATACCAATCACGCACCTTAATCTTTAAACCTACACAACTTAAGTTTCTAACAATTGACTCACTTTAAGTACTCAAATAACGCACCTTAAGAAAAAACAATCACACCACCTAAAACTTTAGATACACCCACTAAAGTTTTCAACACCTTAAGCTACACAGTACAAAAATCATTCACTTTAAGCACAAAAACCACATACCTTAAAAAGAAACTACGATCCTTAAGAAAAAAACAAACACCTTAAATTTAACCTAAATGCAAATTATCTATTGTTCTGGTGCAAGAACCTACACCAGAGCAATTTTGCGCTTAACTAAAAAAATGCAAGCATAAACCACACAACTAAAGTTTTAAAGTGACACACCTTAAGCATACCAATCACGTCCCTTAAGCATACCAATCACGGACCTAAATCTTTAAACCTACACAACTTAATCACGCACCTAAATCTTTAAACCTATACAACTTGATTTCTTAATAATTGACTCACTTTAAGCACTCAAACCATGCAACTTAAGAAAAAACAATCACACCACCATAAAACTTTAGATCCACCCACTTAAATTTTCAACACCTTAAGCTATACAGTATAAAAATCATTCACCTTGAGCACAAAAACCACATACCTTAAAAAGGAAACTACGGTCCTTAAGAAAATAAGGAACACCTGAAAAGATAAACCCAAGAGATAAGAATCTTGAATTCAAAACACTCAATAGAAAGTACCAAGAGGTCAAATAATAGTTACAGCTAAACCCATACACAAAATGATAAACAATTGAATTTATCAAACAGTATTATATAGTGAAAAAATAAATCCAAGAGATCAGAATCTTGAATTCAAAACACTCAATAGAAAGTACCAAGAGGTCAAATAAACAATTGAATTTACCAAACAGTATTATATAGTGAAAAGATAAACCCAAGAGATCAGAATCTTGAATTCAAAACACTCAATAGAAAGTACCATTCCAAAATATAGTTGGGGGGATTATGAATTTACCTCTAAACTAATGACAGCGAAGAAAACTGGGCGAAAAAGGTTTAAGATAGCCTACCTGAAGTAAAGAAATCGCCAAGCATTCCTATAGTCGTCGTCGACGGAGGTGACGGTGTCCTAGAGAGTATTTACAAAAAGAAAAAAAATTACTTTGGAACCAAGCCGTTACCGGCTCCGCTAATGCAAGAGCCAGTTTGGCTGATCCATCTCTTGCCCATCAAAGGATGGGGACTAACGTTTAACTCGGAGCCTTGAGGCCCCTTTTATAGAAGCCTCAAGGCTCCCATAGCAAAATTAAGGAGAGCCGGTTCGGCTCTCCTTATGTTTTTTTTTTTTTTTTAATTCTTTTTATTATGAAATACGGAGTATATGTATACCTTTTAAGTTATTTTATATATTAATTGTTAATTTTTTGAATTCTCTTCTTAAAGTACTGAAGCACAAAAAGTCAACATATGACTCAGTGATGAGGCCACTGAGGCTCGAACCCACTCCCTCTCCCTTCCACATGGGAGTGTACACCGAATGCCGCTGGACCACAAGGTCTTTGGCATATTAATTGTTAATCTAATCAACTAATTTTATCAAACATTTTTTTACCAACCGTATACAATGCTCTAGTCAAACCCGTTAATATAATATGCTATTTGTTAATTGGTAATCGTTCATTGCCAGGGCCGGTCCTGAGCACGGGCGGGCTGGGCGACCGCCCAGGGCCCCATGCTAGAAGGGGCCCATCTATATATATGTATATGTATACATATATATTATAGTGTTATAATTACATTAGAAAATAGTCCAATGGGATAGTTCAAGTGGTTAGTGAGATTTCTTTGTGAAGAAAAGTTTTGGGAGAATGTGGGTTCGAATCCCACAAATGACAATTTGTCTTAGGTTGGCTAAAGACTGAGGAGAACTTTTTAAAAATATTCAGTTTTTTTTTTTAACGCAGGTTACGCAGCTAATAGAATCACAAAGAGGAGATATAAATAAATTTTTCAAAAAAATAGAATAATCTAATGTAAATTTGAAACAATCTAAAGAAAATAAGTGCATTTCATGTTATTTGAGATTATTATTTTTTAGTATTATTAAATTTTAATTTTAATTTTTTATATAGGGCCCATTTTTTTAAATTTCGCCCAGGGCCTCCAAAATGTTTGGACCGGCCCTGTTCATTGCCAAACAAGGCAAGAGACAAATCTAAGTGAGAGTGGTGGAGATCAGAAAATATGACGCCTAAATAGCAGACTTGACGGATTACATTTAATCCATTAAGGAGTTTTTAAAATTTGTCATATTTATTTTTAAATGTCCCATAGCCCAACATGTTTTTTATATACTAAATTTTTGTATTTTTCTTAATTTTAAAAAATTATTCGACTAGGAACATGTCCATCCAAATAACGAAAATATAAACTCTGCCCATTAAATTTTTTCAACAAGTTTAAAAAAAATTTCAATTTCTTAATTAGTTTGGTTGACTAACTCGATGCCAAATAATAAACTTATATCTTTTTTTTTTTAATTATAGAAGTTAAGTTTTTTCTTAATTTCTTTAATTTGATCTGGTTAAGATGTATGGAGTCAAACAATACAAAATTTAAGCTGATACTAGCTTATATACCCCAAAAAATCAAGTTTTTTATTTTTTAAATTTCTTCATTTTGAGATTTCAGTCCTGGTCTAGATCAACACCGTTAAATAAAAGGAAATTTTTTGTTGGTATTTTTTTTTTTTTTTTTTACTTTTAGGTGCACATATATTATATTATACTAAAAAGTGCATAAGTTTTATACTACATGTGTAAATAGTAATATTAGTTTGAGATATTTGTAAATATGTTACCGCATTTTTCATAAACTAATATTTGAAAATGTATAAGTATACACTATAAGCGTTGAACTACATAAACTACATAAAATTTTGGAAAAGTGATGTGTAAAGAGAGAGAGAAAAGAGGATCGAAACAAATAATGCTAAGCATATTATTGTGCAGTTGATTTTGGAATCAACGGTTAGTGGTTAATGAATTGTGTTCTCCGTAGGAATTTCAAATTCAGCATGACCATAAAATGAAATTCAATAACTATCTCACTGTAATAAGAGTATTGTATGTATAATGTCGAATGATACTGTAGATGAAATAAAATGGAACTTTTTTTTGGTAAATTCACGGGGTCTTTCTTTGTCCGTTTAACGATTCAGGTACACCCACGTTCACTCTGGAGGCACGGGAGCTTGCCCAGGTGGAATCGTCACAAAATGAAACTTTATTTCTGCTAAAATGAAACTACAATGTATATTAAATGAAATTGGATGCCTTATACAAACGGAACTAATTAAGCAAAACTAGTACCATTACTTTTCAAACGACATTATTTTGGACTATGATAGACAATAAAAATTGCATATATTATAACCTTTTTTTGACGAAGAATAAGCCCAATGATCTTCAGATGGGCGAGAGACAAATAACGGATACAATAGCTTTTCCGGCCACCTTATTACCGGTTCCGGCAAGTTTTCTTAGAACTAAAATGGCAATCCAAAGCAGACACAATACTAACGAACACTTGCATGAAAAGTAAACACCCAAATCTTCTTTTTAGAAGCAGAAAACTAATTATGCATGAAATTAAAGCAAAGCAAACACCCCAAATTAAAGTTGCGGCCGCTGGCGATCAGTTTATTTTCCGGCAATTGGTACGGATTTGGCCGCTGGTTCCGGTGAGCGGGCTGAGGTTCCCCATCTTGACGATGGCTTAGGCGAAATCGGCGGCGAAAGTGAGAGGACGGTTACTGTAAGCCGTGACCTGAGAGTCGGTGGAGCCGCCGCTGAAGAGCTGCTGGTCGGAGTGGAGAAGGCCCTTGTTGTCCACCAAGCCCTTGAAAAAGCCGTTGTCGAACGCCACCGGACTGGTGGTGTCTAGCGGGGAGAGATTGTCGTCGTCACCGGTGCTCGGACAGGACGACTTCAACGACGTCGCGAACGATGCGTCGATGTTGCTCTCGTTGTAGGCTCGTGTCCTGAATGTTGAGCACCTAGCTTGCCCAATTGTATGAGCTCCTACAAACATTATAAATATACAATTAACTATCAGTTTAGACTTTTAGCTATGAGAATAAATCAATACAGATATACACATTACATCTCTCAACATGTTTTATAACAAAGTGTTTCCAAAAAAAAAAAAAAAGAAATTAAACATGTTTTACAACCATAGTACCTGAAAGGACAACCATTTCTTTGTCTGTGAAGCCTTTATTGGAAAAAGCAGAAACAAGGTCGCTGAGATCCATTAGAGGAGATGGTATATCATTGTTTGCATCATCTAAACTGGCTGTAGTAGAATCTCTTCTTCCCAGCTGAACCACCCAAGAAGGACCTCCCAACTGAAGAAAAAAAATTGTCAATTTTGTTGATTTTATGATCTTCGACCGTTGGCTGACGGGCCAAAATTACTGATAAGGCACTTAGAAAAACGTAAAATAAATAAATAAATTACGGAAAGATAAATAGACAGAAATATTTATTGCTTGAAAACTATTATGAATACAAGAGTAGAATTGAATTGCTGCAAAAATATATATTTGGAGAAAGCTAAGGGTATATAGCTTACTACTGCTACAGAGTCTCGAGCAGCAACTGCTAAGATGTCTGCACAAGAAACAACTCCTGGACATAAACTCTCAAGTTTTGACTTCACCGTGTCAATCACTTCAAAACCTCTAGCTGATTTTGAATTTGCTAAGGCAGTCTTCTCTCCAGTAAAAGTCGAAGTGTCATCTAGAAGTATAGACGCATCACATCCCTATAACATCGAATCAAATCGCAAAAGTTAAATTTTTTTTTTATTGATTGATCGAATTAAAGATATATGCATGCATGCACGCAACATGGTAAAAATATATTACAATCATACTAAGCTACATGCATGTCTGCATGCATATGGGATCGAACTAACAAAAACCCTAAATTGATATATGTATGCATGCAAGCTATATATTCAAAAAGAGTGTTTTTGATTCAAGAACATGCATTAACAAAACAGTCGTGAAAATGAAGGCGGAGCAAAGAGGCTCCCATTCGATGTTCCTTCTCCACGGCGTCACTTATGACGCTTCTAATGGTGGAGAGCGCTTTCGGACATGTTTTTGAGTAGTAGTCGGATGACAGCTGAGCAGAAACCAATCCGAGGAACAGGAAAAACACAAGCAAGAAGCAAGGTTCTTGTCGCCGGAGGACAGCCATGACTAAATAAAATTATTAGCAATATAAGAGTAATTAAGGAAGTAATTATAAAGAGTAAAAGGAGTTGATGGTGCAGGAGTAGAGGTTGGGCTGAATTTATAGATGCTGGATTAATTGTCTCTGACATCTCCACTTGTGATTTAGGGCCAAACAATATGACTAATCACAACACTATTATTAGAACGTCAAAACAAATAATTATTTGTTAAAATCATACTCCCTCTCTCCGGAATTAATTGTCACAATTATTATTATTATTTTTTTTTTTTGCGTGCTTTTTAAAGAATTCAAACAAATAATATGTGTTTTCTTATTATGCCCCTTAACAAAATCTCTCAACATAATTATTTTGAGTTTCACGTGTTTATACCCAAATTAGAGTTTTATAATAATCAATATTTGGCTAGTCCCTTATGGGAAAAATAAATTAGCAATTCTAATTGAACTTGGTTTACAATTACAAAAACTATAATCTTAACATATAGTGCTTTGGTCATATAGGTGTGAATTGAACAAGTTTTGTCCAAAGATTCTGATAAATTATTCAAACATACATTATATTTTTTTCCTACCATTTTTTTTTTTACCTTTAAATTCATCAGAGTTGAAGTCAATGATGTCCATATTCAATTCATGTATATTGGAGAGCACCCAAACCTAATAACTCAGAAGTCAGAACATTCTCTCTGTATATCACATTTGCAAGCAATCAGAAAAATTATTATTTCGAACAATCACATCATTTAAGTTGATCAAACAGTTGTCTTGGTAATCACAATGCTCTAAGTTCAGCAGTCAATCAACTATATGAATAACCTAATGTGGACCTTAGGTTAGCAATTGCGGACTTTTCTGTAAATCAAAGAAAAAATTATTATTTTTAATTTAATTTAATTATTTCACTTAAATTCATTAAAAGTCATACAAATTTTATGTTAATTAAGAATGGTAAATGGTCAAAAAAGCTCACACTAGCAGGAGTTGGTGGAGGCTGCAGAAATAATCTTAGAATACAGTGATTGAGTGCAAATTTCTCCCTTTGAATTTTATGCAAAAAATGACAAAACCAGTAGTCAATATTGTGTATGAGGGCCTTACAACAAGAGACAAAATGGGTAGAACATGATTATCGTATTAAAAATTATAAGTTTAATTTTGTCAACAACTTATTATTAGTTGAGCTTATCGCATCGCATGGGCTTTTCTTAGTGCGGTTTTATCTCTCTCGGACTATATATTATGTAGGACCATGCTACGAGGTGTTTGGTAAATAACTATTAACTGATTGGGTTATTGAGTTTGACTAATCGATAACATTAGTTGATTGTAGAAAGATTTTGGTATATTAGTTGTTAGTTGATAGTTGATTACATGCAAAATGACCCTCTCAAATGAATTGTAGTGTTTTGGATCAATAAGTTGTTACCCAAAAAAACAAAAAACAAAAAAAAAAATCAATCAAATACTCATATTGGTAGTTTAACCAAGTCAAACAGTCAATAGTGGTCAAATAAGTCAAAATTTGCTGATAAACTATGTTACTAAACAGGACCTACGTTTATGTAGTGCACATATCATGTAGTGGTTGAGGGATTTTTGTTCCAAAAAAATATTGTTTATGAGCTTGATAATCAAACCCTACCCCGTGGTTGGTACTTAAGCAATTATTAAGTGGAACTTATTTTCCACTAGACCAATATCTTGTACAATTCATTATATTTCATCATGAGTATATATATGCACCGTTTTCATTTTTCACTTCTCACGTTTTCTTTCTTATAAGTTATAACCCAAACACAAATATCATAGTCTTAGGTGTGAACAAGTTTTGTCCAAAGAATCTGGTAATTAGTTTTTTTTTTTTTTTTTTAAATATTGGCAAACTCCCAAACCCAATAATTCAAAGAACCTTCTACTCTATATATACATGTATCACACCTGCAATCAAGTAGTAAATTTATATTTTTAAATTTTAATTTAATTCATTCCACTTGTAATCCTTTAATTACTTTTAAAAAGTTCGAAATTTTGTATTAAGATTTAAGATCGATTAAGGTCCAAAAAATTCACACTAAACTGATTTGGCTTTCCATATACTAACATTTTGCAACACTCCGTTAGGGCATTAGGGGCTTCCCCTTCCTTAATGATCTTTAATTTATCATTGACTTCAAATATAATACATGCTACATCGGCCAAAATATTCAAATTTACTTTATGCATGTGAAACTGAGTTGAGATGTTGCATTGAAACAGAAGGTTTTTAATCAATTCGAGGCATCATAAACCGAGTAATATGAGAAAATTACAAGGGAAATGTAATATTGTATTCACAAGGTCAATGACCTTTTAAATATTGTAATTTGACTATAAGTTAATTAAATAAAGAAAAAAAAAAAGACAATAAACAAGCCCATATAGTCCTAATGTCAAACCCAAGTAATTGTTTGGTGTCTACCAATTGAGAAGTCAGATGGAAAAGATCAACTATAAATATTTGTGTTGTAAAAAAACTACAAATATTTGTCAACCGTGAAGATATCATATGATATCTGAAAGGGACAAACCCACCCCGTCACCCTTTATACTGCTTTTTAGGCTGCATATTGTAGTGAGCAAGACTAGAACGGCTCAGGGACTCCTTACCACACACATGCCCCACCAAACGTCAGAGTCTCCCACCAATCGATTGCCACATCGCTAAATAATGCATGCAATTGTCAGTCCACCCTTCATCATATCATTGTCGGTTGTGACCGGTGACCCCTTATTGTGCCCAATTGCAGTGGCTAGGCAAGGGGCAAACACGCATACCCTTCTCCATTTTTCATAGATTTTTTCTTTTCCGTATTTGCCAAACGGATCCCAAACCAATCTAACCTACTTTACATACATTTGCACCTTACAACTCCGAACTTTATGCATTGTAACATGTTGGCCTCAAACTTATATTCACATCCATTCAGTTATTATACTCTTAACCCGCCCGTGGTTATTGTGGTAAAGTTTAAGAACAATTGTAGTCTTACCCCATTAACTTCCTGCATTTTCCCTTCATACCACATCCCTCAAACATTTGCACCATTGCCCCTTAACTATACTTTTCAACCCACTTTGCGCCCCTAGCTAACTTTCGCCTCTTCTTATTTACGCCTAAAAAACTTTGATTTCGATGTTAATAGAACCAATTAACTCTCGGATTTGAACTTCTTAACCCAATTGGCACTGGGCTTATGCCTCATTCATCCATCATAAACATATTTTTGGAGAGTTGATTAAAGCAATCGATTGTTTTGTTAAATCCTCCATCAAGTCTCATATGGGGGTGAGTTGAAGATCCTAAACGACCCTTCTTTGCCACTCTTGCCTCGGTTGTTAAATGGTATCTAATGTGATTCTTGTCCCATACAGGTTTTGGTGATGGTAAATTAGTTGAAAATTTTGTTTGAATTATCCCTTCCCTAATTTGATTTTAACAAATTATAATTTGAATATTTAATATGTGATTACAAACAATAATCCATGTTTCTAAACAATTAAACCAATTAAATAAATTTAAATCAAACAATACTTATAACATGTTAAAAAAATCTATTTGTATATGACATTTTTAAGAGGAGTTTAAAATTGTAAAGGTTATATATATATATATATATATATATATATATAAAGAGCAATTAATTGTGTGCAAATCAACTTAACATTTAATCATAAACTTTATAATCGTCAAGAATGTGATTATAAGGTATCTCTAATGAAGTGTAAAATTTGTGATTATGGAATCAATTTCTACACTAATGATTTAAAATCTTTGGACTCGAAGTGTTATCGTCGAATCTTTAGGGGTCTAGTGAAAATTATTCCAATTCTTACACGCATTGTGCAGTTGTACTCCAAGCTCCATATTTCAAATGTCGACCCGGAATTTATCTGCGCTGTAGAGTCTGGGCGAGCTAACAAGCTCACAGTGTGCAGTGGCTATGGCGGTCCCGTCTTTACGCCTCTCAATCTCTCTCCGTCCCCCCACTCCTTTCAGGAGCCTCCAATTTACAAGCCCTCAGAAACGTTTAACATTGTTTGTTTGCTTCTGCTCTTCATCTTCGGTTGCGCCACTTTCTCTCGAGCCTTGCACCACCGCAGAAGTTGTAGCTCCGCCGCCGTCTAACGCGCCACACAGCATCTCCGCTGCCAAATGGGAACCTTTCCGGAAAAAGAAAGT